>CM045935.1:10285341-10720341 GCA_025177825.1 Aechmea fasciata | reverse complement strand
TCAGTATAAAGAAAGATACCACATGCTCTAGTATGTATGACATAAATTTCCAGTGATCCATTTTACCAAAATTCCTAAAGTAGTACTAACAGTAGTTCATTTTGGAATTGAAATATAGCTTGCATGGTGAGGCAGGACAAAAAATGAATTGGAGTTTTGGACTACTATAGTGGTGTTGTGCCATTATAATATGTATACATTATGGACTGATTAATGAGAGACATTTCACAAATAAAAATGCTGGCAAATATAGTTAGAGTGAATCATGTCTAATCATGTGGAAGCAGTAATTGACTAATTGTGGATAAAAAGTATCACCAACAACTACGTGAGTTACAATTTTTATTTGTGTTCAGTCACTTCAAGAAAAATTCTCTGATCATTAGCTTGCAATCATTAAAAAGCAAAGCAAATAAAAGATTCAAGAATTCCCTTCCAAGTCATTTAACAAAAAAAGAGGATCACATTAAGGCAAACATGCCTTTCCACTTTTTCAGCTACAATACTACATGCCTTTCTAGATTCAAGAGTACCCCTCCAGTATTTCAACCAGTTTGGAATAACGTTCTAAAATTAGGTGAAAAAACCCTAGGGAGGAAATAACATAAACAGCCTTCTAAATATTCTTCAATCTGTCAATTATAGGTCCTTTGACTTGTTGGCCTTGTTTGGATGTCGGTATAAATTATCCAATAATAACCTATTTAGTATGAAAATTTTAATGTGCAATTGGAAGGCTGGAGTTCGATTTTTTCTAGTTGAAAGGCATTGGCATCCATGATTTGGAAGGATAGCACATTTCACCTACAAGGTGATTTATCTTATTCTAGAAAAATGACTTGAACGCCAAATTCGCTATTCTATTCTAGACATTGGACTACACTCCTAGCTTCCAATCACGATAAAAATTCTCATACTGAAAACTTATTCGACGTCCAAACAAGGCTGTTAAGAAACCAAAAAAGAACACAATTGGTCAAATTAACAGTTCATTCACTAAGACTATCATCATGGTGTCATTTATTCATCGACATTTATGTTTTTCCATAAAATGCTCAAGGGACTGTATTCTCCCCTACTTTGACAAAGTTAGATACACATGCCAGTGCCACCAAGAAAACCCAAAATGAGCAAACTAGTTTGTTCTCTTTGACAATAGACAGTTAGGAGACTATATGCACAATAATGAAACAAATCAAGTGATGCTAAGCTTCTAGGTAACCTTGAAACAAACTGGAAGATGACTTGATGCTGCCTAAATCAAAAAATATTGGCTAAATCACACAAATCCCATCGCACCTTAGCAGACATCTCAATTAACCTGGCATAAAAGATTGCAGCAACTTCAATCCCACACTTTACCAATGCTTTCAAATAGATCCAAAATTCTGAGATAACTTAGATAACAGTTGAATTTCAATGCAGAACTTCAATGAACTAAGTTGGTATATCATGCAAGTTTCAGGTTTAGAGTTTTGGGTTGTGTCTTAGGGTTTAGGGTTTAGGGTTTATGTTGAGCTACTAAATAATTAGAGTTAACAACACCACATAGTGAATGAAAGCCCAGACTCGGAAATCGATCATAACAAAGACCACAATGCATCATAATGCTTGGACAACAATGTCCTATGAATTAATAGTTCTACATACAACCAAACAGAAATCAAAAGGTTCTTCAAATGAAAAGAAAAGCAGATCGATATTGATGTTGCAAGAAGCTAGGGCGTGAGGCGCAGAGAAGAAGCACTATATTAAAGCACCTACAATAAATTCTTTCTACAGCAGAAAATTGAAGCTCCTGCTTTTGAGGATCAAAATCTATAGCAAAAGCTATAGATTTTTCTTTTTGTCAATCACTCCATTGGAGACTGTTGCTGCTTTAAGCAAAAGTAAATGGGGAAAAAAATGTATGGAGACCCCTTCAACTGTAGTCTGTTCGAAAATAACCCCCTTTCTCCCCCCCCCCCCCCTGATTGAGACCCCCTCAACTTTCAATTATTTTGATTTAATTGAGTCACATCAGATTGACTGAGAATTTTATTAAATTTAACAATAGTCTAGATAAGTTTAATGGTTTTACTAGTTCTATAGCGACTAGAAATATTGATTCCAAAGCCCAATTGCTCATAAAATCATAATTTTGAATTCAAATGACTGAAATAACTTAAATCATAATAACTGGAATTTAATAGGCTATCATTCTACAGAAATAATATAGTAAGGGATCTATTTCAGAAGGGTAAATTATACCGTTGGTACTAAAATTTAAGTAAAATTTTCTTTGGGACACCACACCTTCATTTGTTTCAATTAAGGTATTAAACTTAAATTTCTAATTCAATTAGATAACTTTTTTTAAACTTGGAAGTAATTTTCCAAACCAAACAATATAGCGATATCTAGTTCAGTTATCACCTCATCTTTGCAAGATGACATGATGACTGATTAATCTCTTAGAGAATATCTGGTTCCTAATTCAGTTATTAGATCAACTCTTCCAGATGATGTGATAGTTGAATACTATTGATAATTTTGAATTGATATACCAATTAAAATGACTAGCTGTCACTGCATTTTCATTTCTTCATAGCTGCATTAGCCGCAGAGCCATTACATCACCAGAAAGATCAATAGAAACATGTGCAGTGATACTACATCAAACAATGAGTAAAGTTTATGTTAAGACAAATTCTGGGTTGTTGTTTCCTACCAGATCGATCTTTTGGGTAACATGGTATCAGAGCCAGGTTTTCAGTCCCCTACTTTCAAAGAGGTCGTGAGTTCGATTCCCGTCTCCGCCATTTTGCATGCGAGCAGAAAGACAAATTCTAGGCCGTTTTCTACTAAATCGAGGAGTACCGGTTCGACACCAAATTGCAGAAAACTAAACTTCGGGGACCGACAGTCTAATTTGCACATTTCAGGATGGCATACACTATTTTCATCCAGCACTAAAACAGGACCTAAAAGGTCCTAACTATAATGTTCTTCCGAACAACAATAACAACAATCATTGAGCCTATGTTTCGATTCCGATTTGCAAAATGAGTATCTCTATGTTTCGATTTCAATTTGCAAAATGAGAATCTCATTTAACCTAAAAAGGAATCAAAGAGGGTTACGATGATTACAGTTGCAGGAGACGGGGGCGTGGGGAGCGGAGGGGAAGGCCCACTTGGTGAGGTTGAACTCGGGGGAGGTGAAGAAGGTGCGGATGGGCTCGTTGGCGGGGCCGGAGTCGCCCAGCCCGTGCAGCCACAGCACGAAGCTGCGAGCAGCCATCGATGGAGAAGGCGGCGGCGGGGGCGGAGGATTGACGGCAGACCGCCGGGGGAGGAGAAGGAAGGCGGACGCGAAGACGGTGAAGGCGAGGCAAGCGAGGGAAGACAGTCGCAGTCGCGGGAGGAGGAGGAGGGAAGAGGGGGAGCGGAGGCTCATCGGTCTGCGCAGAGTTCATTCTCTAAAATAAAATTTCTTTGGTTTGGTGAAATATGTATGAGAACCCCTCAACTGTAGACGTTGCAGAAGTGGGTCCCTCATTTTTTTTTCGTTTTTGAGTGGACTAAAATACAAAAAGACCTCGTAGTAGATATCTTCTTTTTGACATTTTAGATTTCAAATTTGACATTTTAGATTTTAAAATTTAAATGCAAAAATATAAATTTTAAATTTGTTACAATTTGAAATTTAAAAATCATAATTTAAATTTGGATTTTAAATTATTTTAAAATAAAATTTAATAAAAATATTAATTTATACTAATTTTAAAAAATTTGCCAAACAAATTTTCAAAATTACTTTTATCTAAACTCTGCCAAACGTTCTACAGCTTTTAACCAAAATCACTTTTCCAAACCAAAATCACTTTTTCAGAAAGCACTTCTTCAGAAGCTAGGCCAAACAGGCCCTTACTCTTCATTCCTAACTTTTAAAAATTTATATTTTTTTTTACTGAAAATTTCAAAAATATTTTCGAGGGGATACGCATTGATTGAGAGAGCAAAATGACCAAATTACCTATATTTTTTTTGTATAAGAAGAAAAATTAATATATTTATATCATTTTGAAGAATATATTCGGTATAAGTTATATAAAATGGACGAAAAAGTGATGGAACTTTGACAGAGGGGGCTAAATGCAATAACTTGAAATATTGAGAGGGTAAAATATAAATTTTTAAAAGTTAGAGAGAAAAAGTGAAAAAAAGTATTTATAATAAAGTTTTCTGTCATTTAGCATTTTGATTGTGACCTCCCAACACCCAATTGTTTCAAGGAGTCCGGCTGCTATGCTATCAATAGCACGGAGGTCTCCGTGCTACCAAGTTTTTCACCGTTAGATCCACTCATTTGATGATATTTACCCGTTAGATCATACTATTCAACCAACCACCCACTTAACCCTAGGGGGCCCACATCATCCTAACCGCACATCTTTTAATCCAACGGTCAAAAACTTGGTAGCACCAATGACTTGGTGCTATTAATAGCATAATAGCCTAGTTCTTGTTTCAAGTATAGTCGCTTTGATTCGAATATCTAATCTTTTAAATATTTTATTTCTAGTATTCAAACTTTTAATTTATACAAACTAATTATTTGATGACTATTCTGGCACAAAATTTAGGCCAATTTCTTTCTTTAATGATTGTAGCCATATAAATTATATAAAATATGTAAATCAAGCTTATAAAAGTAACTAATGCATTCCAATTTCAAAGTACAAAATTTATTTGATGGCTCAAATCATATAAAAAAAGTTAAATAGCAAAACCAAGGTTTTTTCTAATGGTCAGGTAGTCTGATCAAAATGAATCATAGCTCAAATAAGTGCTATTCATTTTCACCCTTTTTGTTGTATATTTGAGGCTCCTTCATTTTCTATTTTAACGATGTCACAAGATCCAACAATCAGCAATTGTAAGCACTCAACTTTTCTTATCATGTTGGACACAAGAATTAAAACTCACCACCATATAGAATCCATCGGCGCGATCTGCCGAACAATGCTCTTCTCCTATTAGAAATCCACCAAGAGAATAAAAGCAAGTATAAAAAAAAAAAAAAAAACTATTCTAAAATAGAAGTAGAAATTTTGAATATCGGCTGATACACTTTATATAACTATTGAAACATATATGATCTTTGACATACATGCAAAAAATCGACTGTCTTAGCATAAGTGGTAAAGGACTTGGTAATTGGTATCCGATATCTCAAGTTCGAATCCTAGTTGATTCATATTTTCAACTAAGTTTATTTCTAAATGAGATAAACGAAACGGAAAGCATGCTATCTATCTCTCATAAAAAAAATAAAAAAAAAAAAACATACACACAAAAACTAATCACAATAATACAAGGCTCGAAGTCACCAAAGATCTCTGCAGATAAGTCCCTAGGCATAAATACAGCCTATTTCCAATAGAAAATGACAAGTTTTTATGTTGATTACACATAATTCTAAAATTCTATAGAAAAATGTTGAAGATGACACAATATCTTTATGTGTTCACAAGTTTTGTCTATTGTGACTAAATTCTAACTAGGCATGCAACACAACTTTTGTTTGAATACAGATGCTTGTAATTATTTGCATAAAATAAATAAACGAAATTTTCATTAGTTTCAAAATGAGAAAATTATAATGGTTGAAGCCACAAGCTTTTCTGGTTTAATTGAGTTTCCATTCTGACTTGACCTCTATGTAGCACGTTATGTTCTACCGCTTGACTTAGCCTGAACTCGGATGGATCGATCTAGTTGACCTTTTAGCTTGAATTGAATGCCTCTAAATATTGTGAGATTTCACGTTTAGACCTCCAAATAGTCGAAATACCAGGATGATTGACTATTACTCTCGACTAGAATTACGTACGCTACCCTGCTTTTATTGTGAATAAAGAAGTTACTCCTACTTTAAAATAGTCTGAATAACTCTTTTATTTTTTGAGAGATAGGTAACACGCTACCCGCTTCATTTTATTTTATTTAGAAATAAACTTAGCTAGAAATGTGAATCAACTAGGAGTCGAACTTGGGTCTCGGGTACCAACCAGCAAACCCTTTGCCACTTGCTCTAGGGATAGGTGTTGTGGAAAAAATTGATATCTCCATTCGCTTGTGCGATTTTTATAATTTTAGCATCCTGATATAGAATCCAACTGAATAATTAACTCATTAGATGGCTATGATCTCTTATCACCCTTGTTCATTAGAGAACCAAAAGATAGTGCAAACAATGTCCCTCTCATCAGCCGAAATTAGGATAGAGCTTCTGGATTTGACCAATGAAACTACTACCTTTTCACCGTGTTAGATATGTCTTGAATTCTAGTACCGCAAGATTTTCTAATCCTATTCTGTTTTGATAATCCCATTACGTTAAGTTTAAATTATGCCGAATCTAATTAAGATATTTCTAATCTTAGTGTATTGTATAATTGTATTCCTACTCATATTAGCATTTAGCCACTATTATAAATATACTTTTTATTCCATTGATTTAGTGCGGCAGATGAGAAAGAATATGAGTGTATTTTTTAGATTAGGATTTTGTGAGAAAGAGAGAGATATTTTGTACATCACTTTGATTATAATAAAGATCTCGGTTCTATTTTTGCCCGTGGACGTAAGCCGGTGGTCGAACCACATAAATATTAATTATGAGCTTTATTTTTTTTTTCTCTTTCTCAATTCTCTTTGGATATTTTCGCACCGAACAAATTGTTAGGATTTGGTTAAATTTGCAGTTCAATCCTATTTAGATAAGAATTAATATTTAAATCTGTTAGAGATAAACTAAGATTTAAATATTAATTAAAGTATAAATCTAACTAGATTATGATAAATATTTAAATTTATTAGAGACAAACTAAATATAAATTTAAATATTTATCGGAGTAGGAATTTTAATTATTATACTAGGATTTGGATAGATTTTGATATAAGCTATAAATATAGCAAATGTACGTGCTACTATTTTGGTAGTGGTGGTGGTATGGATTAGCCACACCCATATTGCATGGCGAAGATAGTCATGATTTTGGTTGCACCTAGTGGTGGTGGTGGTGGATGATAAGAATATTATTTTGGTAGAAAACGAGAGAAGGGTATGAGAGATTCAGAAAGAGGGCTCGAGTAGTGGCTACTCTATACAGAATATAGAGTAATCTTCTCTTATTTAATAAATCTTATTTTATCTGCATATTTTTCTCTTTTATGATTGTATAGACGGGTTTATGGTAAAAATCCGATTCGATGCTTCCGTTGTGAAATTGCATAATCCCAATAATCGATATCGGAGCGGGTTGCGGATTCACAAGATCCGGTACCGAAACGAGTATCGGATTCCCAACACAAATTAGATCTTTTCCGCCTTCATTCTAACACACCGCTTGTCTATTCAATCCACATTTATTTTGGCTTACTTGTCAAACAGAAGTGTGTAGCCAAACCATCAAGAGATTTAGCCGAAATTAAAATAAATCTAAATCCACGTGCTACGTACTAACAGCAAGCAGCTCAACTCGCAAGATCATAACTGCACTATTCTATAAATAGTAAGCCTTCTATATATAGGATATATTCTTTCATATAAAATCAATTAATCCCTAAAGACCAGGTCACATACAAACCACCTATTTCTCCTTACCACCACATCCATAATTGATTACCTTCAAAATCCACCCCAATTTAAACACCAAAACTCTTCTTCAACACTCCTCCATCTCCTTAATTTCCTTCCTCACCTCCGCTTCTTCAGAGATCCAAAAATGGTTGCACTACGTGCATGGCTTCTCCTCTCCTTGGTCACCTTCGCCCTTCTGACGCGGTCGACGCATGCCGAGGACGCAGCCCCGGGCGAGCCGCAGGCCCCAGAGAACCAAGAAGAGGAGGCGCTGTCGGTGAATGCGCCATCGGCGACGACGGCGGAGAACGAGGAGTACGAGAAGGATGAGTTCCCGCTGGAGCAAGAGTTGGTCGTTCTCGGTCACTAGCTAAGCCATGCAGTAGTGCATGAATGATCTAATTTGTTGGAGAGAATCCAAAAGTTTTATTTGAGTTTTTACGTATTCATTCATTTATTCAAATTAATTATATATCTAATATTTATTTACTTATTTAATATTCTTTATCTTTTCATCTTTAATTTATTTACTAATTAATATTGTGATTAACGATCATATCTTTTGAGCCTGAATGCATCTCTTTGGAAAAATTCTAGAATGCACCGGTTATATTGATAACGTGGCGTCTCAAATCAATTAAATAAATTTTTTTAGATTAATTCGTCATATCATATCATGATTATAAACAAATATTTTTATTGTACTTTTTTTTTTAAAGGGGAGATGCGAATGGCTTTGTTATTGCTAATACAGTGCAAATGTGATACGTACAGTAAATTTTTTATCTTTTTTTGCTACTATCGTTTATGTGACACATGAGCATTATAGAGCGGAGCGATAAAAAAAGAAAAAAGCGTGCTTTTTCTCTTTATTCTATATATATTTTTTTGTTATTTTCTTGATATCTCTCTAATCACTGTGTGTAAAAAAATTCTATTAATCTCCGTGACGATTGTGCTCACAAAAAAAGAAATTAATTCTGGTTGTATCTTAAGGTGGTATTCTCAGTTAATCCCACACGTAGAACGAGAATTGTCTGTTTTTATTTTTTTCAACAACTTCAGAATCTTTCGTGTCTATTTTCTTACTAATAGATTTGTTAATTTCTTTATTACAAAATTAGTTAGATACTTTAATCACAATCGAATTTTATTGTTATTTTAATCCATATATGGGTGGTTCCTATAGAAGTTTTGAGGCCCTACGAAATTATACCTTTAGCAGGGCTTGTAAGAAAAAATTTGAATGGTCAACTCTACTTCATTGTTGACTATAATATTTGATGAAAAAAGTAACTAAAGTTGATATATAATTACATGTATTGGTACTAATATGTATATAATGCTTCTTTTTTTTTTTTTTTTTTTTTTTTTTTTTTTTAAAAATAAATTTAGCTAGAAATGTGAATCAACTAGGATTCGAACTTGGGTCTCAGATACCAACCACCAAGTTCTTTGCCACTTGCTCCAGACAACGGTAATATGTATAGAATGTTATTTTGCTAGAATTAGCACAAACCCATTGTGCTAGGTACTTTATTTTTTATAATCTAAGTTTTCAAATCTTTGATCAAGATTGAACATGATTAAAAATATTTAAACAATTTAAAAACCAAAAGTTTAGAATTTCTTTAAACAAATTATTTAGTGATTTTCAAATTTGACAATTTTAATGAAATAGTCGATGTGAAGTTGTTTATTAGTTTATTGATAGAGAGCAATTCAAATCGGCTAAATTTTTAATGGAACGTTATATTACTGTCTAAATCAAGATTAGAAATTCTAATCTTGAATTTAAAAAATTCTTCTCTATTTTTAGAATTTGTTTGATTATATTAATTGTTTATTTCACTGGCACTCGATGTACGTAACATAGGCAAATTATATTTAAAAATTATATGACTTACTTACTAGATAGTGCTCTAGATTAATTATTTTTAATCATAGGGATGTCAATGGGTATAGCCAAAAAAATAATGAAAGAGACACGAAACAAAATTCTAACTAATTAAATGGTGGCTAAATATGATCCATATTTTAACTCACAATACATGAAACATAGGGATTAGGATTTTTATTTTTTTTTATCAATGTTTTAAAAATTAGGCCAAATAACGATCTGAAAATATTACAGAGTCAAGAGTCACTGGTTCCACTAGTGGGTCAACCAATGGTTGAATCACTGGCGTCAATATAACATCATAAATATTTAATTATTATTTTTAATTTTATACATGTATTATTATTTTAGTATCCTACTTAGTTATAAAATACTAATATTTTTAGACCAAATTAAGTAGATATAAGTTTTGAAATTTCTTTTTTTTATAAGAGTAATATGTACTAATAGACAATAAAATAAGCTAATTAGTTTATTTTAAGCGGTTGGATTTTAATACGACTTGATGATAAAAAAATCGACTGGTTTCACTAAAATCGGATCGATTTCTTGGTTCGATAGTTGAACCACAGATTTGACGGTTCAAAACTATTTTTCTCACTTATTCAGTTCGAAGGATTGAATCGAACAACTTTATAGATTGAATCGTAATAAGATAGATCGAACCGGCTGGTTCGACCTGATTTTTAAATCACTTTTTTTTATTAGGACTCTCTGAATTATACCATGCTGTGTATAAGATAAAATAGTTAAAAGAATTTGAAGAATAGTAACACCATACAATAGTAATTGAGGAATTATTGCACCTGATATATACATGGTATGTGATGCTTTATTGCAATTGAAACTTGAATTTGTGAAGGTTTGTTATTGTCACAGATATATAGTATATATGCTTGCAAACAATTCTTCCTATTCCTATTATGAACTCATTTTAGCAAATTCTCATACAATTTTTTAGGTTCAAAAAATCATTTACCTATAATTTTGTGTACCACCCAATAATTATTTCCTATGAGCAAAAGAAAAATATACATTAATCTCATACCAGAGAGAGAGAGAGAGAGAGAGAGAGAGAGAGAGAGAGAGATGTTTAGCATTTTAATTTGATGGAGAAAAGAGTCTTACATACTCTTCAATTGGCATCCAATTAATGATGACCAAATGTTTCCTTCCAAAACCAAATGGAAGGGAAAACAAAAAGTTTAAAAAAAAAACAACAACAACAACAACAACAAAAAAAGTTCTCAACATTGAATCCAACAAGAAAAATAAATCAAACCACTTGCAAAAACCATTATTAACAAATTCTACAAAAAAAAAAAAAAAAACACTTAAAAAAAAAGAAGAAGAAGGAACTTAGATAACTAATGTCCAGGACCCCTTTGGCTCGGTCCGGCCCGCGCGATGGTAAATACTTGCGAAGGCATCGAAGAAGAGCGATCATGATGCTCGCGTAGCACTCTCGCGCTCTCCACATAGGAGAGGAGAAGCACGAATGTTATCAAAAAGATCGACCAGATTAATCTGCAATGGTACGATCTCATTGCGCAAACAAGTGTTGGAATATTGGTGAAAAACATGTTACAACTTATAACATTGAGGATGCGTTTGCTAGCTTTACATAAATATATATATAAGGATTTGAAGAGCCGTAGAAGCTTAAATGCAAGGTGTAAAGTTTACACGAGTAGGGGGAGTTTGACAAAAAGAGTGTGGTTGGTGCCGGTGGTGACTTTCTGTTAGGCTCTTCAAAGTCCACCTTCTAATCTTAGCTTGTCCATTAGTTTTAATGTAAAAATGCAAGAAGACCCCTTCAACTTTTTTTTTTATACTATTATCACTGTCTATTATAGTTGGTTGACACTTTTGTTGCTGATAATTAGGACATCATTCGACTTTATTGGCTATTTATTATTGGGCTAAAATAGATCCAACTTTCTGTTCCATGACAATAGGTCCAGAAGACTAATAAATTAAGTTGGGTGAGCCTAATAAGTTGAGTGAGTTTACGGTCCACACCACATGACACCTAACAGTAAGGGCCCAACAATAAACCTAACATTCAGATGAATTGAGTCAGGTCGAAGTCCGCGTGCATCGTGATTGAGCCCTTAGTGCGCCCTTTCTATCAGCACGTGCTTTTATGATTAATAATTAGCGCCAAGAGTACGAGAATATCAATTCTACCATGTCAAAAAGTCAACGCATGTCAAACAGAATAAAAAAACTTCCGATGCCGATATAAGAATATATAGTCCATAGTTGAGGGGTCTCCTTACATTTTTACCTTTGTTTCACTATTATATATTCATAAGTTCTCTTATCTAAATAAAAAAAATTGACCTACTTTTTGCTTCTTAAAAAAGTTTTCGGCTAACAACTTACATATCTACCTGGAACTACTTCCCAGGGTCAAAGATCTTGCCCTAGTTTTAGTTTGAAACCATAGATTTCTTGTGTCCTAAAACTCAACCCTTTGACCATGGCTACGGCTTACATAATTGACCTTTTGAATATATAAATAAAATATGTATGTACCTCTTTTATACGCAAATTGATAATAGGATAGCTATGTAGAGGCAAAAGATTTTTTATTTTGAGAATTGTATATAGATTATCTTAAAAATCTATTATTGACAGGAAGCAATTTTTAAAATCATAAATAGAACTATCGTAGCACCATAAATTGTAAGCAAATAACTTATTCTGATGTCTAAACAAGCTCTTCACCTACCAATCTTATCAATATTTCATTTATTTACTGGAATAACTCAGCAACGAGTAACAGTCACACCACATCATCTATAAACGGTCAATCACATCTCCATAATTGAGAGAAAAGTATAGTAAAAATATTTTTCAATAACTATGATGGGATGAATGAGTCTAAAGAAAACAATCTGATTAGTTGGTGACGCTACATTAGTAATATAACTGATGCATTCTAAATTTTATCCTCGGCAACACTTGATTGTATATAACACAAATAGCTAAGAGCTTGATAATTAATATCTCATATTCTAAATTTAAAATCTAATTGCTTCATATTTTTAGTTTAATTTTTAAAAAATAAATAAAACATATTTTTAGTTTAATTTTAAAAAATAAATAAAATATCAAGATCTGACGTAGTCTAGTAAGTAAATTTAGACATAGGAATAAGTTATGATTAGATTATATTACTTGACCATATATTTATATATTCACTTTTTACATTCAAATAGTGGTCTATTCACCTGTATTAAAGGGATTAGTATAAAAGGGGAATGATAAAAGAAAAAAAAAAAGAAAAAAAGAAAAAAAGATAAAAGTTAATTTGAGGAAAAATAAAAAATTTCCGGTGTATAAACTAAGGTATCGTTTGGTTTGGAGATAAGCAAAAAATAGCTATTCTAGAAATAGGTATAAATTGAGAAATAAGTGGTGATTAGATCAATTTTACGTTTGGATGAAAATTAGGGCGCGTTTGGTTCGAGTTATCCTGGCAGGATTACCAATCCCGCTGAATTATCGTGTTTGGTTCATCCACTATGTAATCTACTCGTTAATGTAGCATTACAAATCGAGCAGATTACACCGAAAATATTAACGAGAGGGGGTCGTATTTCTTGCATTACTAAAACCCGTTAATACTACATATTATGTAAAATGACAATTTTACCCTCCAACAACCCCAAATCCAATTACCAGTATTGTTTTCATCTCTCTCCTTCTCCTCTCTCGCACGCCGCTATCTCACGGTTTCTATCTCTTTCTCTTTCTCTTTCTCTCTCGCAAGAACACGTATCTTTTATTGCGTCGTCCTCCTACATAATCATCACGATCTCCTTTCCTCCATTCGTCATTTCCGTATATATATTTAATCATTTCTTCTCTCTCGCTAAAATACATTATTTTCAAATTTAAGTTAGATCTGATTTGTAGTTATTTTTTTTCTTTTTTTCATCGTTAATTTATTTTTATATTAGGTCTTTTTATTTTATTACTTATTAATATAATTAATTTACTAGTGCAAATTATATTTTTGCAAAAAATAATATTCAAATGACCACAACAAGGACAATTTTGGAAAAACAATATTTTTATGTCAGAATTACTAAATTTTATAAACTCAACCAAACATAATAATGCTATAAAGATTGCAATCCAGTATTATATTACTGTATTAAACCAAACGCGTAAGTAGTAATCTCACGCTGAAATTCAAGATACCTGAATATGTCGAGATACTCTATAATATTACATAACTCAAACCAAACGCGCCCTTAGATTATTCCTAAAATTAAAAAGAATTACGTTTGGCGGAATAGCGGGATAACAAATTTCGTTATCCTCGCTTTATCCCTTACCAAACGGGCCCTAAAGAAATGGTCAAAATGATAGTGACATAAAAAATAAAAAATAAAAAATAAAAAGAGTGGCCATGGGTCAGATCAGGTCGGTTTCGTTTTGGATTCTTAACCCAAATCCAACCCTATAAATAATAATAATTATTAAAAAAAGAAAATTTGTTAAGAAATAATAAAGAAAATCATTAAATTCTTAATAATTAATATATTAAGAAATTTATTAAGAAATTAATAATGAAACTTATTAACAAAAGCAACTAGAAATAGAATGTGCAGGAACGAAAGAAGCACAAAACGTACAAAAGTATGCAGCCAATCATAAAATGCATCTAATAAATTATTATAATAAGTACAATTTGGGCTTAAAAAACCTCAAGTAAATTCGTAAGTAAATAATAATAAAAAATCAATAAAAATAGGAGTAAGGTTAGAATACATCAAAAGTAAATAAAATCACTTATACATTATTTCCGATGATGGAGCATCTAACTCGATGATCAGTGGTGCTAAACAGTATTTAGACTAATCGAACTTCGCAAGAATCAAATTTCGCAATTTTTTGTCATTATCTATCTAGCAACCAAATGACCTCAAATTTTCACCACCAATAACATTGTCACTTTGTGACCACTCCAATAGTTAGTCAATAATATCAAAAAGTTGTCAAATTTGAAACATAGAATGTTCAAATAGTCCAGATTATGTTTGAGGCGCCGATCGTCGATTCAGATAACCCATCACCGAGAATGATGCGGAAGTAAATAGTCCCGTATACTTCTAGAAGCATCCGAGTTTTACTTCGAAAATAGAAAGTAAAATAGAGTAAGTCCTTGATGAAAATGAAGGGAAAAAAGACTCTTCTTGGCTTGATGTGTGTATTCCATCAATCTTCTTCCTTTACAATCATAAACAAGGTTAGCAATTCAATAACATTTGCGAGGTAAATTTGATATAACTGTTAACTGCACAACCACAATAATTCGAGAAATATCATTACACCACGCATTATTTTTAAGCACATAGAAGTGGGAAAATAAAAGTTTTTGAACAGAAACTCACAATTTACTCGACAACACAAAATCCTTTTAATGAGGCTATTATGGTTGAATCTCCTGAATCACTGAAATGACTTGACCGATGGCTTCGAATTGGCGCCTTTCCTTGAGAAGCTTTTTAGCACAGTTGAGAGCGTTTTGCTCGCAAGATGCCCGCTTGCTCGCATCGGCGATCGATTCGAAATCCTCAACATGAGCTATCCCCACTATTCTCCTGCATTCAAAACCATTTAATTGTTCACTTCAAATGTAAAATTTCAAGTGTTGTGACAAATATTTTTGTTTAGGGGTTCTTAGCCTATAAACAACGTCACGGGAATTTTGTAATGGAATTTCTTTTTAAATTCAATGACTTTATTAATCAGATAAATGATATTTATGTAGTCTGAGATTTTTACATGTCAAGTGAAGCCATTAATTTTGGAAACGAGAGGTAAGTCAAAAACAAGTTAAGAAAACCAGAATATCTGAACATAGCATGATCCTAAGAAACATTACCTTTTGTACAAGACAGTATACTAATAAGTATCTATCTAATGACCATAGCCACTTTACACCTTTTTCTCACGGCATAGCCCTAAAATATGTTAAAGAAAAGAAAAACCCAAAAAACTTTGGCGCGGCGAATGACTCGTTTCTCAATCACCTACTTGAAAGTTCTTGTTAGCAAATAATTATACACTCTGAAGGATAAACAAGTAACGGCTAAGGTGTTATTTTGATGCATCTAGAATATGTTTCATCTACGATAAATATTTACAACATTACAGATGACCGTAGCTTTTTATTGGCTCTGATTCTAAGCAGAAACTATATCAAACTCCTCTATTAAGCATAGATAGTTGAAAATACTTTGACCTTTCGGTCGGGAGTACATAATTGTCTGATAAATAAGCAACAAAATATCTATTTCTGAAGTACAAAGACAAAAGATAAATTTGGAAAATTTAAGGAAGAATCCACCTAAAAAAACAAAATTAGAAGTAGACTTTTTATCTAACTTGAACTTGGTAATTTCAGCATTGCACAATATGACGAAGATCAGAATCTGGAGAATTACCTTATCATTTTGGCAGCGCCAAATCCAAGAGCATCATGAAATAAATCTTTCATGTACTTTTGCTGGACAGAAATCCGAAGTTCTGGCTTGTTGTATATTGAAATTAGATAAGCTTCACCTTTCCCATCTTTGTGTTCGTCCCAAAGGGAAACGAACTTCTTCTGGAGGAGATCCCAAGTTTCTGCAATCGTCCTTAAGATCCATTGCTTGTATGCCTACAAAATTTGATAGATAAAAATTTAACCAAGAGAACAACCAGTCCCAGATATTTCAATACTAGAATGATTTTTGAATCAGCTGCTGGAGCTTGAGCTGGCTAGTGAATAGTGATGCTGGTTAATATTATAATAATGTGAGGTAGCTATTCAATAGTGGTTAAAGGGCCTTTTGGGAATATCGGTGCAAGAATTTCATATCACAAACCAAACATACCCAAACAAAAGGTTACATTGTTACACAACATCAGAGGGTTTCTGACAATTAGATTCCATACATTCACGGATTTAACAGCCCATCAGCAAAGGCCGTGCCCATTGTGCCATACCGTGCTAGCATGACTCAAACTCTCTTTTCTTTGAAATTAGCAAGTAATTACCTCAATAAAGTGCAAAAGATTTGATTAAGTTATGTAAAAAGAGATTGGAATATATTGATGCTCAAAAAAATAATTATTTTACTCCATATGACAACTTATAGACAGGCATGCGTACATAAATTTAGATGTTAACATATATATAGATTTATATATATACACTAGACCTTTCTTGATCACATGCACGGAAGCGCGAAACACACAAGATTTTTGCACATAAGGTAGGGTGATTATTGTTAATCTTGAAAAAAAAAAAGGAAAGGAAAGGCTCACTGTCTCCTTTCATGAGACTCACTCTTGTAGATCCAGGAACTTTTATCTCTTTGGGGACGAGATTGACAGACGTAGTCTAGCACCTGGTTAGACCATGCTATCCCTACCTTGATATATAAAATATGAAACAGGTATGCTAAATAAGCTACGCAATTCAATAAAAATGACCCCCAAGAGAGCCATCCAGCGCCTAGATCATAGCAGTCGCATGTTTCATACTTGCTGAACTTCATTACTGGTTTTTCTAAACAGATAACCGCCAGGTCATGGATTTAACAGTTAAACGTGTATCAATGGAATAAAAAATCGTACTCTTCTACCAAGAGTTGTTGGGCTACTCATTTCAAATCTTCTCATCCTTTCAATTCAACATGAGAACTAACTCCAGAAACTTCGGCTCAATTTTATCTAATGAGGTAATCAGTGAATGGGCCAATAATAAAAGAAGCGTACTCCAGACTCTTTTTTTTCATATTCATTGTTATTTTTTTCCATACAAATTAGCAGCAACACAAGTTAAATCATCCAAGCAGTATTTATCACATTAATCACATCAGCAAAGCAAGAAAAAGATACGTAACAACTTAAAACAACAAAGACTAATCACTTTGCTAAAAAATAAAGCAGTTCATTTGGTACAGTGGTTATAAATGGTTTATCAATCTTGGCTGTAGTGGAGGTATCCAAAACAATGTGGGCAAGTCTCTATTAGCAATCAAAACTTTTAAAACTACTAATTAACAACGGTGACTAACAACATTTAAAAAAGACAAATACATAACAGCAATTAAATGTTTTCTGAATAAATTAAATAATTGATATTTACCTTACGATCATTTCCTTCATTAGCACGTCCATCTTGTGAAAAGTAGGCCAAAATCAAGTTCCCTAAAAAAGCTCCTATATCGAACCCCATTGGACCATAGAAAGCAAATTCTGGATCAATAACCTGAGTTGAATCACTAGTAACCATGATAGAACCAGTATGCAGATCTCCATGAATTAAAGCTTGAGCTCTCTCACAAAACCTAAATAGAAAGAAAATCTAGCAAGACTTCAGAGAAAACAGCAAACATACCCCTGCAAAACAATGTATTTGCATATATATCCCTACAGATCTGAGTTTTAGTTTTATAATACCCTCAATAATTCTTACACATAAAGCCTTTGTAGTTAGAAATGTCGTTCTTCCCTAATACAAAACCAACTTTACCCATTAGTCGGATTACCGTCATAAATTTGCACTTAAGAGCAAGAATTTAAGTGCCGTGGCATGAGGTCGAGTCGGAAACTTGCCGGCACGGTACGGCACAGTGCGTGCAGAGCCGTGTCGATGCATGCTGGTCAAAAAAAATCTTGTGTGCCAACACATAATAGAATGAAATATTTATTTTCTTTAGCAACAAAATATTCTAACTATTTATTATGCCTCTTTATCACATCTTTTGGACTTTATTGAGGAAATTACTTACTAATTTAAAGAATAGAGGGTTTTGAGCTGTGTCATCGGCACGGAATCTATATCGTGCTGGTATCTTGTTGGCACGGTATGGCACGGTGGATACGGCCCGTGCGGACGGGCATTTAAAACCTTACTTAAGAGGGATATATACGAAATTACAAATTTATAGGGGTATACATGTAAATAGATGATTTTAGAAGAATATATAGTTAGAAAGTTCATTTTAATATTGCTTTATACATTGATTTCAGCCCGGCTATTTCAATCTTTAGAGCATCATCTTCGCGAACAGCTTCAGCGTCACGATCAAGGTGAGGAGAAGTCCAACGGTTAAAGTGCGAAACCCTATATGGGTCTGAGAAAACTACTTGCTCCGTGAGCCTACATAGCTCTAGATTCCCGCAGAATTCAGCTACTGCAATTTGAATTAAAGAATGTGTCAAAAAGATTTCTCTTAATTATGATATTATGCTACAGAATATGTCAAGTATGTCAATTAACAGACAGCAAACTCATGAATTTCAATTGCTATGAACCGGTGAATGTCGAAATTACCTGCACGTCTATGCTCTGCTGTAGAATGATATACAAGGGAAGTGAAGAAAAGTGTCTTTGCCATATATTCCGACATATGCTCTGCAAGCAATGGATATTCAATTCCAGCAATCAACCCTTTTCGGAGAATTATATGGGGAGGTTCCAAGTAGCGCATTCCAATCACTGACATAGACCTGTCAAAATGATAAACCTCAGGGACGTGATCTGGGCTCAACCGGCCGTGCTCTTTTAATGCCAGTGCTTCGAAATATGCACGCTCCTTTGTCATCGGCCATGACTCACCCACGCAGCGGATATACGGAAGAGCCTGTCTCAACATAAATAAAATTGATCCGCAAGAACAGAAATTTAGGAACGGAACAAAAAATTCTATAGTACAAAAGTTTGACTCTTCAAAGAAAATTGTTGTTGGTGAATTCATGACATAATTGAGTTGCGGTGCCGGCATGCATATTTGGAATGCATTTCTTCCATGGAGATCACAATCTAAAAGAAAGGGATAATCACACAAAATAGGAAAAGAGGAAATAGGGACAACCATCAATATTCCACTATTTCAGAACTTCGCAAGGCCAATCTGTTGACCTGATCCGCAATCCTTGAAACAAGAATGATGTTTATACTTCATACAAAGGATGTATTGCTAATCAAGGATTTAAGTACCCATCAGCACGGGCCGTATCTACCGTACCGTATCGTGTCAATAAAATAGCGGCACGATACAATCCCCTTACCGATGTCACAGTTCAAAACCCTTTTTACTTTAAATTAGTAAGTATTTTTTTCAACAAAGTTCAAAAATATTGATAAAGATACATAATAAGCAACTAGAAAATTTTGTTAATAAAGAAAATAAATTTTTCATATCTTTATGTGTTAGCACACATGTGTTTTTTATAACCTGCACACATCAATACGATCCGGCACACACCATGCCGTACCGTGCCAATAAGTTTACGGCACGATCACATACCACGACACTTAAATCCTCGTTGCCAGTCTAACTTAATCAGGAAATAAAACACTTTCAACTTAGCAGGCGTTTGGATAGACATAAAACAAAACCGAAAAAAAATCTGCCACGAAGCAGTAAACTAAATATTTCAGGTATTTGCTACAAGAGACAACTTTGAAGTTCGAACCTTTCTAAGGTGAAGATGTTATCTAGGAATTTCGGCCATGGCTAAGCAAACAGATCACCTCAACATCGTCATGGTCAACATCAGAACTAATGCTTTAATTCTAAGGGGGCCATCTAGTTTAACGTAGTTATAAATACAGCGTAATTGAAAATGCATGCAACTGGAGACGCGGCAATTGAGAATTATTCAACTACAATTTTTTTTTCCGGATTGTTTGGTTGCTTGTAGCTAAAAGCTAAATTTGATTACTCTCTTCATCTCCTGCGTTTCCAACTACGCCCGATTCGGGCGTAGGTCCAATTTGGAATATGTAACAAAATTTTCGGATTTCTCCGTAGTTGCATTTGCAATGCATTTTAAAATACAAGAAGAAAAAAGGGTAGTATCGATCTACAACTACACCGAGATTCGTTTATTTATCATGATCAAACTAGAGATTTAATCACAACCGTTTGATCAGAAAAAGGGGGGGACCTGCTTGAGGACGAAGGAGCCGGCGGGACCGAGGACGATGTAGACGAAGTTGAGGTTGCCGTCGCCGACTTCCCTGATTTCCACCCCGTCCAGCTGCCCGCCCCCCAGCCGCGCCGTCAGTGCCGGCGCCGACTTTATGTACTCCACCACCGACTTCTCGTCCAGCGCCCGAAACCTGTCGCCGGATTCCATGCCTGCCGCAGAATCTGCCGAGTTGGAAGCGGGGGGGGAAGGGTTTTTAGAGGAAGAAGAAGAAGAAGAGGACGGAGGAGATGGAGGGTTTGATTGATGAGAAAAGAGTGTTCATTGAACTTGGCCTCTTTTTTGTTTGAGATGCCTCTTTAGTCACTTTATTACCATCGTTTGGGAATTTCGAGTACTGTATGAAAATTGCTGTTTATGGGGACATTTTTTCAACACCACCTTATAAAATTTTCTAATTGAATAAATAATTTTATAAAATAAATTTTTAAATAGGATAAACAATTCACCGCTCTTTTAAAAAATGGTAAATTATTCACCATCTTTTACTTATTTAATTTTTCGCTAACAATCACATAAAAAATGGCCTAACACGAAAAAAGTGACCCATATTTACAAAAAAAACGAAAAAAATGGGCCATATTTGCGAGCTAGTGAATTTTTATGCAAATTAGCCTCAAAATATTGATGTTTTTTTACTGCTTAAAAGTTTTTGGCTAAAAATTTACATTTCTACCTATTCTTAGCTCTAGCTCGAAGTATTTTAGAGAGTCAAAGATCTTAGCCTAGTTTTAGTTTGAAACCATCGATATATTGCATCCCAACACTCAACCTTTTGATCATAGTTATCGCCTACTAAATTAACTTTTTGAATACATAAATAAAATATGTACCTCTTTTATACGGCAAATTGATAATAGGATAACTATGTGGTTGCAAAAGATTTTTTGTTTTGATAATTGCATATAGATTATCTTAAAATCTATTATTGACGGGAAGCAAATTTTTAAATCATAAATAAGACTACCGTAGCACAAAAGTTGTAAGCAAATAACTTAGATACCCAAACAGGCTCTACGCCTACAAATCTTATCAATGTTTCTTTTGTTTACTCAAATGCCTCAGCAACAAAAAATTCTATTACGTAACAGTCACACCACATCATCTATAATCAATCAATCACATCAGCAATATAACTTATGCATTCTAGATTTTATCCTCGGCAACATTGATTATATCTAGCACAATTGACTACGAGCTTGATGATTAATATTCGAAATTTCAAATTTAAAATCTAATTGCTCCGTATTCTAAATTTATTTTGTGATAAAAAATAAATGGAACATCAAGGTCTGATGTAGTCTAATAAGTGAATTTAGATATAGGAACAAGTTATGATAAGATTAAATTACTTGACCATTTATTTATTTATTTTAAGTTCCATTGAATGCACTTTTTACATTGGTCCTATTCACCTGTATTAAATGGATTAGTATAAAAAGGGGAATGGTAAAAGGAGCCCAAAAAAACAAGAACAATTTGCATAAAAAATCTATTAATTTTGAGTTTTCGTAAAAATAGGTTGTCTTTTTGGATTTTGCAGATTCGGACCGAATATTTAGAATGATGACCAAACTACCCTTATTTTAAAATATATAAAAATTATATGTTTTAAATGCCTAGAAAAATACAACTGTTCAGCCATTAAGTATAAAACTTCTTGAAAATGATAAGTCATAATTATATGTACATTTCTCGTGAAACGATGTAAATTTTTTTTAAAATAGTGTAATTATATTTTAAGAGTGCAATTTCATCATTTTCTTTCTTCTTCTAAATTTTTTGATCTTTTTCTGTAGAGAAAAATAATTTTTTTATCTTTTATTACTCTTATTTTTTTCCTATTATTTTTTTTTCTATTATTTTTTTTGTCATCACCTTTTACTTGTTTTCTATCGCAACCACCGCGACGTCTGCGGAGACGATCTCGCCGCCTCCGACGACGTCTCGGCGTTCCGACGCGCAGGGAAGGAGAAGAGCCTGTGTTTTAATGTCGCCGTGCCCTAGTGGAGAAGAAGGGTGATGACGCGGCCTCGGTAGGGTCGGAGGCAAGGAGAGCGGGGGTGCACGGGCGGAGGCAAGGCGGGCTGTATCCGCCTACGCCGCCGCTGCCTTCTTCGAAGAGAGAAAAAAAAACGAGAGAAAAAAAAAAAAAAAAAAAAAAAAAGGAAAGAAAAAAGTAATAAGGATATTTTGGTCGGTTATTTGAAAAAGCGGTGAATACGTAAAAACGAAAAAAATGGCGATTTTGCAAAAGCCCAAAATTAGTGAATTTTTTATGCAAATTGGCCTTTAAAGATTTTACTAAATTCAAAAGAAATATACTATTAGGTAATAAAAAATTTTGTTTTTCTATTATTTTTTTTTCTTCTTTCTTTATTGTTTTCTTATATTAGAATAATTTTTAGATATGTATTCCTCTTTCCTTTTCTCTCTTTCTCTCCCTTCCCTTCTCTCTCTATCAATATCTTTCTCTCTCTATTAGATATCTCTCTCCCTCATCTTGCTATAATATTTTATAAAATCTCGTAATAATCTATATAATTATTCTCTTTCCCTCCTTTCTCTATCATATCTTATAGAATCTCCTCTCTCTCTATAAGATATGATAAAATCCTAAATCCCTAAAACCCTTGGGTTAAGTGGGTGGTACTTTTAGAGTAGGTCTTGTGTGCTATTAGGAGCACGGAGGCCTCCGTGCTCTGAGCCATTTTCGATGATGGAGCTTCCGAATCGACGATCGGCTCCGTTAGACTTGATCTAGCGTATTTGAAGTTTTTAGAAAAATAATTTTTGTGATTTTTTTATATCATTTATCTAGTGATCAAAAGGATTCAAAATCAATATTTTTTAATGGTTGATATTTGCTGTTTTCAAGTTTAACGGTGTAGAAGCATTCAAATCAGATAAAATTTTGATACAAAATTCTTTATACTATCTACAACAAGATCAATATTTCCGATCGAAATTTTTAGTGCTATATCACCACTTTTTATAGGATTTTTATTTTCAGCCGTTAAAAATTATTGACTTTGAATCCTTTCGATTGCTAGGTAAATGATATCGCAAAATCGCAAAAATTATTTTCTACAAACTTCAAATGTGCTAGATCAAGTCTAACGGAGCTGATCATTGATTCGAAAGCTCAATCATCGAAAACGGCTCAGGAGCACGGAGGCCTCCGTGCTCCTAATAGCACACAAGACCTACTCGGTACTTTTATTAAAAGCATAGGAGCTCAATTCTATAGAGTCTGGCTATGGTGCTTGTAAAAGCACCAAGCACTTGGTGCTTGTAAAAGCACCAAGCCCTTGGTGCTTGTGAATTTTTTACCGTTAAATCTACGTCTTTGATCATTTTCACCCGTTATATTATACTATTCAACCAACCACCCAATCAACTCAAGGGGGGCCACCCAATCAACTCAAGGGGGCCAACATTGGTGCTTGTAAGTTTTTGGCCCTTGGATTAATAGATGTGTGGTTAGAATGATGTGAGCCCCCTTGGGTTAAGTGGGTAGTTGGTTGAATAGTATTATCTAACGGGTGTAAATGATCGATGGCGTAGATCTAATGGTAAAAAAATCACAAGCACCAAAGGCTTGTGCTTTTACAAGCATCGTCAATAGATATTCCATATTTTAGATATGATGGATGAGATTTCATACGTATTGCCCTTGTACTCATTTGCACAAACTTATGAGGGTCACTTCCTACAAGACAGTACTCCAAAGTTTAGCTTTTGCGATATCATACTCGTCTGTACGGAATTAGACGCCGAAATAGGATGCCTTCAGCTAGGCTCATTCCTAGAGAGGAAATATTGATTACCATGGGACTATTACGCATGGCACAAATTAGGATGTTACCTTATGCATGTAAGTCCCCTATGATTGGGAGAAAGTTAATTGAACTGGACAATTGTACATCACAAACTAAATAATACATACATGGTAGTTATACTTGTAATTGAATCTTTTACACTTGTAAGTCCTTGTGTAGGATGTGTACTTTTTCTTTTTTCATATTATTGTTGTCAACACCTTGTGTACATCGAGGGTACCTTGTGTACACGACGGGTCTGTGCACATACCGAGTATGCTTTCGCCGGGACTCGAGCGTGACAATATCATTACACCACGTATTATTTTTAAGCACATAGAAGTGGGAAGGTGATAGTTTTCAAACGGAAACTTACAATTTACTGCGATAACACAAAATCCTTATAATGTAAGCTATTATGGTTGAATCTCCTGAATCACCGAAACGACTTGGCCGACGGTTTCGAATTGGCGCCTTTCCTTAAGAAGCCTTTTACCACAGTTGAGAGCGTTACGCTCGCAAGATGCCCGCTTGCTTGCATCGGCGATCGATTCGAAATCCTCAACATGAGCTATCCCCACTATTCTCCTGCACTCAAAACCATTTAGTTGTTCACATTTCTAGCTAAGTTTATTTCCAAATGAAATAAGCGAAGCGGGTAGCCTGCTACCTATCTCTCAAAAAAAAAAAAAAATGTAAAATTTCAATTGCTGTTACAAATATTTCTGTTAAGGGGGTTCTTGGCTTATAAACGGCGTCACGGGAATTTTGTAATGAAAACTTCTTTTGAAATTCAACAACTTTGGTAATTAGATAAACAAGCAAGTAAACCCGTGCATGCACGGAATTATAACATAATAATTAAAAGATGTAATAGTAAAATAAAAATTATGATAATATATGATTTAAGGAAAAAAATGTACAGATTTATTCTAATAATTTACAAAATATTTGTGAAATATAACATATATAATTTAAGGAAAAATATTTGTGAAATATAAAATATATATTATGATAATCATATATATATATGATTTAAAATAAAATATAATAAATATACAGACTTATTTTTGAAATATATATATTCCAATTAAACTATAATATGCCACGTGGTAAATTAGAACTTCCAATTTAAGTGCGCCACGTGGCATCATATAGTTCAATTAGATTCATGCTTCAACCGAAAAAATAACTGGCTTACAATCAAAGAAAAAAAAATCGAAAAAAATAACTGCTGTGCAGTTAAGAAGAAGCAAAAAAACAAACATACGGTTATGATTTCCTTTAATTATTATTTTTTATTATTTTAATTATTTTAAAATTAATAAAATTATTATATATAAGGAAAAAAATATATAAAAAAAATGATTATATATAAGGAACAAACATGCGGTTATATATATATTTTTTAATTTTTATATAAATAATATAAAATAAAAATTATGATAATATATAACTTAAGGAAAAAAATGTACAAATTTATTCTAATGATTTACAAAATATTTGTGAAATATAACATATATAATTTAAGAGAAAAAAATGTACAATATAAAAAATAAAAAATTATGATAATATATGATTGAAGGAAAAAAAATGTACAGATTTATTCTAATGATTTACAAAATATTTGTGAAATATAACATATATAATTTAAGGAAAAAAAATTTGTGAAATATAAAATATATATTATGATAATCATATATATATATATATGATTTAAAATAAAATATAATAAATATACATATTTATTTGTGAAATATATATATTCCAATTAAACCATAAGATGCCACGTGGCACATTGGAACTTCCTATGTAAGTGCGCCACGTAGCATCATATGGTTCAATTGGAACCATGCTTCCAAAATTATATATATATATATGATGATAGTTATGTAGTCTGAGATGTCTATATAATGAGATTTATAAACACAAGTCAATATGAAAGATTGTGAGCATGCATGCTTGTCTTATTTAATGGGCAAAAAGTACTCAGAAGGTGTCAAGTGAAGCAGTTCATTTTGGAAAAGAGAGGCAAGTCGAAAACAAGTTTAAGAAAACCAGAATATCTGAACATAGCATGATCCTGAGAAATGTATCATACCTTTTGTACAAAGCTGTATACTAGGTATCTAACTAATGATCAAAGACACTTTACTCCTTTTCTCATGGTGTAGCCCTAAAATATATTAAAGAAAGAAAAAAAAATATACTCAAAATGGCTCGTTTCACAATCACTTGCCTACTTGCCAGTTCTTGTTAGCTAATAATTATGCACTCCAATGGATAAACAATTAACGACTAAGATGTTATTTTGATGCATCTAGAATATGTTTCATCTACGACGAATATTTACGACATTACAGATAAGCGTAGCTTTTTATTGGCTCTGATGTTATGCAGAAACTATATCAAACTCCTCTATAAAGCATAGATAGTTTAAAATACTTTGACCTTTCTGTCGGGAAGACAAAAGATAAATTTGGAAAATTTTAGGAAGAATCCACCTAACAAAACAAATGAGAAGTAAACTTTTTATCTAAAAGCTTGAACTTGGTAATTTCAGCACCGCACAATATGACGAAGATCAGAATCTGGAGAATTACCTTATCATTTTGGCAGCACCGAATCCAAGAGCATCATGAAATAAATCTTTCATGTACTTTTGCTGGACAGAAATCCGAAGTTCTGGCTTGTTGTATATTGAAATTAGATAAGCTTCACCTTTCCCATCTTTGTGTTCGTCCCAAAGGGAAACGAACTTCTTCTGGAAGAGATCCCAAGTTTCTGCAATCGTCCTTAAGATCCATTGCTTGTATGCCTACAAAAATTGAGAGATAAAAACTTAACCAAGAGAACAACCAGTCCCAGCTATTTCAATACTAGAATGATTTTTGAATCAGCTGCTGGAGCTTGAAGCCAGCTTTGCTGGCTAGCGATGCTGGTTAATAGTATAATAATGTGAGGTAGCTATTCAATAGTGGTTAAAGGGCCTTTTGGGAATATCAGTGCAAGAATTTCATATCACAAACCATACATACCCAAACAAAAGGTTACATTGTTACACAACATCGGAGGGTTTCTGACAATTAGATTCCATACATTCACGGATTTAACAGCCCATCGGCAAAGGCCGTGCCCATTGTGCCATACCGTGCTAGCATGACTCAAACTCTCTTTTCTTTGAAATTAGCAAGTAATTACCTCAATAAACTGCAAAAGATTTGATTATGTTATATAAGAAGAGATTGGAATATATTGATGCCCAAAAAAATAATTATTTTACTCCATATGACAACTTATAGACAGACATGCGTACAGAAATTTACATGTTAGCAGATATATAGATTTATATATATACGCTAGACCTTTCTTGATCACATGCACGGCAGCGCGAAACACACGAGATATTTGCACATAAGGTAGGGTAATTATTGTCGATCTTGAAAGAAAAAAAAAAGAAAAAGGAAAGGCTCGCGGCGTCTCTTCATGAGATTGTCACACTTGTAGATCCGAGAACTTCTATCTCTTTACAGACGAGATTGACAGAGGTACAAGTCCTAGCACCTGTTGAGACCATGCTATCCCCACCTTGATATATAAAAGATGAAGCAAAAGGGTATACTAAATCGTAGCAGTCACATGTTTAATATTTGCTGATCTTCATTAGTAGTTTTTCTAAACAGATAAGCGGCAGGTATATTTAAGAGTCAAATGCGTATCATTGGAATAAGAAATCTGAGTCTTCTATCAAGAGTTGTAGGGCAATTCATTTCAAATCTTTTTGTCCTTTCAATTCAACATGAGAACCAACTCCTGAAACTTTTGCTAAACTTTATCTAATGAAGTAATCAGTGAGTTTTAATGATGGGCCAAGAATAAAAGAAGCGTACTC
Organism: Aechmea fasciata; assembly: GCA_025177825.1. Classification (NCBI taxonomy): domain Eukaryota; kingdom Viridiplantae; phylum Streptophyta; class Magnoliopsida; order Poales; family Bromeliaceae; genus Aechmea; species Aechmea fasciata. The sequence goes on along the minus strand of CM045935.1, from coordinate 10,692,089 downwards.
CAGACTCTCCTTTTTTTTCATATTCATTGTTATTTTTTTCCCATACAAATTAGCAGCAACACAAGTTAAATCATCCAAGCAGTATTTATCACATTAATCACATCAGCCAAGCAAGAAAAAGATACGTAACAACTTAAAACAACAAAGACTAATCAATTTGCTAAAAAATAAAGCAGTTCATTTGGTACAGTGGTTATAAATGGTTTATTAATCTTGGCTATAGTGGAGGTATCCGAAACAGTGTGGGCAAGTCTCTACTCTCTAGTAGTAATCAAAACTTTTAAAACCTATAATTAACAACTTTGACTAACAACGTTTAAACAAGACAAGTACATAACAGCAATTAGATGTTTTCTGAATAAATTAAAGAATTGATATGTACCTTATGATCATTTCCTTCATTAGCATGTCCATCTTGTGAAAAGTAGGCCAAAATCAAGTTCCCTAAAAAGCTCCTATATCGTACCCCATTGGACCGTAGAAAGCAAATTCCGGATCAATAACCTGAGTTGAATCACTAGTCACCATGATAGAACTAGTATGCAGATCTCCATGAATTAAAGCTTGAGCTCTCTCACAAAACCTACATACAAAGAAAATCAGGCAAGACTCTAGAAAGAGAGCTCAATGTCAAATATTTGGAGAAAACAGCAAACATACCCCTGCAAAAACAATGTGTCCCTACAGAACTCAGTTTTTATTTTATAATACCCTCTATAATTCTTATGCATATAAGCCTTTGTAGTTAGAAATGTTGTGCTTCTCTAATACAAAACAAACCTTACCCATTACTACAGATTTTATAGGGGTATACATGTAAACAGATGATTTTGTAAGAATATAAAGTTAGAAAGTTCAGATTAATATTGCTTTATACATTGATTGCAGCTCGGCTACTTCAATCTTTAGAGCATCATCTTGCCGAACAGCTTCAGCGTCACGATCAAGGTAAGGAGAAGTCCAACGATTAAAGTGTGAAACCCTATATGGATCTGAGAAAACTACTTGTTCCGTGAGCCTACATATCTCTAGATTCCCGCAAAATTCATCTACTGCAATTTGAATTAAAGAATGTGTCAAAAAGATTTATCTTAATAATGAAATTATGCTACAGAATGTCATGCATGTCAATTAACTGACAACAAATTTTTGTGAACTGACGAATGTCGAAATTACCTGCACGTCTATGCTCTGCTGTAGAATGATATAGAAGGGAAGTGAAGAAAAGTGTCTTTGCCATATATTCCGACATATGCTCTGCTAGCAATGGATATTCAATTCCAGCAATCAACCCTTTTCGGAGAATTATATGGGGAGGTTCCAAGTAGCGCATTCCAATCATTGACATAGCCCTGTCAAAATGATAAACCTCAGGGACGTGATCCGGGCATAGCCGTCCGTGCTCTTTTAATGCCAGTGCTTCGAAATATGCACGCTCCTTTGTCATCGGCCATGACTCACCCACTAAGCGGACATATGGAGGGGCCTGTCTCAACATAAGTAAAATTGATCCGCAAGAACAGAAAATTAGGAACAGAACAAAAAATTCTATAGTACAAAAGTTTGACTCTTCAAAGAAAGTTGTTGTTGGTGAATTCATGACATAATTGAGTTGCGGGCTCGGCAAGCATATTTGGAAAGCATTTCTTCCATGGAGATCACAATCTAAAAGAAAGGGATAATCACACAAAATAGGAAAAGTGGAAATAGGAACAATCATCAATATTCCACTGTTTCAGAACTTCGCAAGGCCGATCCTGTTGACCTGCATACTTTATATAAAGGATGTATTGCCGGTCTAACTTAATCAGGAAATAAAACACTTTCAGCTTAGCAGGCGTTTGGATAGACATAAAACAAAACCGAAAAAATCTGCCGTGAAGCAGTAAACTAAATATTTTAGGTATTTGCTACAAGAGACAACTTTAAAGTTTGAACCTTTCTAAGGTGAAGATGTTATCTAGGAATTTTGCCCATTGCTAAGCAAACAGATCTCCTCAACATCGTCATGGTCGACAGCAAAACTAATGCTTTAATTCTTAGGGGGCCATCTAGTTTAATATAGTTGTAAATAAAGTGTAATTGAAGATGCATGCAACTGGAGACGCAGCAATTGAGAATTATTCAACTACAATTTTCTTTTTTCATTTGTTTGGTTGCTTGTAGCAAAAGGCTACATTTTCAGATTTTGTTAATTTTATGCGTGGGATGGTGAGATTACCCCTGGTTATGAATTACTCTTTCCGAATCCTGCGTTTCCAACTACGTCCGATTTGGGTGTAGGTCCAATTTGCAATATGTAACAAAGTTTTTGGGTTTCTCCGTAGTTGCACTTGCAATGCAATTTAAAATACAAACAACAACGGGTAACACCCCTACCAATTTCGATTTCGATTGAATTACAATTACGTCGATCCAAACACCCCCTTATGCTTAGGGATGTCAATGGGTATGGATACCCGAAATTTTATCCGAACCCGAACCCAAATGAAACGAATATATCCGATGGATATGGATATGGATTCGGATATGGCTATCAAAAATAGAAACCCGACGGATATGGATTCGGATATGGATTTTGATTGTACCCAATCCGAATCCGAACTCGACCAGAACCCGAATTTATTTTGTATTATATATATATATATATATATATATATATATATATATATATAGAGTCGGACTGGGCTACTATTAGTAGCAAAATCTCATTGTTGCTACCAGTTTTTTCACCTTTGGATCAGCTCTTATCATTATTTCTAACCATTGGATTAAATACTATAAACTATTGGGGACCACTCAACCCTAGGGGGACCACTCAACGCTAACTACCTAATATCATCCTGACCCTACAAATTCTCATCCGAGGATTAAAAACTTGGTAGTAAAAAAGGCGTTTTACTACTAATAGTATTCCACCTAATTCTATATATATATATATAGAGAGAGAGAGAGAGAGAGAGAGAGAGAGAGAGAGAGAGAGAGAGTTGAGCTAGAATACTCTTAAGAGTACCGAGCCCATTTTACTCTCGAGTTGTTTTCGATGATAGAGCTTCCAAATTGATGATCGGCTCCGTTGAACATGATCTATACCACTTAAAGTGTTTAGAAATCAAATTTCAAATATTTTCGACATCATTTGCCTAATGATCAAAGAGTTTCAAAATTTGTAATTTTAATGGTGGATAAGAGACGATTTCTCGTTTAACGATGTAAAGATATCCAAATCAATTGAATTTTTGTTAGAAAATTCTTTAAACTATTTAAAACAAGATCTATACTCTTGATCTTGATTACAAGACTCCTATCATCATTTTTTAAAGAATATTCATTTTCAACCATTCATTTTCTGTTCACTAGATGGATACAAGAACAATATCGAAAGTGCGTGAAATTTGATTTCTAGGTAGTTTAAATGGTTTAGATCATATTTAACGGAACCGATCGTCAATTTGAAAGTTCTATCATCAAAAACAAGCTGGAGAGTAAAATGGGCTCATTACTCTTAACAGATTCTAGCTCAACTCTATATATATATATATATATATATATATATATATATATATATATATATATAATTGATATTATATTTGAATTTGTATTTTAAAAATTTAGATTTAATATAATATATTTTGAAATATTGAAAAAAGAAATAATTGTTTCGGGTTCAAATTTTCGGGTTCGGGTTCGGATATGGATTTTTAAAATCCGTCGAGTTCGGGTTCGGATATTTTAAAATCCGCCCCGAATCCGACCCGTTGACATCTCTACTTATGCTCGCCGCAACAACAACAAAAAGGGGCTGTATTGATCTAACAACTACACCAAGATTCGTTTATGTTGGAAGCCTGACTTTTTCTTATAACAGTTGTTGGAACCGGTATTTATGCTGATATTGATTATGCAATACAGAATCTAAAATAGAATAAAATAATATGAAGAAGAGATATTGTGGGAGGAAGAAGAAAACTAAACTAATACTTAAAAGCATTTAATTACATCTTGGGCGACACACTCGGCCTTATCCAGTCATATCTACTGTAGTTTGTTCATCCAATTAACGCACTCCACTCCTAACTATATATAACTATCAGGTCATTTGTAATGATAAATCCAATTTTTATTTTGGATAATTACAAATCCCACTATAATTACATAAATAAACGACTTAAAACTTATCTCTAACAATATTTTAATTAAGTTTGGATTATTATTCCAACAGTTTATTTATCATCATTTATCATGATCAAACTAGAGATTTAATCGAAGGAGGGGGGGACCTGCTTGAGGACGAAGGAGCCGGCGGGGCCGAGGACGACGTAGACGAAGTTGAGGTTGCCGTCGCCGACTTCCCTGATTTCCACCCCGTCCCGCTGCCCGCCCCCCAGCCGCGCCGTCAGTGCCGGCGCCGACTTTATGTACTCCACCACCGACTTCTCGTCCAGCGCCCGAAACCCGTCGCCGGATTCCATGCCTGCCGCAGAATCTGCTGAGTTGGAAGGGCGGGGGGAGTGTTTTTAGAGGAAGAAGCAGAAAAGGACGGAGGAGATGGAGCGTTTTTTTTTTTTTTTTTTTTTTTTGAGAGAGAGAGAGATAGGGACACAGTACCATTTCGTTTATTTCATTTAGAAATAATAAATCAATTAGGATTCGAACTTGGGACCTCGGTACCAACCACCAAATCCTTTGCTACTTGCTCTGGAGTCGGTGGAGATGGAGCGTTTGATTGATGAAAAGAGAGGGTTCATTGAATTTGGCCTCCTTTTTGTTTAGAAAATGCTAGATGTACACCTCAAAAGGGTGTTTTTGGGATGTACATCTTACAACTCTAATTATTTTTGGGTGGAGTGTAATTTACCAGTTTATGTGACTGGTGAACAAATTTTCATCCAAGAATAAATAGATTGTAAGATGTATACCCCTAGCATTACTCTTTTTGTGTTTTGTTTTCTAAGAAGCCTCTTTAGTCGCTTTTGAATTTCTAGTACTGTGTGAAAAATGCTGTTTGTGGTGGAGCCATAATTGGTGGGCCCGATGTTGGGGTGGATGGGATTAACCTCGGATTCGAGTAATAATAATAATAAAAAGGGTAAACTTCAAATACCACCCCGTAGTTTCACATGTTCTCATTTTAGTATCTCGTGGTTTAAAGTGTATCAAGTTAGTATCGTCTGGTTTCATTCTTATTTTTTCGTCAGTTTTTTCGTTAATATTTTGTTAAATTATATACAAAAACTTCAGATATCCACCTAAGTATCTTGTGGTTTCATTTTTATTTTTTCGTCGACTTTTTTGTTGATATTTCGTTAAATTATATACAAAAATACTTCGGATACCCCACCAGGTTTATCAAATATTCACTTTAATACTATTTAGTTTTAACTTTGTCACTAATTTAATAAAAAAATTAGTAAAATCAATAATAAAAAGATAAAAAGGAAACAACAGAGCACTAAATCGATGCACTTTAAGCCACATGGTACTAAAGTGAGAAAGTGTGAAACCACTGAGGTGGTATTTGAAGGTTTTCCTAATAAAAACTCAGCAATTGCTTATATACTTATAAAAAATTTTTGACTTTCATACTTAATTTTAAAAATACTCTTTTAAGATTTCCCTTATTTTTAAAATATATTTTTAGAATTAAATTTTATTAATAAACTGTTAGGAATTGCAGTTATGTCTGTAAAATTATTATTTTATTTTTTCAAATATATCTTTCTACCGTCACTATTTCTTTTATTTGCCCTAAGTTATGGGTAAAAAAAGTATTTGACTTTTTATCTTTTCAAATATATCTTTCTATTATTATTAAATTTTTTAATTTGTTCTTAAGTTAGAAACAAAATAGATATTTTCATTATTTTTTAATTATGGTAAAAATTTAACTCAGATTTATCATTTACTTTAATCCGGTAGATTTAATGGGAACTAACAGTAGAAGTACTTTTGAATAACCAAGAAATATGTAAGGGATATAATTGAAACCAAAAAAAGTAACGGTTTAGATATTTTAAACAATTATCCCTAATAAAATTATATAACAAGAATTTTTTTTAATCATATTAAGAGTAGGGCTGTGAACTGAGTCCAACACCATCGCATTAAGATCGGTTAGTGTTAAGCCAAATACAAACTGAATTTGTTAAAATATCGAGCTAAAAATTAGAACTTATATTTCACTTATTTATTAATAAGCCAAATATGAATTAACTGGGGGACATCAAATTAGATTGCAGAAAAACTCCTAAGTATACCGTATTAAACACTAGCACAAATACAACTAGTACACCTAAGTGACAAGAGATACGTAACACTAATTTTCAAGAAGATACAGTTTGTAAAATACTTCTACTCAGAGCATCATATCGGGATTGCCGATTGTCGAATATTCTTCTATTTAAGTAATTTGTCCAAACTTTTCAGAAATATTTAAGCAATTGTCCCTTTTTGAAAATAAACAAAACAAAACGACAAAAATAAAAACAAAACATTCCAATCTTAACATGCTAACATGAATATGTATGTATGTTCATTAATTTGATATAGATTTAAACACATGAGTCCAAACATACATGAAATATATATCATCAAATCAAAAGAAATAAGCAACAAATGGAATAGCTGTGGGAGGTATCCAAGTGTGGCCACTAATAAAGTTCCTTACAGTGAAGCTAGGGCATCGTCAAACGAATGCTTGGTGGTGTTTGCACCAGTCCTCGATTTTGAAACTCGGCATAGAAAAGTTTATTTACCGGTGACATACTATTCCACTCAAGCCATCCAGACGGATGGATAAGATCGTTCTCGAGTATGGCTTCCAAGGACGCTCAAGATACGATGCCACAGAATTTTTATTGGCTTGAGATATGTTCCCGTATAGAATAGTTTTAAAGAACAAATCCGGTGGTTGCATTATGTCTCTTTGCCTTGTCTTTGTTATGACATTTTCCTATCCTAGTAGTGGTTTTCTTGCCATAAACATACACGACCGAAAGACAGCTTGTGCGTCCCCAAATACAAAATCTAATGTCCCAAAGACTTGGCACTCGCGATAGAACTAATATCCTACTAGCTTGTGCGTCCCCAAATACAAAATCTAATGTCCCAAAGACTTGGCACTCGCGATAGAACTGATATCCTACTTTGGCATATAATGTGTCTTGAAATCCTCTAAATGTGCATCTATAGAAAGCTGATTTGTCGAACTCCGACAAAACAATAAAATAATAAAAAACTATTATGTAAATAAATAATCTATTTTTCAAAAAAATATAGTGTAGGAGTAACCTAATACGTATTATAACTATAAATAAATATATATACTTGTTATGTAAATAAATAGTTATATTGTGTATGTGATGTTTATGTAAATAATGAACTGGTTTATTGGATAACAAGTAAAATCCAGTTCATTAATTTAGCAAATATTCGTATTTTCCATAAATTTCAAATTTGTTATAAAATATTGTTTATTCACATTACAAATATATTTAATTATATTTTAATGAAATATATTACAATTATTTATTACAAATATATATTATATTTGTAATATATATTAGAAATAAATAATATATATATCGTAAATGAATGATTGTATTATAATTGTTCCTGAGTAAGGCTGCGCAAGAAATGATTGGATAGAGTATTTGATCCGTTCAATATTCGATGTTGTTAATATTATATAGGTTTTTCTCTTTCTTTTCATATTTAATCTATCCTACTAATTATTTTTTGGCATATAGAGAGAGAGAGTATGTATTAGGTTACTCCTGCACTTCATTTTTTTTTTAATGTTGTTTATTTTTAATTATTTTATTGGTCTAAATTGAATCTTTCTTTGATTGTGACCTTTTAAAATAGTATATTAAAAGAGAAGTTTTTTTTTTCTTTATGGATAATTATGTCATTTTATTATTTTCTCCCCTCTTTGTTAGCTAAATTAGTTTCATCTAGATTTATAAACTTTACCTTTAAATCTCTCTGTTCCCAATTTTGTTTAGTCTATTAAATTCTACGATCAAGATTTATTATAAACTTAAAATTTACATGGTACAATATAGATTTATTCCATTTTTGAATTTATGTGCAAATTTATTTGAATTATTTCGAAGCCCGAAGGGATCGTTTGAACGCTTGAACTATGCGGAGGGATCGCTCGAAGTCTGCAGAGGGATCGCTCGAAGCCCGCGGAGGGATCGCTACCAAATCAGAAATGGGAAAAAATCAGGAGAAAAATAGAGATTTTTTGCTGAAATTTTTTTCAGAGACATATTATATAGGCAGCAAGAAGGGATCACGGAAAATGAATCCGAACCATTTTTATGACCGTACGGGATGAATAAGCCGAAGCGAAGCGTTGCTAACGGGAACGGGGCGACCAGAAGAAGTGTCGACAATTAACTCGGATCAACATTCCGTTCGGGAACAGGAGTTGGAGCGGGCGAACGAAACGAAGTGTCGCTAATGGGAATGGGCACGACAGGAAGAAGACCGAGCACGACCGTAGGGGATGAATAAGCCGAAGCGAAGCGTTGCTAACGGGAACGGCGCGACCGGAAGAAGGGCCGACAATGAACTCGACCCAACATTCCGGAACAAGAGTCGGAGAGGCAGAAACGAAACGAAGTGTCGCTAATGAAAAATCCCATTAATATTTTTTATTTTTTTAATTAATTAAATTTTTTTTTCTCATTTAAAAATCTCGTAATATGAAGAGTCATATATATATTAATAGAATAAAATGAAAAGTTATCTTAAAAGCTGAGAACTTGAAGAGTCATATATATTAATAACTTTTATTAATATTTTTATTTTTTAATTACTTGAATTTTTTTTTCATTTAAAAAACTTGGAATATGAAGAGTCATATATATTAATAGAAGAAAACAAAAAGTCATCTTAAAAGCTTGGAATATGAAGAGTCATAGATATTAATAAATTCCATTAATATTTTTTTATTTTTTAACTAATTGAATTTTTTTTTCTCATTTAAAAAGCTGGGAATATGTAGAATCATATATATTAATAGAAGAAAATGAAAAGTCATCTTAGAATATGAAAGATCATTTTATAATCTATATTCTATATAAAGAATTACACATACACTTTTTTTGGATGAATAAGAAATGATATACTAAATACTATTTATTTTGTTTTAAGAAATTGTTCGCATCTACTTGCAAGCTATATTTATCGTGTTCTTCTTTAATTTGAATTTGATAATTTATTTGTTTACTTAGATTTTTCTACCGTATAGTATATTTTAAATTACCCGAGATTCGACACTTTCAACTTAAGGTAAATTTCTTTAAGAATTACTATATTTTTTTAATATTTTTTATTATTATTTTTGTTACTATATTATAAATTTTTATATTTATTTTTATTTACAAATTATATTGTCTCCATTATATTATGATTTGATTGTATTAAACATTTTTATGTCTTTGTTTTTATTTGAGTTTAGAATTTTTGAAATGATTAATTATTACACAGACTTTAGCGAAATCTAATGAATATGTTGGAATTTATTTGCTAAATATATTTTCTATTGTTTGATTAAACCTATACATTACCTATATAATAAGACATCTATATAAAGTCCTCGGAAATAGATGTGGTTTGATACCTATCGTGACGCTTTAATGTTAAAAATTAGAATATTCAAAAAAACATATTTTTTATACTTTTCAATATATTTTAAAATTACTAAAACTTTTAAAGTAATATGTTCTATTCTTTATAAAATAACTTATAAAAATATAAGATTTAAAATTTTGGATTTAAATTTTAAAAGATCAGTAATATATCTACCCACGATCGCTACGCGGCCACTACACTTGTACTCTTTAAATCACAAGTACTAACTACTGGGCACATATTGTTTAAGATATCAAAATATTTAAAATCAAAGTTGGCGTGTTTCGATGCAAGAAGATCTAGCATTAAATTCCTCTCACATTTAGTTATGTTTAAGCAATAAAATCTTTGTGGTGAAGAATAATTTTATTGTTTCTTTTTCTAATAATTTTAGATAATTGTTTTTGTACACGTTACGTTTAATTGGAGTGGACCAAGCCAATTAGACGTTGAGCCTGTTTGGATGCATGAATCGAGCGATTGGAACTCGAATGACAAAAATTGGTACGTATGAAATTAACCTTATTTTGAGGGCAATTTTTAAGCAAACCCCTCAAAAGTTATAAAATATCATGCTTACTCTTTTAAATTTATCAATATTATTTTTATTCCTATAAATTAATGAAGTATTGTTTTCCAGGAAAATGAACAGACGGGAAAACAAGAAAATTTAAATAAATAAATAGGATGAAAAAATGTGGAAGTGAAAATTTGTTAGAGCGGCTTCTTTTTTTTTCTTTTTTTTTTATATAGTTAATTTTTTTAGTTTATCTTTTTTTTTTTTTACTATATATATATCTTATCTTATCTTATAACCTCTATTAATCCCCGTAATAGACTATCCACGTGTCATGTTTTTCTTAATTTATTCTTAATTGTTCGTACATGTGGACTATCGTGGGTCCCACCTATAATTGTTTAATGTTCGGTTTTTTTTTTTTCAAACAAGTTTTTTTCCTTTCCATCTTGCCCCGCCGTTTTGACCCTCGACCTTCTCCCCTAGCCCTTTCAAACCCTGCTACGCCTGGCGCTTCGATCCCTCGATCCCTGCTACCTCGCCGTTTCGATCCTCGCTACCCTCCGCAGCGCTTTGACCCTCGACCCTCTCCCTTTGCCGCTTCGATCCCTGCTACCCCGCTGCAGCGCTTCGACCCTCGGCCCTCTCCTCTCGCCGCTTCGATCCTTGCTACCTCGCCGCTTCGATAGTGTCTATTACTCTTTCCACCTCTTCGATCCTGTCGGTTGCTCCCCCTAATTCCTGAAAAATATATTTGGTTAATGCTCGCTCCCAAAATGAGGCCTCCTCTTTGTCACGCCCCGGGCTGAACAGTCCCCCGGGCACGCCGACAAATCCGCCGTATACAAGAGAATTTCTCCTGTATACGAAGCGTAGCTGAGTCTGTAAGACCATACAATGCTGCACGCAGTAGCATAGAGCTGCAGCAAACTAAGCACAAACAGCTAGGAAAAACCACTTTATATACATACAAGTAAACAGATACAACGCTACTCGCTCCCGAGTTCAAGTATGTACAAAAGTGGAAAACCAAAACAAAACTATCACTACTGCAGTGGAAGTCCTCTAGCACGTAACTCGAAGGGTAGGCTCTAGCTCGCCACGCCCTTCCCGCGGTCCAACTCGGGAGAGCGGCGGCGAAGGCGAAGGCCCCGCAACAAGGGTGGAAGAAAGAGGGCGTGAGAACTACTATGAAACAAGTAGTCCTCGGTGGGTGCCGCCTAAGCAACATCGGTCCACCCACTAAGTCTACGGGTAAGCAAGATAGAAGAAAAGAAAGTCGGAACTCTCTACGCCTACAAGTCACTAAACTATCAAGCTCAAAACTACCCCTACGGACTCCAAACAACCGGACCCAATCTGCAAGGGACCGTGAACCCACCCGTCCCCGGGATCCGTGAACACACCCGTCCCGTGCCGGTTGTGACTATACAGCTACCCCCACTCCAAGCCTCAGTGGAGAGCAAGTCCCACCTGCACTACCCGACACCAACGCGAAAGCACAAGCCCAAACTCCGGAGCGGCACTCGGGGGAGCTACCCAACCGAGTATGCAGCGTAGCTCTGTCGAGCTCAATCAGGCCCTCACCGGCCAAACCCAAGTAACCAGGACAGACATTGGGCCCACCGTCTGGTCCGACGGCGCCCGACACCCCGTAACAGTATACACTACCCCAAGTATCCATCGCCCGAAACCTGCGACGATACCGCGAAAATACGGCTCCTAGAGCTAAATCCGGCAATGTATATAATGACGATCAATTCGGGGTTTTCTCCTAAGTCAAATCCAAGTCCAACAAGTATAAAATATTAATCGCTAAGCATGCTCCAAATTCAGATATTCAATAGACAATTCCAAGAATTCGAGCTAAGGCTATCATGAACATACTACTATACATGTCGACTATTGCACTTAGAAATAATCCGATGTAAACCCACCTTAGTCGCAAACCCGGCGCGAGGAGTGTCCAAGGTCCTCTCGATCACCTCCGCCGATCCGTCAAGTGCCGAAGTCCTCCGCCGCGAAGAAGCAACCCAAAACACTCAATTTTTCCGACTGCCCGAAACGCAGCGGCTGAGAAAAGCTTAAAGTTCGTCAAGCTAACCTGGTCCGAAATCAGCGAGTAAGGTATCAAAATCTTCGCCTCGCAGTCAGGAATCCAACGGCGCAAGTCTTGACGCGATCCGACCACCCTGCGCGGAGAATCAGCCAAAGTACCGATGGTCGACGCTGGAAAACAGCAATTCAGCACTTCAGAACTTTCCGAAAAACAGCGGCTCAGTAATCAAGGGTTCCGACAGGGCAAACCTGATCCAAATCCGGCAAGTAAGGTGTCGCTGGAATCGTCTGGAAGTCACGGATCTAACGCCGCAGATTTCGCCGGATTCCGAGTCTCCTACACAGAGCACGAGTCAAAACACTAAACGGCGACGCTGCGGTCTGCAGCAGTGGCAGCAAGGGCGAAAATCAAGGGAAGCCGAGCCATCCGGAGGGTTGTCGAGGGTCTACTCACCTCGAAAACTCGCTAGGCCCGCCGCCGAGTCGAGGTCGACGGTCCCGCACGCACGCCGGGCTCCCTCGCGACGCCTCGTCGTCGAAAGCCTCCTCGCTCCGCTCGCGGTGCGTCGTCGTCGAAGCTCGGGCTCCTCTCGAGCTTCTTCTCTCTCTCTCTCTCCCTCTGGCTGAAACGAAGAAGAAGAAGGAGAAGAACACAGCAACAGCAGCAGCAAGAAGCCCCTCTCTCTCTCTCTCTGTATATAGGGGAGTGGGCAAAAGGTGATGTGACCAAAAGTCAACCTGAGCCATGCTGCCAGGCTGTACCGGTACAAATCCCATTTTGTACCGGTATAGCCATCAATCTGTACCGGTATAGCAACCAATCTGTACCGGTACAACTCACAGAAATCTGCAATTTCGCAGATCTCTCAAGTACATGCTGCTCTCGTGATCCCCAGGGGCCCGTTAGGCGTCCATTCGCGCCCACGCAACCTAGACTTGTCCCGACACTCTCCAGAGCTGCCGAACAAGTCTCAGCTGAATTTTCAGGTCTCTACATCCTCCCCACTACAAAAAGTTTCGTCCTCGAAACTCGAACGTACCTCGCCTACGCTCGTCGAACGGTAGGGATAGGCCTCCCTCATCACCGTCTCGGCTCCCAAGTCGCCTCCCGCTCCTCGTGATTACTCCACCGCACCTTAACATACGATGATCCGATTGCGCAATTCTTTCGCCTCGCGAGCAAGAATCCGCAACGGTCGCTCCTCGTATCGCAGGTCCTCGCCTAGCTCAAGCGGAGTGAAGTCAATCACGTGAGAGGGATCGAAAACATATTTCCTCAATGCCGAGACGTGGAAAACATCGTGAGTGCCGACTAGTCGAGGGGGTAGAGCAACCCTGTAAGCAACCGGCCCGACTCGCTCCAATACCTCAAAAGGGCCAATGTACCGTGGACTGAGCTTTCCACGTACTCCAAATCTGCGAATCCCCTTGGACGGCGAGACTTTAAGAAATACATGGTCTCCAACCTGAAACTCCAAGTCTCGCCTCCTAGTATCGGCGTAGCTCCTCTGGCGGCTCTGGGCTGTCAAAAGGTGGCGGCGAACTACCTTCACCTTTTGCTCAGCCTCTAGCAAGATCTCAGGCCCAAGTGTCCTCCTTTCACCCACGTCGCTCCAACACAAGGGGGATCGACATCTGCGTCCATACAACGCCTCAAACGGAGCCATCTGGATGCTCGCTTGATAGCTGTTGTTGTACGCAAACTCAACCAGTCTCAAATGTCGATGCCACCCTCCTCCAAAGTCCAGGACGCATGCCCTCAGCATGTCCTCTAGAGTCTGAATGGTCCGCTCTCGACCGACCATCCGTACGTGGGTGAAATCTTTGTCTTGAAGTGTAGCTGTGTACCCAAGGCTGTCTGTAAGCTCCTCCAGAAGTGTGATACAAACCTCGGGTCCCTGTCTGATACAATCGACACTGGTACGCCATGCAGCCTGACAATCTCATCCAGATATAGCTGCGCGAGTCTCTCCCCTGGACCGGTGGTCTCGAATCGGTAGGAAGTGGGCGGACTTGGTCAATCCGTCCACTATCACCCAAATAGCATCATAACCACCCCGAGCCGTAGGTAACCCCACGACAAAGTCCATCGTGATCCGCTTCCCATTTGAATTCTGCAATCGCATCCGGGCGCCTGCCGCCAGGCACCGATGCTCGGCCTTCACCCTCGTTGGCAAGTCAAACACCGCGCCACATATCTGCCAATATCTCTTTTCATTCCATTCCACCAAAACTGTGACTTCAAGTCCTTATACATTTTGGTTCCACCAGGATGAACTGTATAAGGAGAACAATGAGCCTCTCTCAAAATGTCTGCTCGGATCTCTGAATCCACGGGTACACACAGTCGGTCCCTGTACCTCAGTACTCCCGAACTGTCCACTGTGAAACCCTCTGCCTGTCCCCTCTCCAACTGCTCTCTAATCCTCAACAAGTGTGGGTCTCCACTCTGTTTCTCTCGGATCCTATCCAACAGAGTGGGCTGCAAAACCATAGACATTAGTATTGCAGTAGACCCAGGGGACACAACCTCTAAACTCAACCGCTGTAGCTCCTCAAGTAACGGCCTCTGCTGAGTGATCATCAGGCACGAGCCTCGCATCGCTTCTCGCTCAAAGCATCTCGCCACCACATTCGCCTTTGCCGGGATGATATCGAATACTAATGTCGTAGTCCTTCGCAACTCCAACCACGGCGCCGCTCGGGTTCAACTCTCTGGGTGAACAGATACTTGAGACTCTTGTGATCAGTAAAAATCTCACAGCGCTCGCCGTACAAGTAATGCCGCCACAACTTCAAAGCAAAGACTACCGCGGCAAGCTCCAAGTCATGCGTAGGATAATTCTTTTCATAATCCTTTAACTGCCGTGAAGCATAAGCAATTACCCTACCATGCTGCATCAACACACACCCTAATCCACTGTGTGATGCGTCACTGTAAATCACATATCCTTCCCCCATAACTGGGAGGGCAAGGATAGGAGCTGATGTCAGCAACTGTCTCAACTCATCAAAGCTCCTCTGACAATCCTCACTCCAAAAGAACTTAATTCCTTTACGAGTCAATCGAGTGAGGGGTGTGGAAAGCCTCGCAAAGCTTTCCACAAACCGACGGTAATATCCTGCTAATCCAAGGAAGCTCCGCACCTCTGTCACCGTCGTCGGCCTGGGCCAATCCCGAATAGCATCAATCTTCTTCGGGTCTACTGCCACTCCAGCTGCAGAAATCACGTGGCCCAAGAAGGTAACCTCCCGCAACCAGAACTCGCACTTCTTTAACTTGGCATACAACTCCTTCTCTCGCAGGAGCTGTAGCACTATCCTCAAGTGCTCCTCATGCTCGGCGTCGCTACGGGAGTATACCAAAATATCGTCGATGAAGACTACCACAAATCGGTCCAAGTACGGCTTAAACACCCGGTTCATCAAATCCATGAACGCGACAGGAGCATTCGTCAATCCAAAAGGCATCACTGTAAACTCGTAATGCCCGTACCGAGTCCTAAAAGCCGTCTTGGAAACATCCTCGGCCCTCACCCTCAGCTGGTGGTAACCTGACTGGAGATCGATCTTCGAGAAGACACAAGATCCTTGCAGCTGATCAAACAAATCATCAATGCGCGGCAAAGGATACTTGTTCTTGATGGTCACTTTATTCACTCTCCCGTAATCCACACATAACCTAGGTGAACCATCCTTCTTCTTTACAAAGAACACCGGCGCTCCCCAAGGCGATACACTGGGTCTCACAAACCCTTTATCCATCAAATCCTGAAGCTGCGCCTTTAACTCTCTCAGCTCAGCAGGTGCCATCCTGTAAGGTACCTTCGAGATTGGTGCAGTTCCAGGAACTACATCAATCACAAACTCGATCTCCCTCTCCGGCGGCATAGTCGTCATCTCAGGGGGAAACACATCCGGAAACTCGCGAACCACAGGGATGTCCTCGAGCCTCGGTGCCGCCGTAGGTACCTCCGTAACCGTCGCCAGAAAAGCGGTGCACCTCTACTCATCACCGTCGAGCTCTCGCCGAAGAAATCCACGCGGCAAACAACGTGCTCTGCAGCCTCGAAAGTGAACTCCTCCCCGACTGTGCTCACGGAGTGTCACCGTCCTCTCTCATCAATCGTCGCGTAGTATCGCGTCACCACCCATGCCAAGCACTATGTCGAAGTCGTGGTACCGCCTCTAATACTAACAAGTCTGCGGGCAAAATCCACGAGCCTAGCCGCACAGACACGACCCACAACACTCTACCACCCGTACTACATGGTCGGGAACCTGGATCTCCCGGGTCTGAGGCAACAACCCTAACTCTAGACCATGTAATAAAGCAAATGCTCGACTGATAAAAGAATGCGATGAGCCAGTATCAAATAAAGTGCGAGCTCTAGTACCAGAAAGTAAAGTGATACCTGCCACCACACGGTCGGCTGCTGAAGAGTCCTCCACCTGGGCTGCAAACACCCTGCCGCTCGGAGCCGGCGACCGCTGCTCGCTCTGTCGCGGTACTGATGCTCTGTCCTCGTGGCGATAGCTCGGCGAGGCCCCGTATGACTGCTGTGGCGCTGGCGGTGCTGAAGCAGATGATGGCGCTGACGATGCGGCACGCGGACAAGCCGCCCGAGGTGTCCGGCCACAACCATAACATCTGCCTCTCGTCGCTCGCACTGTTTAGGCCGGTGCGGTCTCGCAAATCACGCACCGCTGCGTCCTCTCGTGGTCGCCCGGCCGACGGGTATCCTCGCCACGCCGACGCCCGAGGATCCACGACCACGAAACGTGATCGTGGAGGCCTCGACGGACGCTCGCTCGATCGCCGCCGTCATCGGGAGCGGGGCGGCTTCGTCTGGCTCGGTCTCGGCCCCGAGTCCGCTCTCGAATCGTAGTCTCGCCGCTCTCTCAAACGGTGCTCGATGGACGCGTCCGGGTCCTCGACCGCGCCCTAACGAACTCGTAAAGATCTCGGCCTCAAGCCCCGCTCAAAAAGGTACACCCGGTGCGCCTCATCCTCGCTACAACGGCACACGGTTCAGAGCCGCGTAAACTCCCGGACGTACTCGAACCGTGCGATCTCCCTGCTGGATCCTCTTCAAATCCTCCTCTATCCTCTGCTTTACACTGATGGGGAAATACGTGCGGTACAACATCCCGCAGAACACATCCCAGGTCGTCTGAGAGGTCACGACTCGCTGGTCGCGCCTCATACTCGTCCACGCATCGCTGGCGGTCCCAATCAAGCAATGGACCCCCAAGTGAACCTCGGTCCTCCTCCCCGGACATACAAGTCCTCGAATATCCTCTCCGCCGCCTTAATCCAACTCTCTACCACCCAGGGCTCGAGCAATGCCCGTCAAACGTCGGTGGGTCGAGGCGGCGGAAGTTAAACAACAACTCGCCTGCTCGCCGTAGCCGCTCGGATCGACCCTGCAGCGCAACAGTGCGGCGGGATCTCTGCTAGTGGGGGTGCGGCAACTGGTGCAGTAGGTGGCGTAGAGGGTGGCGGAGTAGGCTGGGCTGGTGCTCCCGATGCTGTACTCGACGACGCGGCTAGCCTCTCGCACATCTGCTGTAGAATCAGCCCCTGCTGCCTAGTCACCTCTGTCAAAGCAGCTAACTGTGCGCTCAAGTCCGGCTGCGCACTCGTCTCCGGCCTAGTACTCGGCTCCACCACAGGAGGCACACCCGGCTCGGGTCGGGTGCCCTGCTCCATCTGCTCTGGTAACTGAGGTGGTGGTGGTGGTGGTAGTGGGGCGCGACCCCGTAGTGGCGGTCGTCCTCTGCGGCGCTGCATAGCTGCACACATAGAAACAAGGTCAGATACAAACACACTCGACCCAATCATCGAAAGTCTCGAAGGCGGTCCCTGTTTCTCCTCAAAATTATGTCGTCTGCAGCCAACATAATTTCTCTGGACCAAAACAGGCACTCCTTCAGTCACTCACTCCACTACAGGATGAGTTAAAACAAACAATCAATGACTTTCGCATTAAATCACGCCGCGTCAAACCCCTAAGGTTTACCGGCTTAGGTTTCCTAGGTCCCAACAACCTAATACTAAGCTCGATACCAACTTAATCCGTCACGCCCGGCCGAATAAACCCGGCACGCGACAAATCCGCCGTATACAAGAGAATTTCTCCGTATACGAAGCGTGGCTGAATCTGTAAGAACATACAATGCTACAAGCAGTAGCATAGAGCTGAAGTAAACTAAGAACAAACAGGTAGGAAAAACCACTTTATATACATACAAGTAAACAGATACAACGCTACTCGCTCCAGCGAGTTCAACTGTATGTACAAAAGTGGAAAACCAAAACAAAACTATCACTACCTGCAGTGGAAGTCCTCTAGCACAGAACTCGAAGGGTAGGCTCTAGCTCGCCACGCCCTTCCCGCGGTCCAACTCAGGAGGAGCAGCAGCCGCAGGCGAAGGCCCTGCAACAAGGGTGGAAGAAAGAGGGCGTGAGAACTACTATGAAACAAGTAGTCCTCAGTGGGTGCCGCCCTAAGCAACATCGGTCCACCCACTAAGTCTACAGGGTAAGCAAGATAGAAGAAAAGAAAGCTGGAACTCTCTACAGCTACAAGTCACTAAACTATCAAGCTCAAAACTACCCCTACAGACTCCAAACAACCAGACCCAATCTGCAAGGGATCGTGAACCCACCCGTCCCCGGACCGTGAACACACCCGTCCGTGCCCGGTTGTGACTATACAAACTACCCCCACTCCAAGCCTCGGTGGAGAGCAAGTCCCACCCGCACTACCCGACACCAACGCGAAAGCACAAGCCCAAACTCCGGAGCGGCACTCGGGGGAGCTACCCAACCGAGTATGCAGCGTAGCTCTGTCGAGCTCAATCAGGCCCTCACTGGCCAAACCCAAGTAACCAGGACAGACATTGGGCCCACCGTCTGGTCCGACGGCGCCCGACACCCCGCAACAGTATACACTACCCCAAGTATCCATCGCCCGAAACCTGCGACGATACCGCGAAAATACGGCTCCTAGAGCTAAATCCGTTAATGTATATAATGACGATCAATTCGGGTTTTCTCCTAAGTCAAATCCAAGTCCAACAAGTATAAAATATTAATCGCTAAGCATGCTCCAAATTCAGATATTCAATAGACAATTCCAAGAATTCGAGCTAAGGCTATCATGAACATACTACTATACATGTCGACTATTGCACTTAGAAATAATCCGATGTAAACCCACCTTAGTCGCACACCCCTGGCAGCGAGGAGTGTCCAAGGTCCTCCTCGATCACCCCCGCTGCTCCGCCACGTGCCGACGTCCTCCGCCGCGAAGAAGCAACCCAAAACACTCAATTTTTCCGAATTCTACCCGAAACGCAGCGGCTGAGAAAAGCTTAAAGTTCGTCAAGCTAACCTGGTCCGAAATCAGCGAGTAAGGTATCAAAATCTTCGCCTCGCAGTCAGGAATCCAACGGCGCAAGTCTTGACGCGATCCGACCACCCTGCGCGGAGAATCAGCCAAAGTACCGACGGTCGACGCTGGAAAACAGCAATTCAGCACTTCAGAACTTTCCGAAAAACAGCGGCTCAGTAATCAAGGGTTCCGACAGGGCAAACCTGATCCAAATCCGGCAAGTAAGGTGTCGCTGGAATCGTCTGGAAGTCACGGATCTAACGCCGCAGATTTCGCCGGATTCCGAGTCTCCTACACAGAGCACGAGTCAAAACACTAAACGTCGACGCTGCAGTCTGCAGCAGTGGCAGCAAGTGCGAAAATCAAGGGAATCCGAACCAACCGGAGGGTTGTCGAGGGTCTACTCACCTCTGAAAACTCGCTAGGCCCGCCGCTGAGTCGAGGTCGACGGTCCCGCACGCACGCCGGGCTCCCTCGCAGCGCCTCGTCGTCGAAAGCCTCCTCGCTCCGCTCGCGGTGCGTCGTCGTCGAAGCTCGGGCTCCTCTCGAGCTTCTTCTCTCTCTCTCTCTCCCTCCGTCGAAACGAAGAAGAAGAAGGAGGACAAGAAGCCCCTCTCTCTCTCTCTCTGTATATAGGGGAGTGGGCAAAAGGTGATGTGACCAAAAGTCAACCTGAGCCATGTCCCGGTACAAATCCCATTTTGTACCAGATAGCCATCAATCTGTACCGGTATAGCAACCAATCTGTACCGGTACAACTCACAGAAATCTGCAATTTCGCAGATCTCTCAAGTACATGCTGCTCTCGTGATCCCCAGGGGGCCCGTTAGGCGTCCATTCGCGCCCACGCAACCTAGACTTGTCCCGACACTCTCCAGAGCTGCCGAACAAGTCTCAGCTGAATTTTCAGGTCTCTACACTCTTCGTCTCCTCCTCCTTCCCATCTACCTACTCTCTATTACGGTAAGGATCATCTCATCTCTAAAATTTTTGTATGGATTCTTCCTCTCTCTAATTCTCTCTCTACTGTGTTTGTCGTGGAGGTGAAGGTGAATGCGGCGCTAGGGCAACCTATGGTGGTGAGCACGTGGGCGTTCCGGGAGGCTGCGAGGGCGGCGTTGCGCGCCGTGGACGGCAGCGGGTCGTCGACAGTGGATGCCATGGCCGCCGGATGCTCCGCCTGCGAGGATGCTCTGCTGCGACAGCACAAGTCGGTGTGGGGGTGGTAGGGTTTGATTCAATTTGCCCTTAACCCTAATGGATTGTCTCTTT
Organism: Aechmea fasciata; assembly: GCA_025177825.1. Taxonomy (NCBI): domain Eukaryota; kingdom Viridiplantae; phylum Streptophyta; class Magnoliopsida; order Poales; family Bromeliaceae; genus Aechmea; species Aechmea fasciata. The sequence continues at coordinate 10,671,197 of CM045935.1, read as the reverse complement.
CTATTAGTTTAGTTGAGTTTAATCTATTCTTAACTAGCCGTTTTTATTTTAAGATATATTAAGTATTATTTTTCTTTAGCTTTACCTGTTTTTACATTGCAAACTACCTTTGTTGTCATTGTCATTGCTGCATCGTCGCCACGCTCTATCTATCAACATACATCACCCGCATTTGTCGCCTTCAATCTATCGGTAATATTTTCCATAAAGTAATTAAAAGAGAGAAAATAATGAGAATAGATAAATCATTCTATGATTGGTTTGTTTCTCTTCAAAAGCTTTTAACTGCAAGTCTAAGTTTACTAAATCAAGTAAGGTTTGGTACTCCTCCTGAGATCAGGACTCTAAGCAAATAGAAAGTTAGCAAATACAATCTCCGAAAGCAAAAAAAGTAGTTCAAAATTGCTTTGACTTTCGAAGGCAATTGAATAATTGGATAAGATTTTATAGAGAAACTATTTCTCTGTAGACATAAAAGGCTTAACAAAAACTACTCAAACTCAATTATCATGAAAATGACAATGTAAAGAAGGTCTAATAACAAAGATATTCTTGAAAGTGTGATTTGGATGTTAATTTCATCCTCAAATTTTCGAGCAACTCTATGAGTTTTGAAGCTCTATGAGATTCTATTTATATGCAAAGACAACTTCAATTAAAGAGATGACTACTTAAAATTTTAAATTTTTTTTAAAAATTAATTATCAAAAGATTTTACCCAAAGATCCACACCTTGAGAGCATTTGAGAGAATGTGTGTGCCTCCCCCAAAAAAAAAAAAAGGAAAATGCTATGCTTACATCTCTTATACGGTGTGGATCCCAAAATTTATAAAAGCCCCTTATTAGGTTTTTAGTTCAAAAAAATAAAAAATCGATACCAAATTGGAAAGGATTTTCTCAAACAAAAAGCTTTTTTTTTTTTTTTTTTTTGGAAAATCCAAGGATTTAGAAACTTAACCAAAACACAAATAGGCCTGTCACATGCACAAAGGATTCATTGTCCATACTGAGAGTCCTCTCTTTATATACATGCACTACAAAGCAATCAAACCATATGGGGGTCTATTATCCAACCAAACGAGCAATAACAACAAGACGAACATAATGAATTTTCACCTTATTCCTCACAAATATAAATACTTCTTTTCAATGATCTTTTAAAATTTATTCTATAAGTTATTTTGTAGAGAGTAGAACACATTTACTTTAAAATTTTTAATAATTTTAAAGTATATTGAAAAGTATGAAGAATTTTTTTTTTAATATTCTAATTTTTAACACTGAAGCATCATGATAGGTATCGAACAATATTTATTTTCGAGAATTTTATATAGATGTCTTATTATATAGGTAGTGACCTGTCTTGCATATATTTGTTGTTTTTTTTACCGCTGTGATTATAATAATTCCTACAATTATTTAATTTTGGTGGCAAACCAATTGTTTTGGTAGGAGGGTCTTTTTTTTTAAGTTAAATTTTTTGTGTATGAAAGGATATGTGATGTGTTCTGTTGTGCATCTCATGTATAGTTTTCTTAAAATATACTAACTTAGCTTTCCCATTTACGAAATACTTCTGTAAGAGAGTATGGTGCTTTTAATATTGATATTCAACTGTTGCTATTATACAAATAAATGTGACATTAAATTATATTATTTACATTTGTCTCAATAAGACAATTAAAGTTATGTGTATTGTATTTTTAAGGAGATATGTTAAATGCCAAGTATGGGATTATCTTCAAATTGCAGCATGCATTAGATCTAGCTATATCATGACAACTTCTAACTTGGTTGGTTGGAATTATCATGAAAAGACATTTGCATATTTCACTTGCTCTGGTGTTACATTTATTTGACTTTTCCGATTGCCAATTACTTCGTTTTCGTATACTGACAAATTTGGATGATACGAAAGTAGCAAGAACCTCTCGGTAATGGTATTAGATTTATAGATGCCATGTTATTTGAAATCTCCATATGATAAATTTGTTGTCAAGTTAAGCATTTTATTAGAAGTGGCCGTAGTGTTCCGGGGAATCGGAGAAACGAATAAGGGGTAGCTAATTAAGGTCGAATATTCAGTTTCTTCGTATGACACGGCATGGGTAGCCATGGTCCCTTCTCCTGGATCTCCTCAAACTCCGTGCTTCCCTCAGTGCGGCGATTGGATGTTACAAAATCAAAATTCTAATGGATCCTGGGGACTTGACCACATTCATCCCTCTTTGATGAAAGATGCTCTATCTCCACATTGGAATGTGTACTTGCGCTCAAGCGATGGAATGTGGGTGAAGAGCATGTAAGAAGAGGTATATATTAAGAAACAGAACATCATTAACATTGTGTTATGCTCAATGGATTAAGAAGCTTCGCTTTTCATTTTTGTCTTATTGCAGGGCTAAGTTATATTGGATCTAATTTGTCATGTATTCTGGATGAGAATTATTGGCCTCCTGTCGACTTCAATATCATTTTCCCTGCAATGCTTGAACTTGCCATCGATTTGGGTTTAGATATTCCCATAAGTCACATGTTATTTAGGATATTCTTTACCTTCGAGATTTAGAATTGAAAAGGTTAGACGCGATGGTTATTCCAATGTAAATTTTGTTTGAATCTGATATCATCAATTTCACTTCGTATGCAAATTTTTTTTGTAATTGACATTTATGTTGTGACACTTATATTGATTTTTTAGGAATTCTGCACGCAATTCTGAGGGACGAAAAGCATACATGGCATATGTATCCGAAGGATTAGAATATTTCAAGTCTATTTTATATTATAAAATAATGGTGAATGAGTATATTACTATCTAAACATTTTTTTCATAATTTTCACTCAACATCTTCGATTTGTTTTGTATTTTGTCCGCGATCGCGCGGTTACTACACTAGTATATTTTGTTTGGGTTTGGGACAAAACATGGCTCATGTTGGGCTTCTATTGGGGGGTAAAATTAGGGATGTCAATGGGTATGGATGCCCGAAAAATTATCCGACCCGAATGGGGCGGGTTTACCCGAGTTAAACGGGTATGGATTCGGTTATGGGTATAGAAAATAAAAATCCGACGGATATGGATACGGATATGGATTTTGTATTTACCCAACCCGAACCCGAATCCGAACCCGACCCGAACCCGAACCCAAACCCGAATAAATTGTATATATACATAATTTATTTTTATTTATTTATATAATATATAAAATATTTAATAATTTTTATCCCTTTGATCTTCATCTATCAGTATGAATTTTTAAAATCCGTCGGGTTCGGGTCCGGGTTCGGATTTCGAGTTTTTGGTCGGGTATGGATATGGATATAAATTTTTAAAATCCGTCGTTCGGATTCGCACGGATTTTAATTTGATTTTCGGGTTCGGGTTCGGGTTTTTAAAACCCAACCCAAACCCGACACGTTGACATCCCTAGGTAAAATAAGGCAACGTTGGATTGGGCTTCCATTGGGGTAATAAGGCATAGTTGGATTGGGCCTATATTGGATTGTGCTATTTTAGGCTAGCCCAACAATTATATAAAAAAATGCTCTCCGTCACATTGATTGAAAATTTTAAACTAATTTATCCATTGTTGTACCTAATTATAAATAAATATGTAGTATCATATGGGGCTGATAAATTAATTTTTTATCAAAAGATAACTAAGTTTTTATTTAATGATTCAATTTATGAATGCTTTTTTTTTGCACTCAAGTTTTCATTTTTATCAATATCATATGGGTCTTATGTTAATCATAATAAACAATTAGATGAAAGTAAAACTATATTACACTTTTGGGAATCTATTTTTTTTTATTTTGTCTATGATTTTTTAATTTGCTATTTATATAGTGTAGTTTGTTGCAATTAATTAGTTTTAATTTGAAAGATATTTAATTGTATTTAAAATTTCATCAAACAAAATAATGTATAAGTTAATTAAAAAGATGTAGATAATAGATGATGGACAAATGAAAATTGTATTTAGTTTTAGTGAATTGTTATCAATTTGGGTATTTTTTATATGGACACTTTAGAAGAGTATCTTGGTAATTTAAGGTTTCTCTGTTTGGTTAGTAGAAAAAGTTACTAGTCGAAACTCGAGTTAATTTAAAATGACATAATTGACTTGGTGCATCGAAGTCAATTACGGTGAAGAAAGGTAGAGAAAAATAATAAAATAATCCACCAGGTAAAGATAATTATATTTAAATATATTTAATTATGGTACTAATTACTCTTTTATGCGGTTGGTATATTTAAATTATTTTAAAAATTAATTATTTAAATTTTAATATTTTTTATTTAGTTTGTACAATTAAAATATAATAAAAATTGATTAATTGAGTATTATTATTTTTTTTTTACTTTATAATTTTGTTGTTGTATTACTATAATTTATGTATAAAAAATAATTTAGTTATTTTAAATTAAATATTAATTATTTAAAAATATAATTATATTATTCTTATTTGTTAAATTCTTCATTATTTATATATAAATTATATTTTATATCATATATTTTCTACCAAAAAAACAACGGAATAATAAAACTTCACTTCAATCAATACCAAAAAAAACAAAAAAAAAAAAAAAGTAGGTTTTACCGAACTCTACTTCAATGAAAAATTCGATTTCGATAAAACAAACATGCCCAAAATTGAAATGCATTTGGAAGTGGTGAGATCATTGTTGGATGTGACGCGTGATATATTGAAGCGATTCATAAAGATACAATCAATCTATTTAAGTCGATCTATAAAAATACGGTATGACACGTCTTTGATGGACTTACGCGATTTCACATCCTTATATAAAGTTATATATAAATATGTAACATACGGAGTTAGGTCTAACCATAATCCATTTTATGTAACGGCTTCATCTCAGGGGATAAAAAAATTAGACTCAAACGTCTCATTTTTGTAAATCATGAAAGAGTACGAACCAAGAGCAAAAATTGCCACTTACAAATCGGGTACAGAAATTAAAATCATAACAAAAAATATAATCATAATTTTTAATAAAGTTTCAACAATCATGTCCTAATTCTTATTTAGGAGCATTCTCTAGCAGGAGAAAATGGTGTCACACGGAAAGTTCGTGCTTTTCTAGCTTGATATGAAGTATGAACTTTTCAGAAAGTGTTGTTTGAGTAACGTGTTAGAAGTTTTTCATCAAGATCTTTCTCATAACTACATGATGAAGCTACAGTAGTAATTAAAAACTTCTAACCAGAATATCTTTTCTGTAATTCAAATTTCATTTCGACTCTCGACTATAATCAGATTCAATAATCAGAGTCTCAACTCAAAATAGACTCGTAATCAAGATCATGTCCCGAAAGAAATGCATGAGCAAAAGACTCTTTTAGTTCAGAGATAAAAACGGTCAAATATGATCGAATATTTTAAGAAACTATATTTTCTTTTTTTTTTTATTATTATTTTTTTTTTGCATATAAATGTTAGATTTTGATATTCATATTCGTATCCAATTTAATCTAATGTCAAATTCAATCAAAGTTTATCCTAACCACTTTCACCCCTAGTTATGTGATGCCCCAACTTTCCAGGGGGTCATCCATTTTAGGACTACTCCCGTCCTACCACGCTTAACTCTCTTAACCTCTTGGGTCTTGCCACCACCCAAAATGTTTAAGCCGGGTTAAGAGTTTAGCCCTATTATATTTTATATATAGGACTAACTGGGGTCTCACAAGTTACATCTCAAAGATTATTTCCTACAAAGGTAACAAATGATAAATTATTTTATCCAACCTATTGAGCCCTAACGGGCTAAGCAGATTATGAATTGGCCATTACATCCACCCGGCCCACGGCACGACACAGTAGGGATGCAAACTGATCCGGGTTGGTAGAGTTAAAATCTTGATCCGTCCCCAACGATAAATGGGAGAAAATAAACGAATTCGGGATGAAAACGAGATAAATTTTACGATTGAGACGAGGTTCGAGGCGGAAACGGGAGAAATTTTGATCCGTCCGAATCCACCCCAAAAATTATTTATATTTTAAAAAAAATATTTTTTAAAAATTTATTTAGTACTCTCATTTTTAATGTATTTGAAAATTTTGAATTTTATTTTAAATGTTGATTTATATTTTATATTTTTATAATTAATATTGTTTAGTTATATATATAATATTATTATTAAAAATTATTTAATTTATATTTTACAAAATATTAATAATATTTTAATTTTATAAAAAATATTAGTTGGCGGGACGAATTCGAAATGCCGACGGAAGGCGGGTTATGAAAAGGAACGAATTATAAAATATATTTTTTAACCCGTCACGAATTCAAGACGGGATGCGGGGCAGAATTTTACTAGTCAGGGCGGAAGACGGGCTCTGTTTGCTTCCCTACACAGCACGACGCGACGCGACACGACAAGAAACACAACTTTTAATCTCAGAGCACTAAACCATTAGCCAAACAACTACGACCCTTAAAAGCAGCATTTACACATCTTTAAAGTTTTGTCCTCACGCTATATAGTCCAAGACCACCCCATTTGTACAAAACTACAAACATTACACCCCAAGAGAAAATCTTATCTAGACCTGATCTACCACGTCATCCATAGACCGAGTCATTTAAAACAGTTTCTACGTGGGTTCCTGACATATTTTATTACAATCCAGCTACGTGTCCCATGTTGATTGGCTAGGACCTGGCACAGCATCTAATATTAAAATGTCTTTTTTTACAAGAAATTATTAATTTTGAAAGTATATTACATAGGAATCAAAATAATTTACAACTTAATACTATAGAAAGTAACACTAATTAATTATTTAAAAAGGTTAAACACATCCCAAACTAACCAAACTTTTTATTAGTTATTAGTCTGCAAATACCCTTTTAAATTTTGAAAAGTTTACATTTGACACCTAAACTTTTACCATTTTGTAATTAATTATTTCATTAATTTAAAGAACAGATAAACAAAAAGGCTATTTTATATCGTGGGCGTGTGTTCTTTATTATATTTTTTTATCTTTCGAGCTGAATATAAATTGTTTTCCAAATTTTAAAATTTCGTATTGCAAATATAAAATTTGTAAAATGAAAAAGAAATATATAGTTCTTATATTTTATTACTAACAAAAATAAGTATTTAAAGTTTTATAATTTTCAGTATATTAGCTCAAGTAGTGGAGGACATTCATACACCTCCATAATTGAATGTAGAGCAATGATACATGTGCATCCAAAAATGGGTATATATTTTGTATATATTTTGTATATATTTTTAAGACAGTATTTGAATGTCAGAATAAAATATTTAATAATAATTTAATTATTTGGTATAATTTTTTTTTTTAACTTGATTGAAAAATAATTATTTTGTTTTTATTTTTTAAACAAATCTTAGTATTTGTGATTTAGTAGAATAATATACTTTACCTAGAAGTTTATTTATTTTATTTCAGAAAATAATTTAAACGATCAATATAGTATTTATTTTAAACATTCCGTAATATTTTCCGTTGGGTTAATTACGCTATTGATCCACAACCTTTGTATTTTTTTTTTACTTTAATTTGCAATTTTTTTTTTCAATCAAGTTTTTAACTACTTGATTTTATTTTAATTATTAAGTCCCACAACATAAGTTGAGAACCGATAGTGTAATTAATTCAGTTTCAATTTATCAAGGGATAATTTTATATATACCCTTCAAAATATCAAAAATATTTCATTTATTCCAATTTTTTTTTTGCTTTCCAATATATCTATTATGTGTTCATCCGTTATTCCAAAATACTCCTACAGTTATCACCAATTAAGACTTCGTTTCTGATTGCGGGGAATTTGCGTTACGTGCGGTGAGAAGATACGTTCGGAAAATATTATATTTGTTTCCGTACGTAATATTGCATTCGCATATCGCGATGAATTAATTACGATATATTTTCTGCGGTACCACCGGAGAACGTAAAAGCATATCCCATTCGGTCCCGTAAAAGTATATCCCCGTATACTTTTTCTCTAACTCTCTTTTATCTAATAGCGTTATATAGGCCTCAATATCAAACTAAGCCTAAGTTAACTTAAATTAATCGTGAGTTAAATATCTACATCAAATAAAAAAAAATTAAAATATCATTTTTATTTTTAACTCAAGGACAAATAAAAAATATTAGTGATTGTAAAAGAGTATATTTGAAAAGACAAAAACTAAAATATTTTGTATTCCTAACTTAACAGATAAAAAAAAGTAAGAAACTTTTGAGAGGTATATAAATAATTGACCCATTTATCAAATACTGTATAATTTATACTCTTTTTTAACTGTGATGCGGAGTGTGAAACGTACGTACACCAGGCGCATGGAATATTTCTCCGCCACGTTTAAAGGGCAAGCCATGGGGCAAATTGGTAACGGCGAAACGAGACGAAGCTTGATCCCCAAAATCCCCAAATCAACAGGGAAATCGAAGAACGTGATCGAGAGAGAGAGAGAGAGAGAGAGAGAGGGAGAGAGAGAGAGAGAGAGAGAGAGAGAGAGCACTCACCATGAAGCGTCGACCCGGCGACGAATCCAAGGGGTAGAATCTGCGGAGGAGGAGGCGAGAAGCGCGAAGAAGCTTCGGGAAGAAGCGGCGGAGGGGTCGGCGCCGGCGCCGGCGCCGGAGCTGGGTGAGGACGCGATCTACGAGGTGCTGCGGCGGGCGGACGCGCGGACGCTGGCGGCGTCGGCGTGCGTGAGCCGGCGGTGGCGGCGCCTGGCGGCCGACGAGCGGCTATGGGAGGCGGCGTGCGTCCGCCACTGGGAGGCCGCGCGCGACTACGGCGGCGCCCGCCTCCGCCCCGTCGTCCTCGCCCTCGGCGGCTTCCGCCGCCTCCACTCCTCTACCTCGCCCCCTCCTCCGCCCCCCCCCCCCCTCCCCCCTCCGATCGCCGCGTCCTCGTCGTCCCCGTCTCCGATCGCCTCGTCCTCGTCGTCCCCGTCTCCGATCGCCGCGTCCTCGCCGTCCCCGTCTCCGATCGCCGCGTGGCCGATGGAGGCGGCGCCGGCGAGGCCGAGGTCGTCGTCGTCGTCGTCGTCGTCGTCGTCGTCGGCGGCGGGGAGGAGGTGGGGGAGGGACGAGGTGCAGCTGTCGCTGTCGCTGCTCTCGATAGGGTTCTTCGAGAGGATGAGCGCGGGGAGTACAAAGGAGGAGGAGGAGGGGAAGGGGACGGGAGAGGGTAGAGTCACCGCCGCTCCGGATCGGAACCGGTATGGTTACCGCCTCCCTCCTCCTCCTCCCCCTATCTCGCTTTTTTTTTCTTTTTTTTGAAGTTAAATTTTGATTGGATATCGGGTAGGGTCACCGCCACGTTCACCGCATCCGGTATGCTTACCCCCTTCCCCCTCCCCTCTCTTTCTCTTCCTCTGTGGTATCTTTCCCTTCTTCTTTTTTTTTTTTTTTTTTTTTTTTTTTTTTTTTTTTTTTTTTTTAATGTTTTCACTTAATTTTGAGGATAAATAAGCATACTTTTGGTTCCCAAACTTTAAAGCGTGTCACGTTTTGATCCTCAAATTTTAATTTATCATAATTATTATTACAATTTAGTACAATTGAACTTAAAATTAAAGTTAAAAAATTATAGTAAATTAACGCTTGAAGATCAAATGTGACGCTCTCATAGTTTTAGGACCAAAAATGTACTCTAGCCTATTTTTTATTTGAAATTTTGTGTGATTATTATGGGATTAATTAATGTGTTTCTTCTTGTAACATCTAGTGTTGTATAATATAATTAATATTATGCAGTGATGAATTATGCTCTCTTGTTTTTTTTCCTAATTAAATACTATCAAGAAGATGATAAAACTAATTGAAATTATATATATTCATGTAAAAACCAGCATCAACAGGGTTGAGCTCTTCACATTCATTAGTTAATACTTGAATTTTTGTCACTTATGGAGTAATAATTTTTTTTAATTTTTTTTTATTGTAGCACAAATGAGAATGTTAAGAACATAAATTAGTTGTTAGTTTTGAAATTGCAGGATATTAAGATTGCAATGCTTGTCTATGTTTACATAGTTTTGCTGTATTTGTATGTGTTGCATTTATGGGATCATTTTATAATCTAAATTTTGTGTGAATAATGACATTAGAGTAATATTAAGGGCCTCATTACATAAAAAGAAAAATCTAATGATTTTTATGATTTTGCAAAAATAAGCTCACATTTCAAATTTTATAAAATTAATTTATTTTTTTTAAACTGACTAAAATATCTTCCTTCCTTTTCTTTCTCCTTCCTGTGCGAATCAAAACTGTGTATATTTTTAATTTTGTCATCATAAATATGTTTTTTCAAAATTTATAACATATAATATAAGAAGAGTAAAAATATTAAAAATTAATCCAAATAGAGTATTTAATCATGGTTAACTAAACTTTTTGAACGGATTTTAACGGCATGAGCATATTTGAAAGTATTAGAATTTTTATAGGAATAATTTATAAAAGTTGAATTTTATAGATATTTATTTGTAATTCACTATATTTCCGGGATGCAATTAACCTAAAAAATATGAATTAAATTTATAAAATTTTAAGCATTACTATTTTTTAAAAAAAATTATGAAATTATTAAAATTTTTATTGGAAGGGGGATTTAGGACCAGCCAATGGGGAAAGGTCCGAAACAGCATTATTGAGGTAGAAGAGGACAAAGGGAAAGTGAGAGTATGGATGAGTAAAAGAGAAGGGCCCACTCCCAACTCTCTCTCTCTCTCTCTCTATTTATGCTTTTATATTTTCTTTTTCAGAAGTTATTTGAAATAGGACTCTCTCATGTATTTTTATCCTTTTTTATTTTAGTACTATGTAATTTAAAGTATATTAATTTAGTATATTTTTTACTTTAGTATTCTGTAGTTTGAAAAACGACGAACGATTATTTGTTTTTTAAGTTTTATTAATGATGGTAAATTGTTTATTGTGTTATATTTATTGTACAAAATATGTTTATTTAGTGAAATAAATTTTTAATGAAATTGTTTTGCCAAATATAATTTTTTTTTAAATTATTATGAAAAAAAATCTATTTAGGACCTCTCTATGTTTCAATATCATACATACTTGTGTAAAAAGCAATCATTTATTAATAATTAGAGATAATATATAATATATTTGTCAAAACTTTAAAAATATCCTTAATATATCCTTGGTGGTCTTAAATGCCCTTATCGATTTTTAAAATATTTTCAAATGTATCCCTAATTCTAAAATTTAGAAGTGGAATTTGAGATTTAGAAAGGTATTTTGGGAATATATAAAGTAAATTTAAAAATTTTGAATAGTGGTGAGGAAATGTATAAAGTCTATTGAGAAATGCTTGGAGAGCTGGGAGTACCCAATTTTTAAATACCTTATTTTATTGTTGTTGAGTTGGCATACATTCGTTTGGTTCGGGTATAAGCAAGAACTAGCTATTACAGGGATAGGTACAAATATGGGGATAAGAAAAATAGCGTTTGGATGAAAATTGGGTTGTTCTCGGGGATAAGAAAAATATTAGATAGTTTTATATAAAAAATAGAGGTGTTGGTGGGGATAGCTGAGAACTACTATTCTCGGATAAAAAATTAGCGTTTGGGTATAAAAAGGGGGATAAGGGTCTTTCTATTCCTATCCCTTAAACAACAAAGCCTGGTATAGTACTGTTCGGGTATAAGCAAGAACTAGTTATTACAGGAGTATGTACAAATATGAGGATAAGAAAAATAGCGTTTTGATGAAAATTAGGAACCAAACGGTAGGGTTATAGGGCTTAATTCTCCAACCAAACACTATTTTCTAACCCCAACCATACACTATTTTCTATTTATAATAATTCACTATTTTTCTTATCCCACCTATTCCAACTAAGCATTATTTTTCACTATCTAGACTAATTCCAATCCTCAACCAAACATAAATATATTCTAATGCCACACTAACTCTGAACTTAATTCTATATTTGGAATTTGGGGTGAGCTCTTATCCTTTTATAAAAGTTTAGGCCTTTGTTTGGTCGGGGTTAAGAGGTGGAATAATCTCTTAACTCCCATATTATCTCTAAATATCTTTAAAAATGAGTGGGTTAGCTAATTCTATCTAACCGGGGATAGTTCATTTGGAGTGAGGTTAGCTAATCCCATCGAACCCCAATCAAACACTATTTTTTATTTATAATAACACACTATCCTTCTTATCCCGCCTACTCCAACCAAATATTATTTTTTATTATCCTAAACTAATTTCAATCCCAAACTAAAAATAAAAATATTCTAATCCCATCTTAATTCTCAATTTAATTATATTTCTGAAATAACTAATTTTTTTTCTAACCCGTACCTTCTCCCTGTGATTTTTTTAGCCGTCGTTTTCTTAAGATTCGTATAGCAGTACAAACTTTATGTTATATTAAGTATTTTTTACTGCATGAATCTTAAATAGTTAAAAAGTTACAATGGTATTAAGTTTCTGTGCATTGGGAGCACAGGAGCTCAACTTTTGTAATTTAATAATTAATAATAAAATATAATAATAATATTGTCACATCAATAATAATATTGAAGGATACACGAAGATTACCTTTTAGCAACACTCATTGCTAATATGAAAAATATTATTTCGCTTGTTTGATTTGATATAAAAATATTTTTTATAAAATTATTTAGTTTTATGAATTTGAAGAAAAAATAATTTTTTTTCGGTTTTGCGTTTGTCAGCGAAAAATAAAAATTCAAGCTGTGTAAAATTTTTTTCATTTATTTTTTTATTGAATTAAATAAATGTAAATTTTTTCTTCAACCAAATAAATATTTATAAAAAATTATTTCTTTTTTACAAATCGAACGCTACATAATGTAAAAAAAATACTTTTCACCCAAATTTTTTTTTACAGAAAATTATTTTGTACAATTTTACGCTGCACCAAAACAAATCTTTTTTCTTTATTTTAAGAAAAATGTAGCATGCTACCCAAATTTGTTTTATTTCATTTAGAAATAAATTTAGCTAAAATGTGAATCAATTAGGATTCGAAATTGAATCTCGAGTACTAACTACTAACGGCTAAGTCTTTTACCACTTGCGCCAGGAACGGTTGGCATCAAAACTGATCTTAGCCATGCGCAAAGTGTATGAATCTTGAGTATTAACTACTAAGTCCTTTACCACTTGCGCCAGGAACGGTCGGCATCAAAACTTATTTTAGCCATGCGCAAAGTGTATGAATCTCGAGTACTAACTACTAAGTCCTTTACCACTTGCGCCACAATGCGCAAAGTGTATGAATACACTTGGTGCAGTGAATAGATCCTATTTCTTGTTATTTTCTCCTCTCCCATGTGTATAGCCGTATGGGTCAAGGGATGAGGTCCATAGCCTTTTGGAGTTATTATTGTGTTGTGGTGTTTGTGATGAGGACAAAGGAAGAGCCAAAGAGAGAGAGAGAAAGAGATGTGTGTGTTTGGAATTTGCTATGTTTTGGCCCTTTTGGGGAAACCCCTTATATTATTATTTTATTTATTTATTACATGTTTGATGTAGTAAATGCTCTTTTGAATAAGTGGGCTAATAAGTGTGTTTTTTTGTTTGGATGTGCCCCAGATGTGGCTTTTTCTTTGTGGTTGGCTCTTTGTGGATCTGAAAAGATACCCTATCACTAGTGTTGATGCAGACAATTTTTAGGCTGTTGTCCCAATGTTATTTTTACTATAAACTTCAAATACCATGTCTTTTAGCATCTTCCTTAAAACTATATGTTAAATTAGAGAAGGGCTACTATACTATTATGAGTAGTAGAGCCCTACTATTCATAAGTTGTTTTCGATGATAGGGCCTCCGAATCGACGATCCACTCCGTTAAATATGATCTAGAGTATTTAAAACTTCTAGAAAATAAATTTCGTAATTTTTTCAAAATCATAATAAAGTCCATCAAATGGGCATAAAATGAACGGCCGAAATCGAACGATGTCCTAAAAATAGATGATCGGATCCTTCAATTTAAGATCGGAGTTATTGATCTTTATCTAGGTAGTGAATATAATTTTCTATCAAAAATTCAATCTATTTCAATTCTTTTACACCGTTAAACTACCAAGTATCCCATATCGGCCGTTAAAAATTGTCAATTTTGTGAGCTTTTGATCATAAGGTAAATGATTTCGAAAAATTACGAAATTTATTTTCTAGAAGTTTTAAATATTCTAGATCATATTTAACGGAGTGGATCGTCGATTCGGAGGCTCTATCATCGAAAACAACTTATGAGTAGTAGGGCTCTACTACTCATAATAGTATAGTAGCCCTACTCGTTAAATTATACACAAAAAAAATAGTTGAGATATCTAATTTATAATTTATCGATATTTACTTTAGTATATTGTGGTTTACCGAAGTTTTACTTTAATATCATATGATTTTAACTTTATCACTGATTTAACAAAAAAATTAACCAAGGGGATAAGAAAGAGAAAAAAAAAAATAATTACAGATTACTCTGAAGTGATATATTTTAAACCATTGGATATTGAAGTAAGAAAGTGAGAAACTACCCAATGGTATTTAAAGTTTTTTTTCTAATTTTTAAAGTAAAATATGGTTTTTTGGGTAGTTTGCACTTTTGGTTCTTGAGTTATGAATCTTGGGTAACTTGCATATGAAACTTAGTTAGAAATTTAGAATCCCATTTGGTAATGCCCATTTTTAAATTTTTTTTAATTATTTTCTTCTTGTTGTTATCTCCATTCTTTTTAGTGTGAACTAGTCAAATTTGAATTATATTTTTCCTCAAAATGTAAATCATCAAGATCTATCTGACTTTTGTTTTCAAGAAATGCCACCTCTATACTGAAAAATAGGGCGTAAATATACATCATTCATAATTCACCGTTTCATTGCGCTAGTTTTATCGCACCCTTTTTATGCTTTTAGGCTGTGTTTGGTTAGAGGGATATTCTAAAATAATGCGGGGTATCCCCCAATCAATATCCAAATGAAAAAACAAAGGATGGGGATTCTTTGTTTCAATCCGTTAAATCTTGGGTCCCCTCTGAAGCTTCTTTTTTTTCCCCTTTCGGGCAATTTCATGGATACCCCTCTCAAATTCTAAAATATTCTGAATGCCTCTATAAAATTTTAAATATCACATATACTTTCGTGAATATAGAAAATTATCATTAATATTCCCACCGTTAGTTATGTTAGCTTTACCATAGTTAGAATTAAGCTCCTATGCTTTTAAAAGTACCAAATCATTGGTGCTTGTAGGTGTTTAGCCCTTAGATTAATAGATGTGCGGTTAGGATGATGAGGGCCCCCTTGGGTTAAGTGGATGGCTGGTTGAATAGTATAATCTAACGGATGAAAATGATCAAAGTCACAGATCTAACGGTAAAAAATCACAAGCACAAAGTGCTTGGTGGTTTTACAAGCACCATAGCCGGACTCACCATAGTTATTCAATGGTTAAAGATGGGCTAACTTTTAAAATGATTTATTTACTCTCAACTATCTCTTAAGTAAAAATGTATGAAGACTCCCTCAACTATATGTCATTTTGAAACAGCTCCTTCAACTTTTATTTTTTTAGTTGATATCCCATTAACTTTTAGTTTTTTAAAAAATTAACTAATTTCAGTGCATGAAAAAAATGAGATTTTTTGGGTTTTTTTTAATGATTTCACCAAATTTAGTGGCTCTATTTATTTTTTATCAAATAAATAACTATGTATAAAAATTTGAATGAAAATAATGTTAAGGAATTATCTGATCATTCTTTAATGTTGAAAGCTTAAAATTTTTTTAATCAAAATTACTCTCGATAATTTTATAATGCATTAAAAAACTGAAATATAATATATTTTAGCTTTCAAACAAAACTCTTTTTTTTTTCGATCGACAAAACAATGCATGGATATAGTTATATGATTTATTTTTGCTTAAATAGGAAAAAAATAAAATCAAAAACTTATTTCCAAATTACTATTACTGAATAGGAATATGAAGTGATATAGATATGCAATTTTATATTTTGAATGGGGTGAGCTTAATCAATGTTGAGTAGAGATAGTTTTAATTATAGGTATCAAACAATAAAATTCCATGGTATGTTTGTCTATATTTAAACCGAATCTAAACCGACACCCGAAACCAAAAGACAAAACCAAAATTAGATAAAAACATACTACATATAAAATACAATTTTTATATATATTTTTAATAATTTAATTTAATATTTATATATTAAATACTCAGATTTAGATTTACAAAAAATTATCTTGAAATACCTATTAGTATTAAATCGAATGATTAATTTAGTAAATGTTACTCTATTTTAAATATTTACATTTTTAAATTAATTTTGAATAAATTAAATAAATGTTTAAATTGAATACTACACAATTAATATTTTTAAAATAATGTTCCAATATACTTAATTTGTAAGATAATTTATTCTAATACTTAGTTTATTAAATCATATTTAATGATTATTCAAGGACAAATTTATCATTCTATTTAATTTTTATCTTTTCAACACCTTATTCCAACATAAACACCCAAATACTATCAAGAATATTTTTTAGAAACAAACAAACAATATTCGAACGTAACTTACAACTTATTCTAGCTTATATTAGAATATTTTGTGTTCTTGAAAATAATAAAAGACGTTCTCTAAAATTTAGTTCTTAAACCAAGGTTTAAAATGCAGCCATAGTGTTAAAGAAAAAAAAAATATTACTTGTACAATGGAAAGGGGGTGTAAGCGACACTCCATTCTACGTTTGGAAACATTCTTTAATTTTTGGGATAATTACTTATATACCTCTTATACGTTTGAAAATATTCGATTTACCCTTCTTTTATTTTTTTTCTAAAATATCTCTCATATATTCCACCGTTATTGCAAAATACCTCTCGATTATCTCCGTTAAGTTAATTTGAGTTAAACGTAAGTTAAACATTACCACAGTTAAAAAATATTAAAATGCCAATTTTGTCATTAACTTAGGGGCAAATAAGAAATATTGGTGATGGTAGAGGGATATATTGGAAAAGGCCAAAAATCAAAATACTTTTTGTGCCTCTAACTTTAGGGTCAAATAAGAAAGACAGTAATGATGGAAGGGTATATTTGAAGGAACAAAATAGTAAATTTACAAAGAAAACAAAGTTAATTAACATATTTTAGCTCTAGGGGTATATTAGAAATAAGTTGGAACGTAACAAGGGTATTTTCAATATTAGCCTTCTAAAAAGGATAAATCGGAAAATTTAAGAGGGGTAAATCGAAAAGTCGGAAATTTTTCAGAAGTATATAAACAATTGCCCCTTATTTTTTTTAATCCTTTTATTTTTTTGACAAGACAAGAACTCGACGATGCCCTTTAATAATGCGGTACAAAATTTATACTTTTTTTTAGGTGCACGGATTATATTGCTTTTAAAAAGTAAGGATGTGAAAAGACTAGTGTGATAAAATAGGCCTGTGAATATGCAGAGTGTAACATTGACATTCACTTTTCGTATTATTGGTTATCTTTGCTTAGAAGTTTTAAATTAAAACTAAATCATCGCAACAATATGTCAAAGGTAAAACGATAAAGTAAATTGGTTGCCTACTTTTTTAGCATGAAATTTTGGGCTAATGATTAACGCCAACGATCCAGAGACCGCACGTGGTATCAAAGCTTTAAGCGAGTTAGTCGCGCAATTTCTTTTAGTTCTAGATTCTAGAATAGTAGTTAGCCCAAAAAGTGTTGGTTGGGCTTTATTGTTTCATTTCCAATATACCAATGTTGGTGTGGTAGATCAATTGGACCCAAGCCTAGTTTTTTGGGTCAACAAAGTTGGGCCACTTGGGATAGCCCAAGCCCATTCACACCTCTAGTTTTATTTTAGGGATAATTACTCATATACTTCTCATAACTTCAGAAATATCTAATTTATTCCTACTTTTTTTTTTTTGTTTCAAATATACCTCTCATATGTTTCTCCGTTATTCAAATATACTCTCCCAGTTACTACTTATTAAATTATCTCGGATTAAACATGAGTAATATATCTACCAGAGTTTCAAAAAAAAAAAAATTGAAATACTTCTTTTATCCTTAATTTAAAGGCAAATAAGAAAAGTTGATGACGGTAAAGGAGTATATTTGAAAATATAAAAAATTAAAATACTTATTTTTCTCCTAACTTAACGGCAAATAAGAAAAGTTGGTGATGCTAGAACTGTAGAAAGATATATTTGAAATAGCAAAATAGTAACTTTGCAGAGGTAATAGTTGTTACTAACAGTTTACTAATAAAATTTAACTCTAGAGTTACATATTTGAAAAAACTGGAACGTTAAAAATATATTTTTAATATTAGTCTTTTAAGAGGAATAAATCAGAAAGTCGAAAATATTTTATGAGTATATATAAGCAATTGCCTCTTTATTTTATTGAAAGTTTTTTTTTTTTTTTTTTTTTAAGAGAGAGAGATAGGTAGCACGCTATTCACTTCATTTATTTTATTTAAAAATAAACTTATCTAGAAATGTGAATCAACTAGAATTCGAACTTGGGTCTCGGGTACCAACCACCAAACCCTTTACCACTTGCTCTAGGAACGATCGGTTATTTTTATTGAAAGTTGAAGTTGAAAGTTGAAGCCATACTGTTATACTGTTTAGGGTTATAAATTTCCCCTATGAGGTTTCACGCTTTTTTGACATTATTTATATGTACTATTTTGAGGAAACGGTAGCATATTATCTGTTTTGTTCATTTTTTTATATTATTTATCTAACGATCATAAGGTTGTCAATTTATACATTTTCGAGAGAATTATAGCATGCTGCTTACTTCTTTCCTTTTCTTTCGAAATAGACTTAGTTTAAATGTGAAGCATATAAGCTTCGAATTTGACATATCGGGTACCAATCATCATGCCATTTTGCCATTTGTGCTAGGAAAGGTCAGTATCAGTTTATATGTACTTTTAATGATTGATATAGGGTATTTTTTATTTAACAGTATAAAAGGGCTCAAATCAATTAATGGTGCTGAGTAACTTTTGTTCGATGAGGGCGGTAAAGGAGGAGCAGATAGAGGAAACGAAAGGAGGAAAAAAGAAAGCAACGGCCAGAAAGAGAAAGAGGAAGACGAAAAGGAAGGAGAAAAATAAACGAGAGAAAAAGGAGAGAGGGAAAGAGGAGCAAGGATATTTTAGTCACCTTACTAAAAATTCAGACATAATCTAAAAAATCGAAAAAAGTGCTCTATTTTGGGAAAAACGCAAAACCGGCAAAATTATTATGCAAATTGGTCTACATATTTTCAAGAATTTATAATTTGGTTGATGCAAACAGATACAAAAATTACTAACATGGTGATATCTAGCATTTTAATTGGATGGTTATTATAATTCATGATAAAAAAAAAAGGTTTAATTACCAAGTAGCTAGAATGGTAATTATAATATAACCAAAGAGAACTAACCAATAAGAAATTATCATGTTAATTGGCATATTTGAAAATTTTAAAATTTGTATATAGCAAAACATTTTGTAATTCCTATAAAAGAGCATGAGGCCTAGTTTGAAATTTCAAATTCAAGTCAAATATAAAAAATAAAAAATCAAAATTCATATTTTGAAAAATGGAGAGTCAATAGAAAGATTGAATAGATATCATTCCTTCCAATTTTGCCTCTCATTAGAGCTCTTTTTATAGTCATAGAAAATAATTTTGTGACTGAAAATAAAATATTAAAATTTAAAATTATATACACTCAATATATATGAAGTAGCTGCCCATTTTCTACCATCTTAATTTTGTTATCTTCTCATACACTAGGCGATCCCATTATATATATATCCGTACAAAGTTCAACTTTTATGTATTATCCTTACAAAAGTTCTGATATTTGCAAATATGTTTCTCTGGTTTGTTATGTTAGAGAACCGTTAGAGAAGTGTTTATATTTTTAATTTTGTCATCATAAATATATCTTTCCAAAAGTCATAACAATGTAATATAAAAGAGTAAAAAATATCAAAAACTAAACAGAGTTAAAGTATTTAATCTCTAGTTAACAAAAAAATTTTAACAAATTCTAACGGTAGAAATATATTTGAAAATATCATGACTTTTATAGGAACAACAAATGAAAGGTTAAACATTCATTATGTTTGCATGAATCTGTACGACATTCACCCGTATCTAAAAGGGAAGATAAAGACAACGAGATCGATCTCAACTGTTCAACCCAGTTTATTATCTCTTATAACAAATGACAAAACTATCATCTTATATAGAGAATTTATGTGCACAAAATTACAAAAAATCAACTCTCTATCTTCTAGAGGATTTGAGTCCTATTTTGGTTCCACACTTCTTGTCTTCTACAATATTAATGCCAATTCCAATTCCTCAAATGAAAAAAAAAAACAAAAAAATAGAAACCTAATCCCAACTAATCCCAAAAAAAAAAAAATAATAGGTTATCATGTGAATCTCCTACCATTGTACTAATTAATGCTATATACCCAATAAGCCAACTGGCCAACATTGACATAATTAGAACAATCTGAAGTTAAACCAAAGATGGGGAGACTCTTCTAGGTTACACTAAGTTAATTTGATAATTAATATTATTAAATATAATTCAAATTATTTAAGTTTTATAGACATTAAAATTTATGATATTATAATATTTTTATATAATAATCAGAGTATTATGAATTATGCTGGTGGTGTACTTAAAAATGGTGGTATAGATTTTATATCACTTCTGTTTGATGAATGAGGTGTAAAATTTATAATAATAAAAAACAGGTGTATAAGTAGCATTTATTATTGTAAATTAAAATTAATTTCATACATATCCTTTGTCCAATCTTTAATTGCATAGTTATTACACTAAATATAAATATAAAAGGGATAATTGCTAATATACCACTCAAAATTTTACAAATATCTAATTTGCCCCTTTTTTTGTGTGTGTTTGCAGTATACCTCTCATATGTTTCTCTATTATTCAAAAATACCCCAACAGTTATCACCCGCTAAGTTATCTCAAGTTAAACATGATTTAAATGTCTATCAAAGTTTTTAAAAAAATTAAAATATAGTTTTTGCCCCAAACTTAAGGGCGAATAAAAAAAAGTTAGTGATGGTAGAAGATATATTTGAAGAGACCAAAAATTAAAATGTTTCTTTTGCCCCTAACTTAAGGACAAATAAAAAAAAGTTGGTGATGGTAGAAAGATATATTCAAAAAGGCAAAATAGTAATTTCACAAAGATAATGACTATTACTAATAGTTCACTAATAGAATTTAACTCTAGAGTATATTTGAAATAACTTGGAACGTAAAAAAGATATTTTTTATAAGATTAATTTCATACAGATCCTAACAAATATAGTCAATTACAAATATATTCCTACATAGTTCAACTTTTATATGTTATTCCTGCAAAAGGCATGATGTTTTCAAATATATCCCTCTGGTTAATTACCGTTAAAATATTGTTTATTTTATAAGTGAAATGGTCTTCTTGCCATCACAAATATATCTCTCTAAAATCCGAACTATTAATTAAGGAGGGTTAAAAAGCTAAATTCACCTCATTAACTAACTAGGTTAAGTATTTAACATATGGTTAATTAATTTCTTTTAATGAATCCTAACGTTAGGGACATACTCATCAGGACCTTTGTAGGAACAAGAAAGTTAAACTTTACTTAAATATATTTGCAATTTACTATATTTGTAGGGACCTGTAAGAATTAACCTTTTTAAATATTAGCCTTCTAAGCAGAGTAAATTAGTCATAAACTTTTCATACATATAAGCAATTGCCCCTTTTGTTAAATAGCTACCTGAAACTGTTATATCATATGGGAAAAAAAAGAGACCCTTTTTTTAACTTAAGGCTCAAGTTGCTAGAGAAAATTATAAGATGAATCATACCACATTAATCCATTAATAACAAATTAACAAATAGAAATAGGAGTGGAGGGGCTTAAAATGGACTTTGTTACCATATCACTCAAAGATGATTTAATAGGAAAATGTATGGAAAATTATCAAAATATCCAAACTGGTAATAATTTATTAAAAAACAACATAACTTTTTTTTAACTTTTTTTTTTCTTAATTTTGTCCATCATATATTATCTATATCATTTTAATTAACATAAATACTATTTTGTTTTAAAATATTATAAATACAATTCAATTTATATATACTAAACTAAAACTAATTAATTGCAACAAACTACACTATATAAATAGTAAATAAAAAATCATATTAATTTAGATAAAGAAAAATAAAGATTAACAAAAAAAATATATAATATATTTTTAGTTTCATTTAATTAATATTTATTATAATTAACATGAGACCCATAAGATATTGATAAAAATAGAAAAAAAAAATTGAGTAAGCAAAAAAAACATTTTATAAATTGAATTAAAACAAAAGCCGAGTAATTTTTTTGCTAAAAAATAAATTTATTATAGCCTTGTATGATACTACACAATTATTACAATTAGAAATAGCTAAAAGTAAATTAGTCTAAAACTCTAATCATTGTAATGGAGGGCATTTTTGATATAATTCATTAATTTATAAGGGTAAAAATGATATTAATAATTTTCAATGAGTATCCACATTATTTATAACTTTTGATGGACACGTTTGAGATTACCCTTATAAATTATATAAAATTTTCAAGCTATTAAAATATTAATTAAGTAAATGATGTGGAGATCTATGCCTTATGAAAATATTCAGATAATATAGATTATATTTAACCGCGCACGTTATTGATTTAGATACTCTAGCATTGGAACCACAAAAGTAAATGATTTATCAAATTCTAAAAGTTACCTAATTCGTCTTAAAATATAATATTTTAAGTTAAAACTTGTCGTTAACATATTTGCACGTATCTATATATATATCTTGTGTTCCTAAATTAAAAGAACAAATAAAAAAAGTCGGTGATGATAGAAAAGTAAAATGTTTAAAAGATAAAATAATAATTTTATAGAAGTAACTATTACTAAAAGTTTATTAAGAATTAATTAATTTTAGAGATATATTTGAAATAAGTTGCATCGTAAAATAGATATTTTTAATATTAACCTTATAAAATGAGCAAATTAGAAAGTGGAAAACTCTTAAAAGATATATAAACAATTGCCCCTTAAAAAAAAGAAAAAAAAAAAAAGTGAATGTGATGGCGTGGTGCACCTGGTTCATTGCGTGGTGCGCCCGGTTCACTTAAATTTATTTTTTCATGTAATGCTGATGTAATAATATGATCATCATAGTGGTCATCATTTTCTTTTTTCTTTTTTTTTTGCGGCATTTGGTCATTAATTTAATTATTATTGAAGCCCTTTGTTGATTGATACAGTTTTGGTCAACTTAAGATATATGGTGTAATTATAAATGCTTGTAAAAGATCCCACACCATATAATGCGCAAAAAAGATAAACAATTATTTAATTAGTTTATCTTTTTAACTTTTATATATTTGTTACTCTATTTTTTTCTTGGCTAAATTACAAAAAGCCTTCCTGTAATAACCCACTTTTTTACTTTTTTTTCTCTGACATTTAAAAATCTACACTTTGCCCCTTTGTAAAATAAAAAATGTGCACTTCACCCTCTACCGTTAGGATTCCGTTATAAAATATTTCTTTATGCCGAAAATACCCTTCCGCCCCCTTCCTTGTTGCTTCGCCTCCCTCCGGCTCGTCGCCTCGCCACCGCCTCGCCGTCCTCCCGCCTCGCCTCGCCCACATCCCCTTCGCCCTCCTCCGCCGCCTCGCTTTCGCCCTCGTTGTCTTGTCTACCTCTCCATCAACACCCATCTCGATTTCCTCCTTACCGTCGCCGAAATCGTGGGGCGGCGAGGGTGCAGGAGGAGAACGGAAGCAGGTGGAGAAGGAAATGGAGAGAAATCGTAGCCGATTGAGGTTGGAATCGCGGTCAATCGAAGGCGGCGTAAGAAGATGAGGAAGAAGACGAAAATGACGAGGAACAAAATGGTCATTTTACACACCGTAACCCCCCTCGAACATTTTTCAGTTTACAGGAGGGCAAAGTGTAGATTTTTAAATATCAGAAGAAAAAAAATAAAAAATCGAATTATTACAGGAGAGTTTTTTATAATTTAGCCTTTATATTCTTATAAATTTCTATTTTTCTCCCTTATATTAATTGCAACACATTTATTTTGTAGCTGAGAACATTTTTTCTATTTCGTTTTCTTTTCTTTCTTCAAGAATTGAGAATTTGACACTCCACTAAATTTTTTTCCCGTGATCGCATAAATTTTTTTTAAAAAAAAACCTGCTATAACAACTTTAGTACAAGAGAGAGAGAGAGAATCAAAATTTTTATTTATTATCAGCAATGTAATTTTTGCTACTACACATGTATACAGAAGCTAGTATTTATGTTATATTAATTCCGGTCGTCATTCGCTACCATTGTCGACCACCATTGTTGCTGCTGCTATATTAATGCTCTCCAAAGCACTTGTAGTGGTATCGCTAGTACCGGATACAGCTATCCTGCGTAACTCGTCGGCGAAATTTTGAATGTTCCGATCGGACGAGCCGCCGTCCGCGACGGCAGCTGCCGCCGCCTGCTTCCACTTGGTGGCCCGCGCCCTCATCGCCTCCGCCTCCGTCCCCTCGCCCATCACCGCCTCCACGCACCGCCGCACCGCCTCCCTCTCCACGGGCGCCGGCAGCCGCACCCCGACTCCGTAAACGTCGACCAGAAACTTGGCGTCCGTGACCTGATCCCCAAACTGCGGGTACGCGATCACCGGCAGCCCCGCCGACAGCGCCTCCAGCGTCGAGTTCCATCCGCAGTGCGACAGGAAGCACCCGACGGACGGGTGGCTCAGCACCTGGTCCTGCGGGCTCCACCCGACCACCAATCCTCGACGACCACGAAGTCCCTCATCCCCGACGGTTGTCAAACCTTCGAGAAAGTCCTCCGGCAGCGCGCCGCGGGCCTCCTGCCGGACGACCCACAGGAACGGCCGGCCGGAGTCCCGCAATCCCGAGGCCATCTCCGCCATCTCGTCGGCCGTCAGCACGACGACGCTGCCGAGCGAGACGTACGCGACAGACTGCCGTTCCTGTGCGTCGAGCCACGAGACGCAGTCGTCGGCGGGGGTCAAGAGGTCGCCGCGGAAGGGGTCGGTGAGCGGGCCGACGGGGGTGACGGTGCGGAGGGAGGAGAGGGCGGCGATGGCGTCGGGCTCGAGCTCGCCGAAGGAGTTGCCGAGCACCCAGCGGGCCTTCCCGAGGTTGCCGAACTGGCCGAGGACGGCGTCGGAGAGGAGTTTGTAGGGGTTGGAGGAGGAGGTAGGAGGGGACGTCAGCGGCTGACAGCGGCGGGAGGCCGGGGAGGGAGACGGGGGGGTCGGAGTCGGAGAGAGGGAAGACTGCCAGGCGGTGGTGGAAGTGGTAGTAGGCCGAGAAGACCGCGCACGACTGCACCCAGAGGACGGCCGCCGGGATGCCGAGCTCGTCCGCGACGTCGATCGCCCACGGCATGAACGGGCTGCCGACGACGCAGCTGACGGGGACGGTCTGGCGGCGGAGGAGCGCGGCGAGGGCGGGAGGGCAGGCGGACGCGAGGTGGCGCATGAGGTCGTCGAGTGCTGCCAGCGGGCCGGACGGCTCGTCGGAGAGGAAGTCGAAGCGGAAATTCGGGAGGGAAGACGGCGCGGCGGACGAGGAGGAGGAGAGCATGCGGGCGCCGATGTCGGAGGTGGAGGTGAAGGTGACGAGCAGGCCCTTCGCCGCGAGGCGCCGCGCCAGGCGGAGCACCGGGTTCACGTGGCCCTGCCCCGGGAACGCGATCAGGAGCACATGCGGCGACGACGACGACGACGACCACGACGGCGATAACAATTTATCTTCTCCCATATTATATACGCTCTCCTTAAAATTAGAGCGCAGCGAAAACTTACAAACCAGATACGGAGTAGGTGTGTGAGTGCAGTAGAGATGCGGGGTCAATATAAATGAGGGGAGGGTTCGATCTGAGGGAGATGGATAGGAGTGTTAATGACCAAGCAGTTTCTTTTTAAAAAATTTTAATTTCCTTGGGATTTGTATGCAGTGTTTATTTGCAAATAAATTTATATATGTGGTAATAAAAAACACCGCATTAAAGAAGTAATATAAAATTGTGATAGTTTTCTTTTTAAAAATTTTGAGAAAACTACGTAGTTTTATATTTTTTCACTTTAACACCCTGTAAATTTAAAGTGTATTAATTTTGCATTTTTTAGTTTTATTTTTTTTTCTTTTTATTATCAATTTTATTATTATTTTTTTTTAAATTAGTGACAAAGTTAAAACTAAAAAGTACTAAATTGAATATTCGATAAATTTAGATAAGATACATAAAATTTTTAATATATAATTTAATAAAATATTAACAAATAAACCGATAAAAAAAATAAAAATCATAAGATCTTAACTTAATACACTTCAAAATAAAAAAATACTAAAATGAGAAAATGCGAAACCAAAAGAGTGGAATTTGAAGTTTATCTTATAAATTTTGTGAGAGTTATGTTTGTATATACTAAACTGATATTAAATACTGTATATAATAGTTAGTTGTTGTCGCCAGAGTAAAGCGATAAAGCAATTTAAAATAGAAAAAAAAATCTCGGAATTAATCTACAAATTTTATTGAATGTTTATAAAAATTTTAAAAAAAAGGTCAAAAACTGTTCTGATTATTAAATAGCAATAGGGCCTTGAAAAAGCGAATGAACATATTATTATTTGATTTTAAATATGAATTTACCGAAACTGATGAACAGAGCCGTGGCACGAAGCGCAAGAATATTTTATTGGAGACAACGTACAATAAGCAAACACCCAGAAACAGCTGATCCGTGCACAAACAGGGCAGCAGATCCGTGCGCAAACGGAGTTGTGGTTTCCAGAAGCGAAAAACGTTAGGTGGGGAAAAAGCACTCCCGAGTTTGTCTCCTCCGAAAAACATTTTTCCCCACACATGGATTATAATTATTACAGCTTAATTATATATATTATGCTTTTATATTATTGATAGTACTGAATATTTTGGTATTATTAATTTTTTATTGTTGAATGAAAGAATATTACGATTAGAAGGATAATAGTCTTTTAGGATTGATTGGATAGTTGGTTAAATAATATATATAATCTAACGAGTAAAAATAACTAAAAGATAGATATAGCGACAAAAAATTCGATAGTGCCAAAAAAACGTCTTATCGATAATATAAATGACTATATATATATATATATATATATATATATATATATATATATATATATATATATATATATATATATATGAGTAAGGCTATATATCTTATGGAAGCACGGAGGGCTCCGTGCTTACGTCGTTCGATGTTGTGGCTTAGAATCGTCGATCGATCAGATTAAAAACTGAGTATTTGAAGTACCTAGAAAATAAATTTTGCGATTTTTCGATATTATTTGCCTAGTGAATGAAGGGGTTAAAAATCAACGTGAAAATAAAAATCTTACAAAACGCGATAATGTGTCATTAAAAATTTAGATCAAAGATATTGATCTTGTTTTATATAGTATAAAGAATTTTCTATCAAAATTTCACGTAATTTGGATATTTCTACACCGTTAAACTTTCGAACGGCTCACTATGGCCATTAAAATTATTTGATTTTGTGCTCCTTCGATCACTAGGCAAATGATATCGAAAAATCATAAAATTTATTTTCTAGATACTTCAAATACTCTAGATCAAGTTTAACGGAGCCGATTGACGATTCGAAAGTTGCAACATCGAAAACAACTGGAAGCACGGAAGGCTCAGTGCTTAGATAACATAGTAGCCTCACACTATATATATATATATATATATATATATATATATATATATATATATATATATATATATATATATATATATAGAACTAAAACTATCTTTATTAATAGCACCAAGTCATTGATGCTACCAAGTTTTTGACCGTTGGATTGAGAGATGTGCGGTTAGGATAATGTGGGCCCCCTAGGGTTAAGTGGGTGGTTGATTGAATAGTATGAACTAACGGGTGAAAATCATCAAAGGGGTGGATCTAACGGTGGAAAACTTGGTAGCACCGAGTGTTTCGTGCTATTGATAGCATAGCAGCCAGACTCTATATATATATAGAGAGAGAGAGAGAGAGAGAGAGAGAGTCCGGCTAATATTGATAGTACCAAGCTCTTAGCACTATCGAGTTTTCTGTTGTCAAATCTACCATTTGATTATTTCCACCCGTTAAATTATACTATTCAACTAATCAACCACTAAACTCTAGGGGACCAATCAACTCGTTTTTAGTTCAAGTGGCTAAATTAAATTGCTTTATAGATTGAATCATAGTCAAACCGATCGAACCAATCAATTCAGCCTGATTTTAAATTGTCAATAAAAATAGTAGTAGCCACTAACAGCGGAAGTTATTAGAATAATACACATCTATTACGCCAAAACTCCATCTAAGTATAAGGAAGTCCACTCTATAGCTGTTAATTTCATATAGATCCCTATAAATATAGTAAATTATAAATACATTCCTACAAAGTTTAACCTTTATATATTGTTCCTATAAAAGTCCTGATATTTTCAAATATATCTTCTTGATTCGTTACTGTTAAAGCAGTATCTATTTTACAAGTGAATTGACCTTTTTGTTTTGTTATCATAAATATATTTTTTCAAAGGTACTGTTAATTAAAGAGAGATAAAAAAGTCAATTCATCTCACTAACTAACTAAAGTTAAGTATTTAATCTATGATTAATTAAATTTTCTAGCACGTTCTAATAGAATGGACATATTTGAAAACATCAGTAATTTTATAAAAATAATATATGAAACTTGATATTTATACAAATATATTTATAATGGCCAGCCATGCATGGCTCTTTATCTTATTATGAGTATTGGAGCCCTCATACTCATAAGTTATTTTCAATGATGGAGCTTCCGAATCGACTATCCATTTTGTTAAATATAATCTAGAGTATTTGAAATTTCTAGAAAATAAATTTCATAAATTTTTAAGATCATAATAAAATCCATCAAGCGGACATAAAATGAACGGTCAAAATCAAACGATGTCCTAAAAAAGGATGATCAGATCCTTCAATTCAAGATCGGAGTTATTGATCTTTATCTAGGTAGTAAATAGAATTTTCTATCAAGAATTCAACAAATTTCGATTCTTTTACACCGTTAAACTAGCAAGTATCACATACCGACCATTAAAAATTATCAAATTTGTGATTTCTTGATCGTAAGGTAAATGCTGTCGAAAAATTATAAAATTTGATTTTTAGATTTTTTTTTTTTTTTTTTTGAGAGAGAGAGCGCTAGGTAGCACGCTACCCGCTTCATTTATTATATTTAGAAATAAACTTAGCTAGAAATGGGAATCAACTAGGATTCGAACTCGGATCTCGACTACCAACCATTAAGTCTTTTGCCACTTGCTCTAGGGACGGTCAGTAATTTTTAGAAGTTTTAAATACTGTAAATAACGTTTAACGGTATGGATCGTCGATTTGAAAACTTTATCATCGAAAACGACTTATGAGTACGAAGATAATAGTATTCATAATAGTATAGTAGTCGAATCCTATTTATAATTTACTATATTTGTAGTGATATGTATATAATTATAACCGAGTAAGAGACACCGTATTATCAACTCCTGTATTTTGCAGACTTTTTCTTTCTTTCTTTCTTTCTTTCTTGTGTTTTTAGGGAAAGTATCGACATCGCAATGAGTGATGCAGTGACGAAATCACAACTTTTGCCACGCAGCCAAACTTTGTTTCTTTGTGCCTGCAGGAGGATCTTTGACGAGGTTCGGGACGACTTCTAAGGCCGGCCGCCATTTGCGTTCCCTTCTGTTCATCTAAAACTTATTTATTTATTTATTTTACTATTCGGTCGCTTTGATTGCGGATTGAGGGTGAGAAATTACGTTACAAAATATTGTATTTGTCGGGTCTATAACGACACTTTTAAATATAGATATATGTCAAAAAGGTATTGCTAGCTAAAATTACCGACACTTTTAAAAAGTGTTGCCATATATGGAGTCGCTAGGTATATAGTGACAGTTAAAGAGTATCGCTATAACCTAAAAAAGTGTTGCTAATTTACAAACACTTATTTAAGCATTTAGCAACAGCCGAAACTCTATCTCGTTGGCTGCAGTGAAGGAGGAAGACGACAGGAAAGGTTCTTCGTCTAGAATTGCAGTGGATTGAGTGAAGAGAGAAGAGAAGATGATAATTGATTTTTCTTTTTCTTTTTTTTTTCTGTTTGTAATCGGGCCAAATGGATTAGGTGTGGTGGGTTGAATAGAGTAATCTTTTATTTTTCATTGGATTGGGCTTTATATTTAAGCATTAATAGATGTTTTTTTAAATTTTAGCATAAATGAGATACTTACTAAAAAGTGTCCTAAACATGTGTCCCTATAATCTAATTCTGTTGTAGTGTGTTTTCGTACTTAATATTACGAAGAATACAGAAGTATATTTTATATGTTTTTTTTCTAACTCTATTTTATCTAAAGATCATAATACTAAACCAAGCCTAAGTCGACTTTTCAGTGAAGAGAGAAAAGAAGATGGTAATTAATTTTTCTTTTTCTTTTTCTTTTTTGTTTCTAATCGGGTCTAATGGATTGGGTGTGGTGCGTTGAATAGAGTAATCTTTTATTTTTCATTGGATTGGGCTTTATATTTAGACATTAGTAGATATTTTTTTAAGTTTTAGCATAAATGAGATACTTACTAAAAAGTGTCCTAAACATATATCCCTATAATTTAATTCTGTTGTAGTGTGTTTTCGTACTTAATATTACGAAGAATACAGAAGTATATTTTATATGTTTTTTTTATAACTCTATTTTATCTAAAGATCATAATACTAAACCAAGCCTAAGTCGACTTTTGAGTGTTACGTTTTGATCTTCTCTTCCGCTTAATTTGCTAATTTGTCACCTAGCTTTTGTCGTTTTGTTTGATTCTTTTTATTAGGAGATGGGTCCAATATTGGAGCCACGTCGTACGGTAGTGAAGCCAAACAGATAGATTTTAGAGTAAGGCTACTATGCTTCTGGAAGCACGGAGGGCTCCGTCTTGCGTCGTTCGATGTTGTGGGCTTAGAATCGTCGATCGCTCAGATTAAACTTGATCTAGAGTATTTGAAGTACCTAGAAAATAAATTTTGCGATTTTTCGATATTATTTGCCTAGCGAACGAAGGGGCTAAAAATCAACGGCTGAAAATAAAAATCTTATAAAATGCGATAATATGGCATTAAAAATTTAGATCAAAGATATTGATCTTGTTTTATATAGTATAAAGAATTTTCTATCAAAATTTTATGTAATTTGGATATTTCTACACCGTTAAATTTTCAAACGGCTCACTATGACCATTAAAATTGTTTGATTTTGTGCCCCTTCGATCACTAGGCAAATGATATCGAAAAATTATAAAATTTATTTTCTAGATACTTCAAATACTCTAGATCAAGTTTAACGGAGCGATCGACGATTCAAAGCGCGTCATCGAACGACGTGAAAGCATCCGTGCTTCGATAGCAATAGTAGCCTCACACTAGATTTTATCGCACAAAAAATTAGATGGAGACTATTCCTATGTATAGTATATAATAGAGCTCGTCAACGAGCCGAACAAGAGTGAGCTAAAAATATACTGTATTCGACCTGTTTATTATAATAAATAAAATAATCACAAACTGATCCATTAAAATATATAATTAATAAATTTTATTTTAATTTATAATGGCATATTTTTGCGACATTAAAGCATTAAACTAAACCATTTTATATATAAACGCTATCATGATCATCGCACGATCATGATCGAGCTAGTCAAATTAGGCTTAGTTTGGTATTGAGGCATATCTAATGCTATTAAATAAATAAAAGAGATAATTGCCTATATACCCCTCATGCGTCTGAAAATATTCGATCTACCCCTATTTTTTTTTTCTTTCTAAAATGCCCCTCATACGTTCCACCGTTATTGCAAAATACCCCCGCAGTTATCTCCTGTTAAGTTAATCTGGGTTAAACGTGAGTTAAATATCTACCACAGTTAAAAAAAATTAAAATACCAATTTTGTCCTTAACTTAAGGGCAAATAAGAAAGGTTGGTGATGGTAGAGGGGTATATTGGAAAAGACCAAAAGTCGAAATGCTTTTTGTGCATCTGGCTTTAAGGGTAAATAAGAAAGACAGTAATAGTAGAAGGGTATATTTGAAAAGGGTAAAATAGTAATTTTACAGAGATAACAGAGTTACTTAACAGATTTTAACTCTAAGAGTATATTAGAAATAGGTTGAAACGTAGGAGGGGCATTTTCAATATTAACCTTCTAAGAGGAATATTAGCCTTTTCAGGGGTATATAAGCAATTGCCCCATAAATAAAATAGAGTTGTGGAAAAAGTATATAGAAATATGCTTCTGTGTTCTCTGGTACGAGCGCAGAAAATATAATGTAACCGACTTATCACGATTTGCGAAACGCAATATTACGTACGGAAACAAACAGAGTATTTTTACAACATCAGATAATAGACGGTTTTAACTACTGTATCATCATAGAAACGTTCTCCGCTAATTTTTTTTTCAATTTATAAAAGCCAAACTCCCAAAAAAAAAAAAAAAAAAATTATACTCGTCGCATATAATAAAAATTTAAAACTAGAATCCTGCCACTAAAACGACGGAAAACTTATGTCTAAATTTTTTTTAAAAAGAATCGAATCTGGCCATTTCATTTTTTTAAATGTTAAATTAAACTGTTAATAAATATTAGCTATTAAAATAAATACCTAAAAAAAATACTTATATTTTGATATATAAAAATAGGTTTTTACATAGGTTTAATTTTGGGTTTGGGTTCGGTTGGATTGATGCAATGAAGATAAAAAATAAAAATTATAACGGTTTGTTTTTTTTCCACATTTGAAATCGGATTCGGATTCAGTTATAATTTCGAACATCCATATCCGTTGACATTCCTAACTGTACATATTATTGAAATACTTTATTTTATTTTAATATTTTGACCTAGAAATAGAAATAGTCACAAAGTTGATTAATTAGAAAACAATATCATGAGGAATTTTTTATTTATGGGGAACTTTTTTTATTGTATTAGTACTTAGTAGTGCTTATGAACACCTTACATATAAATTATAAGTCAATGGTGTATAAAAAAATGTATTAATAGTGTGTAAAATGTAATATGGTGTGTTAAAAATATAAAATTTACTGATTTTAGCCAAATAAATTAGAGAGATTTTGCCAAGTTTAATATTTTAAACTCATAAAACTATAAAATATTACAAAAATTTTAACTTAATTAGTTAACTAGAAATGTAGAAGTCAAAAGAGGGGTAAATACAACCAGAAAAAAAAAAAAAAATGTTTATCTCAGAATCACCTATAACCTAGGGGTCTCCATATAATTTTACTTAATAAATCTCATTTTATTATTCGTTTGGTGTGGGGTTAAATAAGAACTAGTTATTCCATGAATAAATATAAATATAGGTTGCATTTGTATGAAAAATGAATTGTTTACGAAAATGAGTAAAATAACGTTTGAATAAATAAAATAGAATAAAAAGAATAGTAGGTAGTTATAAATAGAAAATAATAATATTGCCAATTATATTTGAATTTAAATTTTTAAATTTTATATTTAAAATTTTAAATTAAAATATATAACTTTCAAAATAAAAAAATTCAAAATAACATTTAAAGTTTTAAATCTCAAATTCAAAAATATAAAATTCTAAATTTTATATTTAAGATTAACTTTAAATTTAACAATATCAAATATCAAATTTTAAATTTAAAAAATTAAAAATAATAATTTATAATTTATAATTATAAATATATTAATGAAGATTATAAATTTTTAAATTTATAAATTTAAATTTAAATTTAAATTTAAAAAATTTAAGTATACATTTGAATTAAAAAATTAATTATAAATCTATATTTGAAAATTAAATTCGGGTTAGATTAGTTAATCCCACCCTAATTTTATGGGGGAGGTGGGATTTGTTAACCCCACCCCTAACAGGTTATTCTCTTAAGCACCCGTTTGGTTCGGAGTTAAGTAAAAATTTGTTATTTCAATGATAGAATTACGTTCAGGGTTAAGATGGGATTAGAGTAATTTTGTATTTTGTTGAGAATTGGGTTTAGTCCAAATGTAATAAAATAAAATAGTGTTTGGTTGGAGTAGGCGGGATAAAAAAGATAGTCGATAAAATAGTATTTTGTTTGGTTGAAGTTGTGGGGTGGGATGAAATTAGCTAACTCCACCGGAATAGCCCATTTGGATTAGGGTTAGCTTACCCCAGCTCTCAAATTAGGTGTTTGGAAATAATTTCGGGATTAAATAGTTATTCCACCCCTAAACTCCGAACCAAACTGTTGCTTAGGGATAACCAGTTATGGGTAGGGTTAACCCCACCCTTTTGAAAAGGGTGTTTGGTGATTAAGGGGAAAATAACCCCTTAACCCCCCTCCTAACCCTCAACTAAACACCACCTGAGTCCAATTTTTACCACTCACATGTAAGAATGTTACTTTTTCACTGGATGAGTGATAATTGTAAAGTGATTGAGACAAAAAATAATATTAATAATAATAATAATAATAATGTTGGAGTTGTTTGTTTCTAACAAAATGACAAGATCTGTTAGTATCAGCCTCTTTTTGCAAAGTTAAAGAAGAGATTGATGAAAACCTTTTTGATGGAGACCTTTTTCACCTGCTTCTAAAAACTCTTGATGGTGCACTGATTGTTACCTGTATTATATATATGGACATGTAAGCACATTAATAAAAAGGATAATTATCCATATACTCTTGTATATTTGAAAATATTCAATTTATTCCTGTATTTTTTTTTTCTTAATTTTTAAAATATCTTTTATATGTTCCACCGTTATTGTAAAATACTCCTGCAGTTATCTTCTGTTAAATTAACTTGGGTTAAACGTGAGTTAAATATTTACCACAGTTAAAAAAAATTAAAATGCCAATTTTGCCCTTAACTTAAGGGCAAATAAGAAATATTGGTGACGGTAGAGGGTATATTGGAAAAGACCAAAAGTCAAAATACTTTTTGTGCCCCTAAGGGCAAATAAGAAAGACAGTAATAGTAGAGGGGTATATTTTAAAGGGTAAAATAATAATTTTACAGAAATAACGGAGTTAATTAACAGATTTTAACTCTAGAAATATATTAGAAATAGGTTGGAACGTAGAAAGGGTATTTTCAATATTAACCTTCTAAGAGGGGTAAATCGAAAAGTCGGAAACTTTTCAGGGTATATAAGCAATTGCCGAAAATAAAAACTTCAAATATTATTTCTATGATTTTGTATTTTCTCACTTTAGTACCGTGTGGTTTAAAATGCATCAATTTAGTACCCCGTAGTTTCATTTTTCTCTTTTTATTATCCCCTTCATTAATTTTTTTTTTTATTAAATCGATAACAAAGTCAAAACTAAATGGCACTAAAGTGAAAATTTGGTAAATTTAGATAGGGTATCTGAAGTTTTTTGTATATAATTTAACGAAATATTAACGAAGGAATTGATGAAAAAAGTAAAATAAAATCATAGAGTATTAAATTGATATATTTTAAACCACATAGTACTTAAATGAGAAAATACGAAACCACAAGTACGGTATTTGAAGTTTATCTTAAATTTTTAGTAGCAAAAAAAAATGATAAGACAAGTGACAAAATATGAGCCACTGAAGGATTAAGATATAAAATTTATAGGGATGAAAATGGTGTCGAATTTTTGACGAAACCGTATCTACATCCATATCTTTTTTCGGGTGCGAATATTTGTCATATACTAAATCTTCGATATATATATCCGCTTAAAATGGATTTGAATTCAGAATGAATCAAATTCGTATTCAAATACAAATATTATTCCGATAATAATAGATACTAATACGCATTTATAAATATGAACTACAATTAGCATAAATAAAACACATAATTGCATTAAAAACTTATATTTGTATTCAAACTTCATATGCCTATATTTTTATTCAATAAATTAAATATTTAAAAAAATATAAATGAATTTTTTAATACGAAGTTCATTGTAAGGTAAACAAAAAACAAAATAAAAAATTATCTTATTTTCCTACAATATATATTAACATCCCTCTTATCTTTTAGGAATGAAAAGGGTCGAATATGATCAATTTTTTAAAGAAAACCATATTCGAATCAACTTTGAAATTTTTTTAAATATAAATTTGAATATGAATATATATCGGATATTAAGTTTTGATATTTATATTCGCATTCTATCGAATCTGATGCGAAATTTCTACCTGCTTCATAGGTGAATGGTGACAGGTTTTGTACTTAAGTGCAATTATGGGGGTGTAATTAATTATTCTGTACCTTGAGACCGCATTATTGGTTGGACAGGGTAATTATTCATGACCTAGACTATTAAAAGAAAATTTAAAGTTTTAAATAAAAAAGTTTTTTTTTTTTGCAAATAATCTTCTAACAAAAATTTATTTTATAATTGGTCCGGTATAAAATTTATTTATAAAAATGGTCCTACCCCGCACGCAAGTATGCGCACGCGGAGGAGCTGTGTGTTTAAGTTGAACACGATGAACCATTCATCAGTATTTGACACGGTGAATGATTCACCGTGTCAATACACGTAAGATCCATAAATGCCCTGGATTAGAACTTAACCAAAATATGGCTAAGTCCGGGATATTTGTATTGGACACGGTAAACCATTCACCGTGTCCAATACAAATACCCCGGACTTAGTTGTATTGGACACGGTGAATGATTCACCGTGTCTAATACAAATATCCCGGATGTATTAGTATTGGACACGGTAAAAGATTCACCGATGAATGATTCACCGTGTCCAATACAAATATCCTGGTCCGGCTCCGCCCGCGTAGCGCTGACGTGGCGCTTGCGTGGGGAGGGTAGGGCCATTTTTGCAAATAAATTTTACACAGGACCAATTATAAAATAAATATTTGTTAGGAGGCTATTTGCAAAAAAAGCCCAAATAAAAATTATATATTTATTTTTGTTATTTGCTTTTATTCATGGCATTTATTCTCACCTTTTATTTTTATTTTTTTCCTAATTTGATTTTGGTCCTGTAGTTAATTACAGAATGTTGAAAGGTTTGAATTTAGGCAGAAAGATAAAGTTATCATAAAATAAACAACAAAATTGGACATTTACTTCTTCTTTTTTTTGAGAGAGATAGATAACACGCTACCCGCTTCGTTTATTTTATTTAAAAATAAACTTAATTAGAAATATAAAGCAATGGAATTCGAATTAGGGTAGTCAATCACTAAACTTTTTGTCACTTCCTTTAGAGACGGTCGGTAAAATTGGACATTTACGATCTCAGCTTCCGGTGAAACAAGCACCCCTTAAGCCTATTTATTTTACTGAATGTAAAGACCAGCTGAAATAGGCTTTCCGTGGAGCTGACCTCGTAAACCGCGCCTTTAGCCCCCTGTTTAAAGTTACAAGGTGGTATTTAAAGTTTTTCCTATTAATTATTAATTACTCTGTGCATCAAATCATATATCACTTCACCCTGTCATGTGATGGGCAACATCATATCAACAAATGACTTTATTTTTCTGATTTGATTTTAAATGTACAATACATACAAAGAATATAGAGAGAGAGAGACTGAGAGAGAGACAGAAAGGTTGGAATATTATTAATAATATTTTACTTTTTTTATTATTAAATTTTTAATTTTTAGATGAGAAATTATAGGATCGAAATGATATTATTCTTTTAGAGTTGGGTGATCCTTCTAAAATTGAGTAGTCTTCATTGTGTTATAATATTTAATTAAATGACGAAAAAGGATCAAAAAAATTGATACAGAGTCTAAAAACTT
Source organism: Aechmea fasciata (assembly GCA_025177825.1). Taxonomy (NCBI): domain Eukaryota; kingdom Viridiplantae; phylum Streptophyta; class Magnoliopsida; order Poales; family Bromeliaceae; genus Aechmea; species Aechmea fasciata. Next base: position 10,633,079 of record CM045935.1, on the reverse strand, counting down.
GATAGCAAAAAGGTTCCAATACTATAAATAGTATTCTAAACGATATATATATATATATATATATATATATATATATATATATATATATATATATATATATATATATATATATATATATATATATATATATATATATATATATATATATATATATATATATATATATATAAATTGAGCTCTATCTTTTAAAAATCTTAAAGTCATTATTAGTCTTTGTAAGTTTTAGCCCTTGAATTAATAGATGTGTGGTTAGGATGATGTAGGCCCCGTGGGTTAAGTGGGTGGTTGGTTGAATACTATAATCTAACGGATGAAAGTGATCAAAGATGTAGATCTAACGGTAAAAAATTCACAAGCGCAACTTGGTGCTTTTACAAGCACCATAGCGGACTCATATAGAATTGAGCTCCTATGCTTTTAAAAGTACCAAGTCATTGGATTGAGAGATATAGAACTAGGCTACTATGCTATTAATAGCACCAAGCCATTGATGCTACCAAGTTTTTGATCATTGGATTGAGAGATGTGTGGTTAGGATGATGTGGGCCCCCAAGGATTAAGTGGGTGGTTGGTTTAATAGAATGATCTAACGGGTGAAAATCATTAAAGGGGTGGATCTAACGGTGGAAAACTTGGTAGCACCGAATGCTTCGTCTTATTGATAAGCATAGCGACTCTATATATATATATATATATATATATATATATATATATATATATATATATATATAATTGAGCTTCTATGCTTTTAAAAGTAAAGTCATTGGTGCTTGTAAGTTTTTAGCCATTGGATTAATAGATGTGCGGTTAGGATAATGTGGGCCCCCTTGGGTTAAGTGAGTGGTTGGTTGAATAGTATAATCTAACGGATGAAAATAATCGAAAGTGTAGATCTAATGGTAAAAAAATCACAAGCACGAGGGCTTGGTGCTTTTACAAGCACCATAGCGACTATTATATATATATATATATATATATATATACAGAAAGACTCCTATACTTTCAAAAGTACGAAGATTTCGGTATTTATAAGTTATTTTTTATAATAGAACATCGATTCGGTGATCAATTCCGTTAAACATAATCAGTACTATTGAAAATATCTAGAAGCCAAATTTCATAATTTTGGGACTTCATTTACCTAGTAAAAAAAATAGCCTAAAAATAAACGGTTAAAAATAAAAATCTCGTAAAAAATAGTTATAAAAAAACCTTTGAGTTTCAAACCAAAAGTATTGATCTTGTTGCTACGATAGTAAGTAAAATTTTCTATTAAAACTTCTTATAATTTTAATTGATTTATCTTTGAATTTAAAAACGTGTCACAATGACCCTTAAAATAGTCATTTAGACCTTTTGATTACGTGGTAAATAAAGTCGAAAAAATTATAAAATTTGATTTCTAAATAGTTCCAATAACATAGATTATGCCTAATGGAACCGATCGTCAAATCAGATCTCCTACCGTCGAAAATAACTTACAAGCTTCATACTTTCGAAAGTGTAGAGACCTCACGAGCTAGCGCTCTCTCTCTCTCTCTCTCTCTCTCTCTCTCTCGTACTTTCAAAGTTTGTTTAATAGGAACAGAATTCCCTCTCCTACTTTCAAAGGTTGTTTAATAGGAACAGAATTGGAAGCTTTTTTCATTTCCTATTTTTGTTTTCGAGCATATTTGGTTGTCCGCAAGTGATCGAAGTGAAAAAAAAAAAATTCAAAAAAATGACTTTTATAAAAGTCACTTTTGAGTTCAAGTGTTTGCTTTCAAAAAAGTGAAAGAAAAAAATACAATTTTTATGACTTCTATTGTTTGGTTCTATATAAAAAATAATAATAATAATAATAATTTTTTTAGATGAGTAGTTTTTTTTTCTTTTTTTTCTTTTTTTTGTAGATGATATGGAATAAGATAAGTCTCTTTCTTTTTTTTCCTTTTTTTTTTTTTTTGTTGTTTGTGTTTTTTTTATTAAGTTAGGGGGATTTTTTTTTTTTTTTTTATTTTTTATTTTTCTTTTTTTATTTTTCTTTTTTTGTAGACAGTATGGAAGGAGGCTTTTGGATGCGTTTCACAAGTCGCGTGGAGTAGGCGGCTCACTTTCAACGACTTGAGATTTTTTTTTGCCGAAGTCAAAAAAGTAAATTTTAGTTATAATCCACTTTATAAAGTCACTTACATATTTACTTTTTATAATCCAAACAACCGAAATAGTCCTACTTCGCCAAACTATCACTTTTATTGTTTCACTTACGGGCAGCCAAACATGCCCTTCATGTAAGTCGCTAGATATTAACCCCAAACATGTTCAAAGTGAAAATTCTCTACACCGTCTAAATTACAATTTCTTTTTGTTGTTTCTCAACTGGCCCTAAATAACTTCAGGAATACTTAGGGCAAAAAAGTCAATTACATCGTTCTAGATAAGTAGAATTACATTAGTTTACTACGTACCGTAAACTAAACAGCGAAAAATGACTATTTACAGCCAAAAATGACTTCATCCCTCCCACCTAGAACAACCCAACCAAACATATGTCATTCAAAATGAAGACATGATGAAATTGAGAGTACTTAGGACTGATTCTAATTATATGTTTATTCGAAAGATTGATCTAACAGATACGATCGCATCGATCGAAAATGATGGAGAACCAATCTTAACACAACCTAAAAACCTCTACTAAGAGGTGGTTTATGAACTATTACAAGTTACCGACCGTTCCTAGAACAAGTGGCAAAGAATTTGGTGGTTGGTATCCAAGGTTTCAAGTTCGAATCATAGTTGATTCACATTTCTGGCTAAGTTTATTTCTAAATGAAATAAACGAAGCGGGTGGCGTGCTACCTATTCTCTCTCAGAAAAAAAAAATAAAAAAAATTGAACTACTACAAGTTTGGTGGGAGTGTGACCTATCTTTATTCTTGAAGGTAGATGAACCATTAAATTCATATAAGATACACAATTATTACAACTGACAGTACTACTTTTCGTCTTGTTCACATTTAAGAAGAACTTTTTTCATGTAATGCTCATATTTTCCAAACTAAGAAAGTAGTATTTCAACTATACACGTTTAGGGCATGTCTGATTTATGATTGAAATAGAAATGAAAAATGAAATGACGAATCATCCAAAAATGTATGGTTCATTATTATTGGAATGAAAATCGGAATGAAAATTTAAAATTTTTTAGAGAGAATTTTGATTAAGAGAGAGAAAAGTGATGAAGTAAGAGGAGGTAGGTGTTGGTGAAAGAGAATTTTGAATAGTTTACTTTAGAATGACCCAATCCGGAATTCAAAGTCAGATTGGATCATAAATGGATTTAGTCATTCCCATTCCGGAGTGGAATGGGAATGAAAATCCGATTTCTATAAAACAAACGACAACTATCGGAATGAATGAATTCCATTCCGATTCCATAGTCTTAAATAGGTGAACCAAACATGCCCTTTTTACCAAAGGACCTCAAACTGCATCAAGTACTTGTCTAAAATCATACAATAGCACAAGCTATTACCAGAGGAAATAATACTATGTCAGATGTGCATCTAAAGCTTGGGAAGTGCAACTTAAGGTTTGCGGCATTTTGTTTCATGAGCAATGCTATCTGTACACCCAAAAGTAGATAAAAATCTTACAGCCCATCCATCCAAAGGTTAATTTTACCACACTAGTCTTCTCGCAACCTTTTTTTTTATAGTAGTAAAAATCCAAAAGAGTTGTGAGTTGTTTCGACCTTCAGATGAATAGGGTGTAAGATATATGCCGGCCGACGGACCACTTTTGGATGTACGGAGAGCATTTCTCTTGCTATATATTATGGTCTCATAAAAAATACTCAGAAACTTGGCCATGCACAAGTTAATTGCAAATGCAATGGCAAAGGAAGCAAAGCTAACTACAAATAAACGAGAAAAGCAACCATGTGTACCAGAAACAACAAAAGTTGAAACAAAAGGAGCCGCAAATGTATCCCTGTGGAATTTCAAAAATACCTCTGTAGTCCTCCAAAGCTGATTAATAGCATATTTCTCCTCGAAATAGATTCCAACTGTGAAATATAAAAATTTAAATATGCAGGTCAAAGTTAATTTGGGGGTGAAATCAAATAGAAAAGAGGGTTCAGGGTTTTCGGTTCTGATAACACGAGATGAGAGAGACACGGCTGCAGAAAAGGCGGCAAACTAGAGATGAAATAAATGGACAGTAAACTACCATCGCAGTCCACGGCTGACTGGTTCCCAAACTAAGCGGGCAAATTTCTGGCAAACCAAATGTGCAAACTAGTGGTCTCACTATACATTCAGAAAGGCCGGATTGGATATCGACTAATAGTGGTGATCCAATGGGTCAGCTGAAAGACGGAATGATCACTATGCTCAGTTAAAGCAAATACTGGAGATGCCACCTCCGAGTCTCATCAAGGTCACTAGGACTTAATATCAGGAGATTCATATCAAATATTTCTAGTTGCCTAGATCGAAAGGGATGAATCCTGCCAGAATGCACTCGATAGCATCCAGCAATATCTGCTAAACCCACCTGTGCTGGCTGGCGCCAATTAAAGGAAGGCCACTTATTTTGTACGCTGCTGCTATCACTTAAAGCCCTCTTTGGCCCAACAGCATGAAAGAAGGCAAGATCACCCAATATGCAGGAAATTTTTTGCATACCGGGACTAGGGGTGGCAATCCAGCTCTCGCTGTTCGCGAGCCAGCTCGTGTTCGGCTCGAAATGAGCTCGAGATCGAATCGCTCATTTAGTAACGAGTCGAACATGAGCCGAATTTTTCGGCTCATTTATTAAACGAGCCGAACACGAGCTGGGGTCAGCTCGCACGTGTTCGGCTCTCGATAACAGCTCGAATACATATATTTTATATTTATATAATTTATTTAATTTATATTTATATATATAAATAAATAATTATATATATAATATATATTTTTACTATTTAATTTTTAGCAAAATAAAAATATAAAGGCAAGCTCAATTATAAAAAAACTTATTTATATGTAAAATTTCAACTATTAGATCAAAGTCTAATAGATAAGATTTTAAAATTTTATTTTTTATATATATTCAATCTAATCCTTTTAACTTATTGTTCGTTGGTCAGCTCGTGTTCGGCTCGTTTATTAACAAGCCGAACACGAGCCGACCCTAGTTCGCTCGTGTTCGGCTCGTTTACACCCCTAACCGGGACTGCGGGAAATCTTCACCCCTGTTTGATGCAGTTATTAATCTGAAGAATTTTGTCAATCGGATATCTTAAGAGCATGATCAACCAGTTAAATAACCATGATTTAGATTCCATTTTTAGTTAGAACTTGCGTCTTAACTTTTCAGTTATTTTTCAGCTTACCTAATTTTGGCACTAATTCATGTCCTAGTGTTTAGAATAATTAGGGTTATAATAAAAGCTGCAGTAAACAGGCTCTATATGCAAAGAAAACAAACTCTGATATAGCATTTCAAATCCTAGAATAGTATGCACTTGAAGGCCCAGAGAGGAATGCTAATATAAGCATATGGTGCACATCAAACATAACTACTCGAGGAGGTTCTAGATATTGTACAAACAAAGAACAAGGTAATTCAAAAGCTGATTTTCATAAAATATTTAAAAAGAAAGCGGAACTAGAGCACGACAACACAAAATTTACTGACCCAAAAGAGTTTACACGGCTTTAGGGATGGCAACAGCCTCTGGCGCTGGTGGCAGGGTTACCGATCTCAGCAGTTCCAACGAGCAAACAAGCCCCAGAAAATGCGAAAGGATGGTATTGGCTGAAGCCTGATAACAATTAAAGCAAGTTAGAGAACTAGTTTCCAGCAGTGTCATGATTAAAAGATACTAAAAATTTCGGAGATCTAGTCGTAGCAAAAGCTGAGACTACAGTTTCCGAGAACTATTTTTATGGAAGAAATTAACCATTTGATATCTATGAAACAACCAATTATAAGCTATTAGAAAATAGCGTTTTCATATTTTATATTTAACACTCCCCCTCACAATTGGGCTCGACACATGGAGTAGAATTTAATGGGAGAAAATTCAATGAACTGATTCAAACTTAGGAACTCCTGCTTTGATACCAATATACCATGTGAAATAATTAATTACTCAAAAAGCTTAAGCTGCCAGGGAAGAACGGTTCAACATTTTCTATTCAACAGATACTTCTTCCAAAAGCTCTAATTGTTGAGATGATAACTGCGCAAGTCTTATATATGAATAGGAAGGGGAAAAAAACATATGATTGATTAATCAAATACGATCTTTGTATAGCATGCAAAGAACAATTAAGTAGGCTATTCTAGAGAAAGGAAAATATCTCCGTGAAGGGTAGAAAGAACGTAACAAACATTGAATACAACAGCCAATATTGAAATTCAAAATGCATGAATTTAATCAAACAACAATAAAGAGCTAGAAGTAGACGCAACTGGTTATCAAGAACGTCTCATAACTAGTACTTTCTATTAGATTTCAAACAACTTCCCAAGCATTTTTTTTCATGTCAATGGTGAAAGCAGTAGAATTTATCTATCAAGATAAATATTTCATACTTTATTAATGAAGACTATAAACTGCAAGCTAAGTAACACGTTTAAAGCTGCAGATTTAGTACCAAACAACCAGAAATTTCAAGATCTAAGAAACAACGAACACGATGTTCGTGATAAGCTGGAGACAAATGCTGCTGCACTTTGTAAGCTTTTGGTAGAGAGAGGAGAAGAAATCTGATTTAAGAATTATTTATCTTTGTATATTTACCACAAACACAAAATGAAAAAGAGAAAAAAAAACACCTGCAACTGAGCTCATTATAGCTAAATGTTACTCCTACCAAAGAAAACAGAAATTAATATCTATTGTTGGATTGAGATAGGAGTAAAAAAAAAGACATGTTTTACCAAGAAAATGCCAAGGAAAAATGAGAGAAAATGACTTTATAATCAAGTACAGGATTATTATATACCTGTACTAAGAAAACATCTAACGCCAACACAGGACTCCGACCAGGGGGTATCCCCTGATAGTATGGAACTGCTGAGCTACTAAGGGCTTTTGCAACCAATAACCCAACAGTTGCTTGCATGCCAAGAACTGCAGCACCCATTCCGAGAAGATTAACCACTATACCATTCTTCAGACTTTTAACCACATCAGCACGTGGAGGGGCCTAGAAAACAAAAGAAGTGTATAAAAATTCTGAAGTTAAATGAAGCACCAACAAAAGAATCTAACTGACTGTTGTTTGTATGATCTCCCTGATCATACATCTCCAAAGCTATTTGTGGCACTCTTAGTTTTTACCCCTTCGAATTTATAGAGAAGGTTCTGCCTCACACTTTTGTCATGCGACACAATAGTAGTATAAACACAAAACAATCATAGGGGTTAGCATTGCAAGAAAGTTTGTCCAGGTCAATGAAGACTTAAGCACCAGGATAAAAGAATAGAAAATATTGACATGAAACTCTCTATCAAGCATTCTTTCTTTTTGAAGAAAGAAATTATATCTTCGCGAAAGGTGACAAACAAAAAAGCTACACAAACTGCTTACTAAGTTTGTAGGATAACATTTTGGTATTTTAGAAATTAACATTTTGGTATTTTAGAAAGTTTGTAGGATAACATTTTGCAGGATAACATTTTGGTATTTAGAAATTAACATTTTGTAGGATACACAAGTACTTTGGAGTTTCATACAAGCAGAAGCTACAGGGCATGCAAAAGAAGTGTCATTTTTGCAATGCAAAGAATGAGATGGCTTCCAAAATCCTAAACCCTACAGGACGGTATATTATTGTTCTGCGATTAGTAACCTATCATTTGTGTAATGACTGATGTAGAATGGCTATGTACTTATATATGTTCATTTATACAAGTAGTTGACATCTGCAACAGGATATCAAATGAGATTTCAGCAACAGATAACAAATTACTCACTATTTACTATTAGTGCTAGAATAATTATTCGAACTTTCCAATTTAGAGACCATGTCAAACAGCATAACATTGACAGCCAGAAAATGCAAGGTTAGAGAGAGAGAGTACCTTGGCAGGCTCATTGGCCGTTCTTTTAAGCCTTTCAGAGAGACGGATGTAACCAAACGACCAAAATACTGACACAAATGCAGCAGCAATACCACCAGCAGTGGTGTAAAATGTGATTGGTGATGTGACCTTGCCAGTAACAAGTGTAGAGAACGATAATATCACAGCAGATACAACTGTGCACACCAGCTGTCCCCAGAACCCAAGGCTACCCAACCGTTTAAAGTATCGGGATGTATTCTCTAGTCTTTTCGAAACCTGCTAATTAAGTCAAAAGGTTTATATGAAAAGTGACAGAAGGTTTGTGCAAATAAAATACGAACAGAAGTTTTGTATGATAAGATGCAGGTTAAGCTACTCAAACAAACTGCAGCACTGAAGACTAAAACTTATAATGATACTTTCACATAGTTTTGTCAATATTTATCCCTGAAATCTTTCAATTTGCATTTTTATACATCAATTCTACAAATTTGCGTATTCATCAATCCACGACTTCCTCAAATATTTTCTCTTGCGTTATTGTAATTAGAATTCAGTATTCTTCTTAGATGCCAGTCTAAGAAAAAGCAGCATAATTAATGACTGAAACTGCCTTATCTTGTTCCACGATCTGTTTCCTAGTGTTTACTAATCAACTCGTCTTTATAAAAGGTGTCGGGTGACAAATTCGTTGAACTTTCCTGGTATATCCAGACTGAAAATCCTTTATAACACAACAAAGATATAGGCTTTTTTCTGCTCAATTTTGAAGGCACCTGGAATGGGCTTCTCTATTCTTGTTATTTTTCGTCTGCAAACTCATCTTTATGAAATAGCTAAGAAATAAATAGAATTTATACTATATCTTCATTTTGTTGTCAAACACAATCCATTAGAATAGAGACCGTAAAAACTCACAATAGCAATATTAGATAAGGCCATCCCTATGTTCCCTCAGCCATGTAGAACTTGATAAAGAAACATCAATGCCCAATGAACAGTAAGATTCTCCTTTGTTTAATACCTCAAAGTTCATCCTACAACTAACCTATAAATTACAGATATATCTAAATGCAATTTTGACAGATGAAGATTAATAGAGAAAAGATATATAGCATTGTTAGATAAAGAATCAAGACTTGTTTACCCAGTGGATTTATTGTATATTTATCCTAATATACTTCTCAAAAGGCTAAAACACAAGTCCCCTGTATGCGTCGCAATTTGCACTTTACCCCCACCCACTCCCCTCAATAATCAAAACCTAAACATTGCTGCTCGATATACTAAAACCATCCTGCATTTTACAACAAACTCCACCCCCCTAACCACCCAACATGCAGAACAGGGTGAAGTACTACTACTATATGAATCTTGGCGGGGGGCCATTAATAGGTTTAGATGAGTAACCATACTTACGCATTATAGAACAGTTTACTAATCTGCTAAAATGGAAGTCTTCAATTGGGTAGTTGGTACAATTCACAAGGGTGATGGTATATTTCAGGCGTCAAGTTGTAATTACGAAACCCAAATGGAAACAAAAAATCTACCGCATTTTGTATAGCCTTTTAAGTGGGGAAGAGTTTTCCGATTTCCTTTATCGAGTGGGGCAAAGGGCAATTCAGGATACATCCAAGTGGGTTTTATGCATTTTAGCAAAAAATTTCAGCAAACAGTAGATCCTTCGAAAGCACTACGCATTCATCTCATCTGTAGTTCTGTACTCGATCTCTCGTTCATCTCAAAACCCTTTGAATTGTATTCCAAGATCCCTTTCGAAGAAACCCAACTCAAATTAAACCTAACAACGCCTCCCAAATTTACTCCATTCCACCTCCCCATTCAATTCACCACATAAGAATTTACTTTTATCACCAAAAACAACAAGAAAAATCCACAATCACAAGAACAGATACCAAGAGAGAGAGAGAGAAACCTGCGCAAACTTTGCCCTCTCGAATTTTACAAAAAATCATTAGCGATCGATCGATCCCTTCCTTACTCATTCACCTAAAAACCATCAATCAACTCAAACAAAACCAAATCCATTCTCCACGCAACGCACCAAATCAGATTATAGACGTTCATAACAAGAACAGCAACAAAACAGATACCAAGAAAGAGATCGACCTGCGCGAGTTTAGCCCTCTCCGATTCGTCGTTGGCGGCGGGCGAACTCGCCGCGGCGGCATGCGGGGGCGTCCGGTTCCAACTCCGGCTGCGATTCCGATTCCTAGCAGTGATTAGGGCGAGGAGCGGGTGAGCGAGGGGTTTGAGGAGGAGGGGAGGAGGAGGGGATGGTGAGGGAGAAGGGGGGAAGTGGGAGAGAGCGGTGGCGGTGGTGGTGGCGGTGGTGGAGGTGGAGGTAGAGCTTGGGATTAGGGTTAGGGTTAGGGTTTTGCGGCCGCGGCGGGGGAGAGGAGGGGAAAACGCGGCGGCGGAGAGCGGCTGCAGAAGCAGCAGCGCCTGCATTGTGGCGGTGGTGGCTTCGCTTTGCCCGCAGCCAGGGGAAAGCAGAGAAAGATGGGGGGAGTGGAGAGGGTGAAAATGTATGGATAGTCCCTGTAGAATCCCAATATTGCAACTCAAGCCCCATTGTTTTAAAATGTAGGATAAACTTCAGATATCATCACCCCTAGCCCCGTTTGGTTCGGGGTTAAGGAAAAAGTAGTTATTCCATAGATAGGGTTAAGTTTGGGGTTAAGGTGAGGTTAAAGTATTTTTGTGTTCGGTTGGAAGTTGGAGTTAGTCGAGGATAGTGAAAAATAGTGTTTGGTTGAAGTAGGTGGGATAAGAAGGATAGTGGGTTATTTTGAGTAGAAAAATAATATTTGGTTGGTGTTTGGTAGGATTAGGTGGGGTTAGTTAAGCCGGGATAACTTTTTGAGGTGGGGTTTGTTAACCCCACCTCTTTTTTATAGTGTTTGGGGATAAAATGGGGGTTAAGGGGTTATTCCACCCCTTAACCCCCAACCAAACGCAAGCTTAAAAGGGTGGCAATTCAGCTCCATGTTCGCGAGCCAGCTCGTGTTCGGCTTGAAATGAGCTCGAGATCGGCTCGCTCGTTTAGTAAACGAGCCGAACACGAGCTGAATTTTGCTGAATTTTTCAGCTCGTTTAATAAACGAGCCGAACACGAGCTGGGGTCAGCTTGCTCGTGTTCGGTTTGATAAACAGCTCGAATACATATATTTTATATTTATATAATTTATTTAATTTATATTTTTATATATAAATAAATATTTATATATATTATATATTTTTATTATTTAATTTTTAGCAAAATAAAAAAATAATGAGAGCTTAATTATAAAAAAATTAATTTGTATATAAAGTTTTAACTATAGATCAAAGTCTAATGTATAAAATTTTATAAATTTATTTTTTAATATAGTTAATCTAATTTTTTTTAATTTATTGGTCGTTTATTGTTTCGTGAGCCGGCTCGTATTTGGCTCGTTTATTAAACGAGCCGAACACGAGCCGAATTTTTCGGCTCGATACTTTAATGAGCCAGCGAGCCGACCCCAGCTCGCTCGTGTTCGGCTTGTTTACACCCTACAAGTTAGTATCTTGTGGTTTTATTTTTATTTTCTCACGGTTTCACTGTTAATATTTTATTAAATTATATATAAAAAACTTCGGATATTCTACCTAAGTTTATCGACTATTCACTTTAGTAAATTTTAGTTTTAACTTTATCACTAATTTAACGAAAGAAAAAATTTAGTGGAATCTATAATAAAAAAATAAAAATAAAACCACAAAACACTAAATTGATACTTCAAATCATAAGGTACTAAAGTGAGAAAGTGTGAAACCACAAAAGTAGTATTTAAAGTTTTTCCAAAAATGTATAAAATTTAACTCCACTATCACATTTTGGGATCCGGTGACAATTCACTCATTGTTCGGGAGTCGGCTCATGTTTAGCTTTGAAGTGGCCTTGAGATCAAATCGCTCATTTAGTAAACGAGTTGAACACGAAAAAATTTTCAACTCATTTAATAAACAAGTCGTACAGTGGTCAGCTCGTTTCATGCTCGGCTCGATAATCGAATACATATATTTTATATTTATATATATATATATATATATATATATATATATATATATATATATATATATATATATATATATATATATTTATATATGTAATATAATATAAATATTTTTTTATTATTTGATTTTTAGTCCAATTTAAATATAAGACCAACTCAATTATAAAATTGTTCATTTATATATAAAATTTCAACCATTAGATCAAAGTATAGCGGGTAAGATCTTATAAATTTATTTTCTATATTTATTGTTTCTAACTCTTTTAAATTCTTATTCATAAGCCCGTTCGTATTCGGCTCAATATTTTAACGAACTAGCTCGTCCGAACCTGAGCCGACCCAGCTCGTTCGTGTTTGGCTCGTTAACACCCCTAATTCTTGCTATCTAACCTTTAAAAAATTTTAATTTTACCACCATAGCTTTTAATTTTTTTATTTGAGCTAATCAGAGACTTTTTAACTTCAAAATTTAAAAGTGTTAGTTATCTTCATGAATTTAGTTACCATATTTTAAATAACTTATGTAATTATGAATTCATTAAAATAAGTAATTAGTTTAAATTTTATATCGAAGAACCATCAAATTATTTAAACCAAACAACCTAGAACGACTGGATATTAAAATCAAAATTTTTAAAAATTAAGTAGTTGAATGAAAATAATCTATAGTTTAGATAAGTTTTATATAGTTTTATCAACTAAAGTTTAAACTTTAAAAAATTATAAATACGAATTATCAAATTCTTAGCCAATTGCGCTGGATAAAATTAATAATATACTACAGGTCATGATTGTAGTAACACTATTGCTCAAGTAGTGAATAGTGATATAGTTCTTATATAGAGATGCAAATAAATCAAATCTTATGTAGGGATGCAAATGAATCAGAACACGTGGATAAGCGAGAACTAAAAATATAGAAAAATATAATTCGTTCTGAACCTGCACTGATTCGCTATAAAGTGAATGAAGTGAAAGGTGGAAACCCTTTTTTTTCTTTGATCCGTCACGACTCCGCAAGCATCTCAATCAATCCCGAATGGGCCGAAAATAGAATTAAAATTAATCCGTTCCGATCCCCAATCGGATCCCGAATCCGTTCCCCAATCGGATCCCGAATCCGTTCCGTTTGCATTCCTATTCAGTGCCTATGCTACTTTAGGCTACTTTGAAATAGATCCCTCAACTATTTCATTTTGCAGTTGACTTTTCCTCCAATATATTGCATTTGCTCAGAATCCACAAAATAAAAAAAAAATTTTAAAAAATCATTTTATCCCACAATTTATACAGTAAATATATTTAGGCTTAGTTTGATATTGAGGTCTATCTAACGCTATTAGATAAAATAGAGTTGTAGAAAAAATATATAGAGATATGCTTCTGCGTTCTCCAATGGTAATACAGAAAATATATCATAACCGACTCATCGCGATATGCAGAATGCAATATTACGTACGAAAACAAACGGAATATTTTCATAACGTACTTTCTCACCGCACATAACGCAATCTCCCCGCAATACCAAACGAAACCTTAAAAGAGTTCGGCATTGACAAAACTTTTACCAAATGACTAGCTGGGTATAAAATAAGTTTGGATAAATTGCACATTTGGCCCTCAAACTATGACGCGGACAATATTTCGTCCTCAAACTTTAATTTGTTGAAATTCTTTTTGTTTGAATTTTCATAATTATTGCAATCAAGTCCCATACTCTAATTTAGTTGACTAAATATTAATACATCACTGATGTAAAAATAATATGGCATCTTAATTATTATTGATGCATCACCACCACCGATCACAATGCTCTTAAATCACTTCTATATTAGCGATACATCCATATTTAGTCAACTAAATTGAGGTACAGAACTTGACTGCAACAATTCTAAAAATTCGAGCCAAAACTTGCAACAACTTAAAGTTTAGGAACCAAAATGTCACCAGCGTTATAGTTTGAGTAAACATGCAAAAGATTAAAATACTTTTTTTTCTTTTTACTCATTTTGAGAATAACATGCAAAACATAATACATCTGAAGAGAGAGAGAGAGAGAGGGACAACATACTACCTTAGATTATCAAATGATGAGCAGCACTGCCGGATTCGGCAAACCCTAGATCTACATTGATCAGTAGATTCAGTACATGGTATAAACTGAAAGAAACGTCGACTGGGGCGTGTATGCGAGCATGAGTGCTTGTGCGCACGCATACATGTGAATCGGCGTGTGCACGCATGCGCGAGTGTGTGTGTTTGTGTTTGTGTTTGTGTGTGAGTGCATCTACATGCTTCCCTTTCAGAAACCATCACTGACAAAATAAAGAGAATGAGAAGCAGAAACAATTGCACAGCTTGTATGTACAAAAAAAAAAAGTGTCTTATCATTAGTTAAAAAAGTAGCACAATGAAGGGCACAATGTTCTTATTTTTACCAACCTAAAGTGATTGTGATGATATGAGTGAAGATTATTCAACCTGGTTTTTGTTTCACTTCGACTCAATAAAAACCTATATACATAAGAGAGAATTATTCTTTTTAAAGGCCTATTAAGTAAACTCGCATTGTGTAAACTTGCAATGTGCGTAATTTTAAAAGTATAGGAGTGGAAATATCTATTTGATGAGGATGCACCGGATCGGGGAACCTTCGGCACCACGGAGTCGAAGAGGTAAGCAATGCAAAGTGTATATCCCTGGTTTGATGTTCTCCAGCTTTAGTCCTTCAACAAGGATTATTTCCTGGAAAACAGTGCTACTAACAATTAGAAATTGATTCTACCTATAAAGAAAAGGAAAAAAATAGTATTAGTCGAGATTATATTGAAAAGGAAAAATCACGCACCCGGCTTTCGAGAAAAACTAAGTGTGAAGGGATCAAGTCGTCGTATGCAGCAACTGATAAGTAGTCGACTCCTGCAAATTATAACATAAAGTAAGAAGTGTTTGTTGGAGAAAATTTAGTACGAGTAGCACGACGCTGTAAGTAGAAGTGATCGGCAAGAATTGAAGAACCGAGCATTTTAAAACATTCTGAACAGCACCGAAATCGATGGACAAGAATTCATAACCACAACGCAAATTTGAGATACTTAAAAATAAGCGCAGTTAATGGAGAGAAGAACTACACTAGAAAAGATAGCAATAACTAAAATATATGACATCTAGGAAATTAATGGCAAAGAAGGAGCTAAAATAATATCAGAATTATGCAAACAACTTGTGCAATACCACAAGCTAAAATGCATGGCCGACCTACAAATCAGAATAAAAGAAAATGAAATCTACGTGATATACAATCTTCCATGTCCTATTGTTCCACTACTCCATTCATAGGCACTCGATGATATCGCTTTTGTGTTCTAAACATTTAAATTCTAAAATTTCACAGGCTATTATAAAGAGTAATCCATAAACAAACACTATGGGTAATGAATTCCGCAAAGTTGTTAGTGGCCTGCATGTCATTCAGGAAATTAACTTTGCAACGCAAAATTTTTAACTTAAATTACATTACAACCAATTACTTAAAGAAACTGAACATCAAATGTTACGCAGCATTGGACAGAGATGTCAAATATGAATTGTGGCTGATTGGTAGTGGCCCGAAGACATTGACCACTCTGTTTAATTTACAAACTCATTTTCGGCAACATTCGAGGCAGATTAGGAAGAATCAAATAAGAAGGAATAGCAGGAAAGAATAAGAATAAAGGGATGGAGTAGTGACAGTAGCTTAACTTGCTTTTGGAAAAGTATGACCTATTTGTTCTTTGGAAAGTATGACCTATTTGTTCTTAGCCTAACCTAAATCATTCTGAATTCCAAGCAATAGCAATGATGCTCTCATTTGATTTTGTGAACACGAAAAATGTCTGGAGGCCTCCCTTAAAATAGGCCATTTTGAAATAGGCACTGCAACTTATTTCATTTTGATTTTCACACTCTGAATTGGTAATTGTTTCGATTTGCGCAATCTTTCTACATCAAATAGATTTGTTCGAATGGATGGGCTCCATAAGCCATCAACTGTTAACAGTTAACGAATTTTGCAGTTCTAAGATTAAACAAAACCACTTTTAGATTTAACCGTTATTCAAGAGAAAAGTTTAGAACTTGCCAATTCAATGAATTAACAATGCACAACGACATTAAACAAGCAGTTTTTACAACCCACCAACAAGTTTGATGTCCGTGTTGTCGACCAACCACTGTGCGCCATCTTTCATGAAGCCAACATAGCTTGTATCAAACTCCTTTTTCCACATAAGCTCTCTGCAGAGAAGCATAAATATTCTAATTATATCTGCTAAAAATCATGTATGCTTCATTATAGTTTGTGATGAAAAAGGAAATGGAAGATCCTCTTTGTGAAAATATTGGCCGTCATTATTATTTTGGATTTGAATTTGGCCTATATTTGGAGCTCAAGCACATTCCATTTACATTAACGTTGATATTTCAAGTTTATGACTGAGAACTTTAAAGAGTATAAATTTCCAACTTTTCCCATATTCCAAAGTTACTACTAGGTGGCTTTACAGGATTTAAATCAGAAAATCGAAACAAAAATAGTCGAAATATCATCAAGAATAGAAAAATGTTATTACCTTAGTAATTGTGTGCGAAGGTTACCAGCTGAACTTGAATTTGTATATACAATAGAATTGAAAAAAAAAAAAAAAAAATGGCAGGCATCAAAAGAAAGAAATAAATATCCACTACCTGTCAGTGTTTAATGTTCTGAAAAGCACACGGCGAACTCCTTTAGGAATATGTAGAGATTCCATTACTTCAGCTGTATATAGAGGACATCATTTAGCAGTTAAACTAATAATAGGGTATTTAGAGTGTATATACAGGAAAGAAAATTAGCCGCCAAGCAAACCAGCTAATGAACCAGTTACATTGAAAACTTCATTAGGTGAATTTAAGAAACTTAATGGGTGGGCATATGGTGCAAAGAAACAGAAGAAATTACAAGCAGAATTGATTATACACGATTATTTTCTCCTATACGGTCGCATTTAAGCACAAACAATCAGTAACAGCATTTACTAGTGAATGCAGAGATTATCTAGTAGTCCAGCAAAGAAGATGCTTAAATAGGGCAGGAGCTAATAGTGTGTTACCTGTTATATTTTTATCTCTTGGGACATCTACTAACAACGCAGGACCTGCGCAAAGAACGATATATATAAAATAAGTATTGATTGCACAAAAATTAGTGTACATAAGGTGAGGAAGTCAATATTATAGATCCAAATTCTACAAACATGATCCGTGCATGATGCACTTCAATGAAGGAAAATAAAAAATCATAAAACTACTTGAAAAAAATCTTAGAAAGAGCTAAAGAGCATAAAATTAAAAAGTAGAATCAATTGATATATCAGAAACAATCAAATGCAGAACACAAAAGACTTACATAGGGCAACCTATTATCCCTCCGAACACAATAAAGTTGACAGCTATCCTCAATTTTTTTTTATTTGGTAGAGTATCCCAGGAATAGTAATTCCATGGAGAGCGGTGGAATTGCGACATTTTCAAGAAAAGAGTCATTATATCAACAAAGTTTCTTTGTTCTTACCAAACACAATGGGAATAATACTTAGCATCGAAGTTCTGGATTGGAAAAGTTCTCACTACTCCCAAGACGAAACTTCTCAAACCAAACACTGCCTAACGAATCAAATCCATGACACATTTCATGATAAAGCAACACAAACTACATATCCCATCGAATTATTTGGTCATTTCTATTGCCTTTCTTCTTCAGATTGCTATTGAAAATATCATTTTAGCAAGATGAGTAACAAAGTAACTTTCTCAATGCCATAGTTTCTGGGCCCAGCATCGGAACACTTCTTTTGGCTGGACCAGTTGATAATCCAATAAGAAGGCTCATCATTTGTCAAAACAGGCAATCACAGTTGATGTACTCGCAGTTTATGTTTTATCCGGTCTCAACTCTCTGACAATTCAAAGCAATGGATTTTGTCTCGGTAAATCAAGGTAGTTTGTACCCGCCGTCTCTAAGGGCATGTTTGGCCCTGTTGTGGACGGATGCAGTGTTGTTCGATAAAGTTTTGCATAAACAGGGCTATTAATAGAATCATTATACTAAAATTTCCTACAGATTTTCTCTGCAGAAGAATCGGGATCACATAACTTAAAGCTTTGTGTTTTGGGGCCCTAAAATTGCATTTCTGCTTTCCGCGACAGCGAAAGTTCTGGAACTTTTCTACTTTCAAAACACTCTACTAGCTGCAGCTGACAGCAGAAGCACAAGCTAGGCAGCTCGGCGCCCTTGCTGTAGAGTGTACCGCTCTAATTTGGAGCTTCAGCTTTTTAAATACCCACCCCCCCCCCCACACACACACACACAAAAAGCGAAAAAAAATCAGATTTTTGCTTTCCGCTTCAGCAAAAGCTCCAAACTTTTCTGATTGATTGTCAATGGCCCGCCCTATCATAAGTAACTGCAGCAAAAGGTAACCTACGCACACACTAAAGTCAACACCAAAATCGAGTCTTTTTCCACTTCCTAGCGAATCCTAGTCCTCTCCGATTCTCCGAAGAAAGATAACATGATAAACTCTATAAAAGCTTCTCCGAGCACCAGAATCAGAAGCTCTGAAGCTCTGAATTAGAGCTTCTGCATTTATAACACCTCAAAATCAACTTTTTATGATTCCCAAACGCAGAAGCAGGGCTAAACTAACAACTCCGCTTTCTCCCCATCTCACAAACAAGCAAAGAATTATAACATGAGGAGGAGCTCAAACGCCCCCAAACAACATACCATTGAGCACCTCGAGATCGAGCGTGTCGACGTCGAACCCGGCCTCGTAGTAATGCTGGAACACGTGCCCGGGGGCGTCGACGTGGGTGCCCGTGTGAGCGGGGAGCTTCATCTCGGAGTTGTTGGCGAGGGACCCGTTCGCCATGGACCCGGCTAGCCAGAGGAAGGGGCCGAGCCCCTCGGCCGACTCCCACGAGGGCATGTCCTCGCGGAGCGCGTAGGTGATGTCGATGATCCGTCCCCCGTCGTACTCCTCGCGCCGGATCGGCACCAGATCGTCGGCGTCGGCGGAGAAGGGGCCGGAGCACGAGGACGACGACGATGCGTCGGGGTACGCGGGGTGCGCGGAGGAGGAGAGGGAGGAGGGGATGAGAACGACGAGGAGGAGGAGGAGGAGGAGGAGGAGGAGGAGGAGGTAGGGTTTGAGGGGGATCGCCATGGAAGTGGTGTGGAGAGGTGAGGTGAGCTGTGGTGTGTATTTTGACTCTAACGGAGAAAAGAGAGAGCCATAACCTTTTATTTAAGGTTAAAATGTATAGAGACCCCCTGAATTATTGCAAAATTTGAAATCAGTCCCTAAACTTTTTTAAAAAAAACTTATGCCCCTCTATTTACCAAAAATTTAATTTACGCACATTTCTTAATAATTTTGAAAATTCTTCTAGAATAAAAAAAATCATTATAATACGTACAGTAAATAAAATGAAATACATTTATAGCTTAATATTGATCGACATGTTTTAATTATAATAAACAAACACAGAGCCAATAAAATAATAAATATAAGTTAAAAAAATGAAAAATATTAAAATATATTAGAATTTGACCCTCCTCAATGTTGGAGTTATTTTTAGACTTATCAAAAAAATTTCAAATAAAATGATAAATCCCAAAACTTCTGAGCGAAGGTCCTGAATCAAATTTTTAGTAAGTAGAGGGGGTGTGAATCAAACAAATATTTAGTGGTCAGTTTTAACAGAGAGTAAAGTTTGGGGGGTGTCTATACATTTTAACCTTATTTAAATTAAAATTTATGGATAACTTCAAAAAATCCCCATGTGATTTCGTATCTTTTATTATTTTTTTTTTCTTAAATCAGTGACAAAATTAAAATTAAAGAGTATTAAAGTAAATATCCGATAAATCTATATGTGTATATAAAGTGTTAGGGTTCTAAAGATAAACCCTAATCTCCACACTCTGGATTTGGGTCGGGTAATACTATGCCCAAGCCCGGCCCAAAAAAATATTGGGTTTCGGGTCGAGCTTTTACCCAAATTTTTAAAAAATTCAGGCCCGGCCTAAGCCCAAGCCTAATGCCCAATACCCATCGGGCTTTGTGGAGGCCCATTTTATGCATTTATCATATAATACATAAATACTTTTATTTACATAAAACTAAAATAAAATGCCTATTTTTAGTTTTATCACATCAAAAAAAATATCAAATATATCATAATATGGAACTAAATATTTTGTTAATATATAATATATTCTCATATATATAAATATATATCATTAATAACAATATATACTATATATGATATACTATATTATTTATTTCTTTTATAGATAAATAATATATATAGTTAAATATTTTATTTTGATAATTAATATATCGGGCTTTTGCGTCGGGCTCGGGCCGGGCTTGGACATGACCAAATAAGCCCAAAACTTTTTGGGCCTAAATTTTTAAGCCCGGCCCGAGTCTTTAGCATCAAGCCGTGTGTATCACCGAACAAATATTGTTCAAAAAATAAGTAAAATTTCTTATCTTATTAATAGCGATCATTAGTGTTACTAAGTTTTTAGCCGTTGGATTCAGAGATGTGCGATTAGAATGATATGGGCCCCCTAGGGTTAAGTGGGTGGTTGGTTGAATAGTATGATCTAACGGGTGAAAATCATCAAAATGGTGAATCTAACGGTGGAAAACTTAATAACACTGAGTCTTCGTCTTATTGATAGCATAGCGGACTCTCAAAATAATATATTAATACAAATCCAACTCATATCTGAATTTAAATATATTTTTAGTAGATATAATAATAAAAAAATTAAATTTTGATATATATTTCCGTCTAAATTTTTATTAGATATAATAATAAAAAATTTTTATTAGATATATTTTTAGTAGATATAATAATAAAAAAATTAAATTATATAATTTTTATCAAAAATTCGAACGTAGTGGATCTTTACCGGTCGTATCCGGAGAGGAAGTTTGTTGTATCACACTTGTACTACATCATTAATAATAAACCAATCATATTTTTGTATTTAAGAGAAAATATAATAAAAATATTTTTTATTAACTATAAAGGGAGCGTTTGGATTGATGAATCTAGAGATTCAATATAAGTCAAATGCAGCGGTATTTAAGTTTTCGTTGTTTGTTTTGACGTAACTCGTACAGTCTGAAAGTTAAATTCAATTACTTTTTCTGTTTGTTTTGATGTAACTTGGTACTGGTAAAATTAGTTTTTTTGAGTTTCGTTATTTGTTTTGATGCAAGTAAGTGGATCCCGTTATCTCCTAAATATAGTGATAATTTTTTTAAAAAATTTACCGCTATAAAATTTAACCTATTATATAATTAAATGTTTTATTATTATTTAAAGGTAATTAACTCTAATTTATTATAAAATAAGGTAATTTTAACCTATTATAAAGGAAGTAGAGTTTAGATTTCTTGTTTAATAAATTTTTTAGAGGATGTTGAGTATAGTGAAAGTTGAGTTCGATACTTTATAGGAGGAAGTCGAGAGTAGGGGTGGCAATCTAGCTCGCTGTTTGCGAGCCAACTCGTGTTCGGCTCGAAATGAGCTCGAGATCGGCTCGCTCGTTTAGTAAAGTAACGAGCCGAACACGAGTTGAATTTTGCAACTCGTTTAATAAACGAACCAATACGAAATGAGTCGCCATGTTCGACTCGATAATTTCGAATACATATATTTTATATTTATATAATTTATTTAATTTATAGTTTTATATATAAATAAATAATTATATATCATTTTTTTATTTACTTTTTAGCAAAATAAAAATATAAATGCGAGCTTAATTATAAAAAGATTCATTTGTATATAAAATTTTAACTATTAGATCAAATTCTAATGAATAAGATTTTATAAATTTATTTTTTTAATATATTTAATCTATTTTTTTTTTATTTATTGTTCGTTGGCCAACTCGTGAGCTAGCTCGTGTTCGGCTCGTTTACAACTCTAGTCGAGAGTAAGTGAAATGAAGGTCTAACGTAACTTAAGATACAATATATTTTTGACTTGCACCAAAACAAATAACGAAAGTGATAGAACTTGAGTTCCATCACTCTACTTACACCAAAACAAACATACTCTTAATTTTATTGATAAAAAATATCACGTCAATGAATATATCCGCATTTTAAATTTTTTTTGCATCTCGAATTTTTCTCTGTCGTTTCTCTCTTTTTGTTGTAATTAATAATTAAAATAATGCCTTCCAAGTTCCGAGGTTTTTCGGGTAATAACTTTTCTAATGAACAAGTTGGCACATGCACCTGCAACTCCATCCAATGTTATGTTATTAATTAATGAGCAATGAGCAATGCTTATATTTTAGAATTAAAACTTTTATTTCTATTAAAATTTAGTGATATTTATATTTGTCTTTTTAATTTGTTATTGTTAAAAAAATATTTATTTTTTAACGGTAGATAAGTAAAATGTTAATTTTGTCGTCACAAATATGTACCTCCAAAAGCCCCAACTTTTTAGAATTGTCCCCTAAAAAATTTTCAATTGTCATCTTTTTTTTGCATCTTTTTTCTCTTTAAAATCCTACCCAATCCACCGTTATTACATCCTCTTCTCTTACTCATTTTTGCCTAAATCTTCTCTCTTGAGCGAAATAAAAAAATTAATAGAGAAAATTAAATGGAAAAGCAACACGTGTTCGATATAGGCGAAGCAACACATATCGTGGGTCGTGGATGAATAAGAATGGAGAAAGCGTGGGTCGTGGATGAATAAGAATGGAGAAAGTATGGTTACGAGTTCAAATTAGTATGAAGGAGAGAGAGAAGAGGAAGAGGAAGAGAAAGAAGAGTTTTTATTATTAAGGATTTTTAATTGAAAGAATAAAATATAATATAAAAGAAATAAAAATATTAATATATCGCTTTGACTAATATCATCCTAATCATATAATTTTTTATTCAAGTGTTAAAAACTTGATAAAGAAACGAGCGTTTTACTATTAACGTATTCCAAACCTAATTATATATATATATATATATATATATATATATATATATATATATATATATATATATATATATATATATATATATATCCTATATGCTATTAATAAGACGGAGGTCTCCGTGTTACCAAGTTTTCCACCGTTAGATCCATCCCTTTGATGATTTTCACCCGTTAGAGCATACTATTCAACAAAAACCACCCACTTAACCTATGGGGCCCACATCATTCTAACAGACATCTCTCAATCCAACTTAAAACTTGGTAGACCAATGACTTGGTGCTATTAATAAGATAGTATAGTTCTATATATATATATATATATATATATATATATATATATATATATATATATATATATATATATATATATATATATATATATATATATATATATATATATATATATATACACCAAGTGATTTCAAGTTTTTAAATTTATTAGATCTACTCCTCGATTATTAATACCCTTTGGATCAAACACTATTCCACCTACCACCACCTACCCCCACCTACCACCATCATCTCAACCCCACATCTCTAAAGTACAAACTCAAAAGCACAAATCATTTTGGTCTTTTATATATTCTACCTCAACTCTATATATATATATATATATATATATATATATATATATATATATATATATATATATATATATATATATATATATATATATATATATATATATATATATATATATATATATATATATATATATATATATATATATATATATATATAGTAGGATTGTTGTGCTATTAGGAGCACATTAGTCATCGACTATGGTGTTTTTGAAAGCACCAAATATTTGGTGCTTGTAAATTTTTTACCGTTAAATATATCGCTTTGACTAATTCCATCATTTAGACTATACTATTCCACCAATCATCCACTCAACCTTATGAAACTTTGAAGTATAGGAACTCTATTATATATGTATACACACATAAGCGATCTATTCTAGGATCAGTTTGACCTCCGCTACCTCGTTAAAATTGTGAATTAAAAAATTCAACTCGTGTTCGCTCATTTATTAAATAAACGATTGATCTACATCGATTCAAACACAAACTAGTTGACTCCAACTTGTGCTCAAATCGTTTAAATTTCAAACCGAAAAATTTGGCTTGTTTATTAAACAAGTGATGGATCTCGCGCTCACGTTGGGCCAAATATAAGCTGACTCGCAAACAGCGAGCTAGGTTGCCAATAATTAATTAATTAATTAATTACAAGGCGGTTGAAACTTGAAACTTGATACTTGAAACCAGTCACCCAAATCTGACGCCGGCCAGTCAAGAAAAGGAAGACCCGACCCGACCCGACCCGACAGTCTGCTGTTAGTTACGAGGACTAACGGAGGACGCCAGCCGCAAAATTATTGCCTGCACCTGACGTACCATTGCATTCCATACACCAGATTTAATTATTATTGTTTAATATTTTGATGGCTAAATGGCTAAATTATGCACACAATTTTTTTGTTATAAATATTTTTTTCTTTCTAACTTTCAAAAATCTATATTTATTCTTTCAAAATTTTAAGTTTATATATTTAGCCTCCCTCAAGTCACATTGAAATTGATCCATCAACTTTAAATTTTTTTATTTATTATCGGCCGATCTGGTATTTTATCCGATCCAGATTCGAATCTAGATTTAAAAACTTTTTCGTACCTTCCTCACTAAAAAATCGGGATCGGATCAGACCCATGTCGGATCTGGTTATAAAGTATTTAGAATTATATCCAAAATTTTAATGGATATTTTTTTTTACATATATACAATCTATTTTTATCGGGTCCAGATAGGGATCGTGTCAGATATAAAATATGGGGTATTTTGAACAGTTTTAGATAAATCCGCCATTTACGGATTTATGTGTGGATAAAATTTTGAATATTCGTACCCATCGGCGTACCTATAACACAGTACTTGTGATGTATTTATACACCTGGTGTAGGAAACACTTTCTCTCTCTCTCTCATAAGACTCATAACACCCATTCCTCTCCACCGCCTCTTTCTCTGACCCTCCAATCACAACTCCCTTTTTTTCCTTTTCTCTCTCCTCTTTCTATTTATTTATTTATATATTATTTTTTTCTCTCACTGTATTATTATTATTATTATTATTATTATTATTATTATTATTATTATTATTCATTCATAATTTTTTGTGTTCCCTCCTCTGTTTCCGTCCCTATTCCAAATTACTCTTTTTTCTCAATCCAATGCCACAATTATGGAACTCCCCACGATGTCCCCACCGCCGAGGTTATTGCTGCGTAGACCCGGTCTATAGACCGGACCCATCAAATGAAAGCATGAAAAATTAAAAATAATTATGATTCAATTCAATGATGAGTATATCTAATTTGAGTGATTATAACTAATTTAAACTTAGTATTGGTTTATCTCCTAAAAACTTATTTAAAATTATGTTACATCTAACACATTCACTCTGATTGGCCGTGCAAAGTAAAACACTCTATACATTATCTATTCCTGTAATTTTGGATTCTTATTCTAATTATATATTTTTTCATATGAAAATCCTAATAAGCCTCTTAAATACATTCCAATTTAATTTTAGTTTAATTAATTAATAACTGATAAGTGATTATAGAATCTATAGACCGGGTTCAGCTAAAATTTTCTACCCACCGCCACCGCGAACCATTTATAATTTTCCCGCCTTTTTCGTCCATTAATAATTTAACACCATTGTTGTTCGGCCAAATTACGAAAACACCCCTCACCCCTTCCCTATATAAACGCCCCAACCCTTTCCCTCTCCTCCATTACCCCATCTCTCTCTCTCTCTCCCTCCATTAACCCTAATTCACCGAACCTCCTCCTCCTCCTCCTCCAATGGCGCACTCTCACCTCCTCCTCCTCTTCCTCGTCTCCGTCTTCGTCTTCGCCGCCGCAGCCTCCGACATGTCGATCATAGCTTACAACGCCGCCCATGGCGTTCGCGGGACCGGGGTTGAACGGAGCGAGGAGGGGATGCGGCATCTCTACGAGGAATGGCTCTCGAGGCACGGGAAAGCGTACAACGCCCTCGGGGAGAAGGATCGGCGATTCGAGATCTTCAAGGACAACGTGAGATTCGTCGACGCCCACAACAACGGCGGCGACGCTTCCACCTTCCGATTAGGGTTGAATCGGTTCGCCGATCTCACGAACGAGGAGTGCCGGGCGCTCTACCTCGGGAGGAAGGGGGAGAGGAGGATGAGATCGGGGCCGGAGGGTAACGGTAACGTGACCGGGCGTTACCGTTACGTGGAGGGGGAGGATCTCCCCTCGAGCGTTGATTGGAGGGGTAACGGCGCCGTCACCGCCGTTAAGGACCAGGGGAGTTGCGGTGAGAGTTTTGTTTCCTCTCTCCCATTACACCGCACGTAATACTTAAATGATAGTATATCTTAAAAAATCGAAATAAAACCTAATTGTTATGGCCTAAAATTTTGTTACGAGTTTCTTTATAAGAAAATCCTGATTTTCCTTCTGAATGATTCTCATTAATTAGTTCTAATTATCAATATTTATCCTTGCAGATATGTTTAATTTTTTTTTAATAATGACGTAAATCTAATTAATTGCCTTTTCTTTTTTTACTTTAATTAGAGAAAACAATTTCACCTTTGCTTTCGCACGAAGAAAAGGGTCGCTGTTGTCGCAATTACTCTCGTGCCCGTTTCGTGAATTAGGGTTTGAAAAGCTTTTTCACCTTGTTGTTTGTTTTTGGTCTTTAGACGAGGAAAAAGAAAGCTTTTTTTTTTTTTTTTTTTGCTTTTCTGATTCGCGTGTGATTTAACGCCGAATCGCTCGAAACTTTTTCGCTTTTCGAAACCCCCGCCGCAATTTTATCACCACCGTTTTTTTTAAATTTCGTCGTTTTCCGAAGCTCTCGGAACTTTCGTTATCAATTATTTAATTATTATAATAACAGTTTTTAAATGATTTCTCTTTTTTCTGTTTCCATTTTGTCTCTATATAGTAGGGGTAAAACGAGCTGTGAAAGACGAGCGAATGTGGGTCGCTCCGGGCCTTACTAACACGAGCTTCTGCTTTATTAAAAGATCGAGTCAAAAATCCCGGCTGTTCGCTGTTTCACGAAGAACACTGAAATTTCTAGCTAACGAAGATTTTAAATAAATTTATAAAATCTTATTAATTAGACTTTGATAAAACTTTATATACAAATAAGTTTTTTTATAATTAAGCTCGTATTTATATTTTTATTTTGCTAAAAATTAAATAATAAAAATATATATTATATATAATTATTTATTTATATATAAAAATATAAATTAAATAAATTATATAAAGATAAAATATATGTATTCGAACATCGAACAGCGGCTGATCCTCGTGTTCGCTCGTTTATTAAACAGTGAAAAATTTTCGTGTTCGCTCGTTTACTAAACGAGCCAGTCGATCTCGAGCTCATTTCGAGCCGAACACGAGCTAGCTCGTTCGCGAGCTAGATTGCCACCCCTACTATATAGTTTGTCTTTAAACAATCACATAAATTTAAAATCAAATAATTAGATGTGTTAACATTATACAAATAATTCAAGTTCATAATAACAATTATTCAGATTCAGACAATTATTACCTAATTAGGCATAAACTATTAATTGTGAAAGCATTGGTATCTTAATGGTAATACATCTGAGCGAGTGCTATGAGTTTTGAGTCCGAGTTAAAGGGATTCTGGATAAAATTATTATAGAGCATCAAACTCCTGATTCTTAAAAAAATGATATTAATTAAAATTAGATCTAATATATGTGTTTATCTTAAATTAATAAAAAGGATACTTTTAATTTATCATCATATATATATATATATATTAAAATAAATTAGATTTATTGAATTAGTTTAATTTGATTAGATATTCATATTTAATTGTATTATTATGTAAGGTTTTTAAAATTTGTAATAGCTTTATTAGTATTACGTGAACTGAGAAAAGAGAAACATCAGGATGCATGTTACTTTTGTATAATCATGTATTAGATTTAGTACATAGTTGCATCATTATCTCTTTAATTCAAATTTTATGATTAAAATTTCCGTGAAATTCAATAAGTTACATACCATGTGTGCACATTAATTGCTCTAGTATATGAATCATAAAGATTAAGTAATTCGGTGTTTAGTGAAAAATAAGGGGTTAATTGTAATAATCTCGAAAACTTATATGGAACAATTGTTTGCAAACTTTAGTGAAAAATGCCATCAAAATCAGGTATCTGTTACGTACCATGAGCTCTCATAATATGTTTGTGATTAGTCCCAAAATAAGAAAAATTAGAACTACATTTACTAATAGAAGGATTGGTGATGCAGGGAGTTGCTGGGCATTCTCAACGATTGGGGCGGTGGAGGGAATCAACCAGATCGTGACGGGCGAGCTGATCTCGCTGTCGGAGCAGGAGCTCGTGGACTGCGACACCACCGAGAACCAGGGGTGCAATGGCGGCCTTATGGACAATGCCTTCGACTTCATTGTCAAGAACGGTGGCATCGACACCGAGACTGACTACCCCTACAAGGCGGTCGATGGGAAATGCGACATGAATAGGGTATGTATTTTCCTCGCATTCTATAGCAATGTAAGGATGTCATCTATCTATGAGATCTATAGGGCTTGTATATGTCAAAGGTCATAGATTTTTGGGAACCTTTTACTTTCGTAACAAGCACTAACCTTTTATCTGTTGCTGATTTTGGAACCCTTGATGCCTGCATAGCTCCATAGTACCTATACTGAAAAGTTTCCGAAACTTAGGGATGTTGATATGTAGTTTTTCTACATCCTGTAGATCATGTGTAATGGTTCCAATTTGAATATCTTTAAGATTGATGTTTTAATGCGGCGAAGGTCTAGTCAATAATTTTTGCTTAAGGGCCCTTGTGGCTGGACTAGCGCTTCTGCAGAAGCACTTGCTGTGTAGAGCAGATCGACTTTTACGTACTGTTACAAATAGAAGCTTTAATTAGTCCAATAAGCTCATTTTGGCTTTATACTGTAAGTAGATGCTTGAGACTTGTTGGCCGCCTCGACTAGCTTCTGCTTCTCAAGTAGTAAAGCTGCTTTAGAAGCAAAGTTGAACCGGAGCTGAACCTTAGAACGAAAAGGAATCAGAATCTGTTGTTGGCGATTGATGTTCTTATTGCGATTGGTATGTTGGTTTTTGCAGAGGAATGCAAAGGTTGTGACGATCGACGGGTACGAAGATGTTCCAGCGAACGACGAGAAGGCCCTGCAGAAGGCGGTTGCGCACCAGCCAGTTAGCGTCGCAATTGAAGCAGGCGGCCGGGCGTTCCAGCTCTACGAGTCGGTGAGGATCCCCAACATTTCACTCTTAAGATTGTTTTGTCATTCCTGATCAATTCAATTGATGCATCGAATAGTCGGTTGCTTTAGTAATCTTTGCGACACATAAGATCCTATGAGCATCCTATGAGTGCCGATATTCGTGACTAATGAGTGATATATTGTTATTAGGGAGGTTACTAATTGCTGTTGATTGCTATCAATAATAATGTACATACCAAGAGATTGGTCTAATCAAAATGTTTCATTAACAATTTGTAAACAAGTATGTCTTTAAGCGAACGTGTAGTTTCCTTGTACTCTTTTCGGTTTCATTACATTTGAAAAATTATCTCAATTGCAAAATCCGACCGAGCATCATTATACAGTGTGGATCATACTCTGTTTGAGATCCATTGGAATGTATGATATACTTAAATCTCTGCCTCTTCATCTCAGGGCGTGTTCACCGGCCTATGCGGGACCGAACTCGACCACGGTGTGGTAGCCGTGGGCTACGGAACGGAGAAGGGGAAGGACTACTGGATCGTGCGCAACTCATGGGGGCCGAGGTGGGGCGAGGCCGGGTACATCCGGATGGAGCGCAACGTGAACGCGGCCGCAGGAAAGTGCGGGATCGCCATGGAGTCCTCGTACCCCGTCAAGAAGGGCCAGAACCCCCCCAAGCCCGGCCCGGCCCCTCCCAAGCCCACCCCGCCGCCTCCTCCGGCCCCGGTGGTCCCGACCACCTGCGACAACTTCTTCTCGTGCCCCTCGAGCACCACCTGCTGCTGCATATACGGGCTCCGGAACTACTGCCTTGCCTGGGGCTGTTGCCCCCTCGAGAGCGCGACGTGCTGCGAGGACCACTACAGCTGCTGCCCCCTGGACTACCCGGTTTGCAATGTCAAGAGGGGCACCTGCCAAATGGTAATAACTATCTCATGTCCTGTTTCATTCAGACACTTTATATTAGCACCAATGTTTTCAAGCATGATCAGATTGCTGGTAATTGTCTACAGCAATAAATCCACTGCTTACGAAAACCGAAACCACAATGCTGGTAGATTTTCAACTGCTCCTTCTCTTATCTAGATCACAGTAGAAAATCATTGCTAGTGTGTTCTACGAGGATTTGCTGTCAGACAAGTCGCGGTTAAATCCTGTTTCTAAGACGGGGTACGCGCAGATAAATACAAGTGTTTAGCCGCGCTAACGCGCGGTCGATCAAAGAATTCACACAACAACACATAATAAGTATTTAAATATTTATTTTCTTTAAAGA
The DNA here is from genome assembly GCA_025177825.1 of Aechmea fasciata. Lineage (NCBI taxonomy): Eukaryota > Viridiplantae > Streptophyta > Magnoliopsida > Poales > Bromeliaceae > Aechmea > Aechmea fasciata. Next base: position 10,602,286 of record CM045935.1, on the reverse strand, counting down.
ACAAAATATTCTAACTATTTATTATATTTTTTTATCACATTTTTTGAACTTTTATTGAGAAAATTATTTACTAATTTAGGTATCGTTTGGTTCGGGTATAAGCAAGAACTAGCTATTACAGGGATAGGTACAAATATGGGGATAAGATAAATAGCGTTTGGATGAAAATTGGATTGTTCCCGAGGATAAGAAAAATATTAGATAGTTTTTTATAAAAAATGAACGTGTTGGTGGGAATAACCGAGAACTACTATTCTCGGCTAAAAAGTTAGCGTTTGGGTATAAAAGGGGGGGATAAGGGCCCATTTCTATCCCTATCCCCTAATCAAACGGTTAAAGAATAGATGGTTATGAGCCGTGCCATCTATTAAAAAGAAATCATCGTGTTTTATTTTGCTTGCATTTATACTGCAAGACGGCCGATACTGTCATTACCGACACTTAAAACTTAAAACCTTGGTGTTCTATCAACATCTAAAAATCGACGAAACCGAAGAATTTACCATGCTGTACTAGTAATAACATTTACTCGCGGATCTTTTCAGAGCAAGGACAATCCTTTGGGCATCAGGGCGCTGGCCCGCGCCCCCGCGAAGCCATTTTGGGCATACACAGGTGCTGCCGCCGCCGCCGCCGCCGCCGACGACGACGACAGCGAGAAAAGCGGGAGCCTGGCTTAGTTGAATTCGAGGTGAGAACTGGAGGAGGATGCTTGCTGTTGATGAATTCGTTCTGCAAAATTTCTATCATTTATGAGTTGGATTCAAAAGATTTGCTTGCATTCTATTCTAGCCTTTTCTTCCCCTTTTCATTTCATTTCATTTCCTTTCCTTATTTTAGAGAAAAATCTTGTACATGTCTCTGAATTTACACGTCGGATTAATCAAGAACTGCTTTTGATTTGTCTTAAACTAGCTTCTTTAGTGAGTGTAAATTATCTAGTTTAGTATCTACTCTGCTCTTTTCGTTTCTTTTTTCTCTTTTTTTTTGTTTTTTTGTTTTGCGTTATTTACTGTTGTATTTGTTGAGAGAAGAAAGAAACCTAAATTCTCTGCAAGATCAAATGAAAATAAACTAAAGTAGATTAATTCTAATAATATTATACCACAAACAGAGCAACAAATATAAATCAATCAAGAAATCAGATATTAAATTTACGTGGAAACTTTAAGAAGGGAAAAATAAGGGACCATCTTTAAACAATTTCACTATATATAATTGGATGAGTATAATAATTGGATGAGTATAATTCCTCTCTAGATGCTTCTAGAGATATGGATTACCAGCTCCAAGCAAAGAGAAATATTGAAAAAAAATCTTTGAGTAAGATAATCGGGCTCACCGGCCAAAGATAGGCAAGGGTTTGGTGGTTGATATCCGATGTTTGCTTAAATGAACCAACATCCTATCCTAGGCGAGAGGTTATGTTAGGCCGAGTTATATTCGAAATGGTGTAAGCTGGATGGACTAAATCATATTCGAAATGACGTGAGATTGGTTGGGTCGAGTCACAATCGAGACTCGTGGGCGTTGTATCTGTACGTTTTAATAAATTGATTGCATTGATTTATATTTATTTAAGTTTATTTAAATCAAATAAATAAAGCGATGAAAGACTACCTTTCTTTCTCTCAAACCAAAAAAAAAAAAAAAAAAAAAAAAAAAAAAAATAATAATCGGGATCCTTTGGGCATATGAATAAGTGGAAAATGCCTATGAGCCCAAATGGCTCCCACATAATTCAAAAAAATAGATCCAATAAAATATCTACATTTAAAATATCTATATTTTTGCACATAATTCTTTCATGAGGAGGGACACCACGTCTGTGCGTGTGTTTATTTGTTGATTGCTTCAAAATTTTCTATCTTATTTAATGTATTTATTAATTTTTTTAAAAAATTGGCACTTAGATTCTGTGTAATCTCATCAGTTTTGGGCCAAAACTGAATGAGAATCAAAACATGCAATCAATATTACGAAAAATCCAAAATCATTTTTAGTTGCGGTATTTTTAATTTATCTCATTTTTTATATAGTATTTACTAGTGTAGTCGGTGCACTCGGTGCTATCAAATTTTCCACCGTTAGATCCACCATTTTGATGATTTTCACCCGTTAGATCATACTATTCAACCAACCACCCACTTAACTCTAGGGGGCCCACCCACATCATCCTAACTGCACATCTCTCAATCCAACGGCCAAAAACTTGGTAGCACCAATAACTTGGTGCTATTAATAGCATAGTAACCTAGTTCTATATAGAGTTTTGCTAAAATACTATCGGTAGTAAACGAGCCGTTTTACTACCGATTTGTTCGATGATTGAGCTTCTAAATTGACGATCTCGTTGAACTTGATCTATACTATTTGAAGTGTTTAGAAATCAAATTTCAAATCTTTTCGACATCATCATTTGACTAATGATCAAAGGGTTTCAAAATTTGTAATTTTAATGGTCAATAAGAGGCGTTTTCTCGTTTAACGGCGTAAAGATATCCAAATCAATTAAATTTTTGTTAGAAAAAATTTTAATCTATTTAAAACAAGACTATACTCTTGATCTTGATTACAAGACTCCTATTATTATTTTTTAAAGAGTATTCATTTTCAGCCATTCATTTTTCTGTTCACTTGATGGATAAAAGAACAATATCGAAAGTGCATAAAATTTAATTTCTAGGTAGTTTAAATGGTTTAGACCATATTTAACGGAGCCGATCGTCAATTTGGAAGCTCTATTATCGAAAACAAATCGGTAGTAAAACGGCTCGTTTACTACCGATAGTATTCTAGTTCAACTATTATATATATATATATATATATATATATATATATATATATATATATATATATATATATCTCTATAGAGTCTGTGACACCCCAATAGTCCCACATCGGATGGGAAAGGGATTGTCATTGGGTTTATAAGAGACTTAGACACTAGTAATAATAATTGAGGCTTAAGCATTTTGGGCGGTGGTCGGGACGAGTTATTATTGCTATTGATGCGGATCGTTACAGTCGGCTATGGTGCTTGTAAAAGCACCAAACACTTGGTGCTTGTAAATTTTTTAGTTAGATTTAGGACTTGGATCATTTTCATCCGTTAGATTATACTATTCAACCCACTACTCACTTAACCCAAGGGGCCCACATCATCTTAACCACACATCTATTAATCCAAGGGCTAAAAACTTACAAGCACCAAAGACTTGTACTTTTAAAAGCATAGGAGCTCAATTCTATATATATATATATATATATAGAGAGAGAGAGAGAGAGAGAGAGAGAGAGAGAGAGAGAGAGAGAGAGAGAGTTAGGCTACTATCATTTTAATAGGATAGGAGCACTTGTCTATCAATTTTTTAGCCTTTGGATCAATTCTTTTCATTATTTCTAACCATTGGATTAAATATTATAATCCAAAGGTGGGGACCACTCAACCTGGGGGACCATTCAACTCTAACCGACTAATATTATCCTAACCCTACAATTTCTCATCCAAAGGTTAAAAACTTGATAGACAGTGCTCTATCCTATTAATAGGATAGTAGCCTAGCCTATATATATATATATATATATATAGAGAGAGAGAGAGAGAGAGAGAGAGAGAGAGAGAGTAGGCCATATATTAATATACGGCGACCTTGTCTCTTCCTAAGTTTCTAACCATCTATCAATTTTGATGGATGGTTGAGGTGAGAAAGAAGAGAATTTGGAGAGAAATTAAGGTTCTCAATTTCTCATCTTTTTTAATATCTCATCAATTTTTCTTTTCTCTCTCACTTAACCACCCATCAAAATTGATGGATGGTTAAAAACTTAGAAAGACAACTTCTTTGTCTTATTAATAGCACGTGTACTCTATATATATATATATATATATATATATATATATATATATATATATATATATATATATATATATATATATATATATATATATATATATATAAAGAGAGAGAGAGAGAGAGAGAGAGAGAGAGAGAGAGATTAAAATTTCTTTATCTTTATTATGAGTACGATCGTACTCTAGATAATAGAGTTTCCAAATCGACGATCCACATTAAATATTATTTACATTTAAAACTTCTAAAAATAAAATTTTATAATTTCGATATCATTTACCTGACGATCAAGAGGTAAAAAATTTGACAATTTTTAACAGTAGGTATGGAATACTTGCTAGTTTAACGGTGTAAAAGAATCAAAATTTCTTTGAATTTTTGGTAGAAAATTCTATTCACTATATAGATAAAGATCTAAAACTCCGATCTTGAATTGAAGGATTCGATCAACCTTTTTTAGAACGTCGTTCGATTTTGACCGTTCATTTCATGCCCATTTTTGATGGACTTTATTATGATTTGAAAATTTACGAAATTTATTTTAGAAATTTCAAATACTCTATATGATTTTTTCATAACTCTATTTTATTTAATAGCGTTAGATAGAAACTTATCTAACTAAGCCTAAATGCATCTATTTAAAACTGTGATAGCGTGAAATATAAATTATTAAAAATTAAGAAAAATAAAAAATGAATATTTATTTTACCAGTTTTCCCTATTTTACCCCCAAAAGAGGTTAAAAAAAAAAAAAAAAAAAAAAAATCGTTGCCTCTTTTCTCTTCAACACCGGAGCCCTCTCGATCTTTCTCGTTAACCCAATCACTCCCCGCCGCAACGAAACCCCAAAAAAAAAAAACTCTCCACCGCCGACGCCGCCGCCGCCGCCGCCGCCGCCGCCGCCGCCGCCGCCGCCGCCGACGACGACGATGGCTCAGGCAAAGAGCAAGAAGCCGAAGCCACGGAAGCCGCAGCGCGACGCCGTAAATCCTCTCTCTCTCTCTCTCTCTCTCTCTCTGTCTGTCGATCGATCGATCGATCCCACTTCCATTATTAGAGAATCAAGATTCGTCGGAGAGGAATAGGTTTCTCATGGAATCTAGCTTGTTTTTTTGATTGATGATCATTAGGAGGTTATTACTTGAATCTTCTTGAATCTATTGCATGTTGTTTTAGATGGATTTAGTGAAAGAAGCAATGGTTTATACATGCATATAATTTGTTTGTTCAATCTCTTTGAAATTGAAATTATTAAGATCTTTATAGGTGATACTTCCTGATGGACTCCATGGGTAAACTTCAAATTATCAAATTAACCCCCCCGTGGTTTAGCTCGTTTTCACTTTGCCACCCCGTGGCTTGTTAAAAAATGTTAACTTTGCCACTCTATTTCATATAGAATTTTTTGATTAAGCCATGTGGGGGTAAAGTGAAATTTTTTGAACTATGCGGTGGCAAAGTAAAAATAAGCTAAACCACAAGGAGGGGAGTGCGATTTGAAGTTTACCCTAAAAAAAAGAAAATGAACTTAGCTACATGGGTGTGACAGTTAGGTCTCGAAGAGAAAAAAAAAAGATGGCGAGAGTGGAGTCCCCTAAAAGCACCAACACCACCTGAAACCCTTGTAAGGTGGAATTAGAAGTTCTACATCTTACATCTAATTATGCTTTTGTCGCAATCAACTTTGACCGTCGCAAATGCATCCGAAATAATTCTACCCTTTAGGAATGCTGATTGGGTGGGTGAGATTATATCGTGTAATAGCTTACTCCTTTCGAAACAAAATGATCTTTTGTACTCTGTTTATGAGGCTAATAGGTTGAAAGTTGTTGTCTTTACTTGCATCTCTGTTCTTCAACACGAGGCAGAGACATATGAGTTATCTATAGGTCCAGCAATCAAACTACTGTTATAGAGCTCCCAAAAGATGTTTAAGATTATAGTCCGTTTGGTTCATGGTTTATAATAGTTCCGTAATCCTCCATATTTTCTATTAAAAATATAGCATTACTATTCAAGTCAAGTGGGTGATTGTAAAAGATGTTAGTGAAGTAGTGCAATCATTGTAGATTCCTAGATGGTAGGGATAATCGATTATCATGAGTTAAGAGATATTCGCATTTTCATACTTGATGGGAATTATTAGTAGTCCATTAATAATAATATATTAGTTCTTAACAACCGCTCAACCCTAGTGACTTGATAAGTTAGTAACAAATTTGCCATTCCAAATATGAAATATAAAACATTCCAGGAATATTACAAACATTGAACTAAATGGACCCTTATTGCTTCCCAGAAGGTTTGGACAGCTATCCAGGCAAGGTGCTTTGTCTCCTCCCAATTGGGAGGTGCGCCACGTAATCTCGGCCATAAACAACTCACTCTACTCCGCCTGCATGCCATACTCCTGTCCAGATGGAGCGAAAGCCTCTTTAAACTTGTCCAAGAAATAGTCTTGCTTTTTCTCTGTCTGTATATTCTTCTGCTGTTTGCATCAAGCATATCAATTGCGTGGGTCCGTCTTATACTGTTCGCTGCTGCGTGGAAGAACTTTGTATTGCCGTCTCCCTCCCGTAACCATTTTTGCTCTGTGTTAGAGGCCAATTCTAGTTATTCTTCCTTTATGTCCAAGTTCTGAATCTCTTCCACAGTCTCCTCCTCCATTTTAAAATAGTGTAGAATTGTGTGGAGTACCACTTTTTTTTGACAATGCCTAAACCTCGCTGTGACTTGAATCTTTGCTGGGCACTTCTTTATGTCAGATAGGAACCTTTTGTATAAAGTCTTCCGTTGTTAACCATACTTCCTCAAACCGGAACTGATGGTTGCACACTTTGTTGCCGGTCGAAAGTAGAGTAGGGAAATGATCCGAAGCGTGGCTGGACCAGCTGATATGGAACATAAGCACTATAGTTTTTATGTGCATTGTACCCACTATGCCCATAAGAGTTTGTTGATGTGGAATTTGCTAAAATCAAGGGCACAACAAGGTGAAACTTCATAGAAAAACACTAGTACGCTACAATGGGTAGATTTGCTTTATCTACCCCTACTTTGTCTCCCAATTCTCCAAAGTCTTAGTATCTAAGTTTTGAATTTGAACTCTGAAAGTTTGGTTATATTGTAAAGTGAATCAGAACTTATTAGTTTGTGATATTTAGAGTGTTTTGGCTAGAATAAGTAAACTTGATGATTTCATGGCTCATGAAACTTTTTTTTTTTAATCCTTCCATGCACATTGTAGGATCAGCTTATCTCTATTTCAATACTAACTGCTATTATATTGCTATATATATACCCGTTATTGGCTAATTAGGGTAAATTTTCTGTGTGGTACATAGGTAAAGAAGCATGGGAAGGATGCTAATATGGCAGAATTTTGTGCTCAATTGGACACCTTAGGGTTAAAGATAATTCGAGTGACAGCGGATGGAAATTGTTTCTTTAGGTTCGTAGAGAAAATTTTACTTTCTTATTTCGTTCATCATCGGAATGGATATGTTTCTACTGTATCAATGAATGTAAATGGAACCCATAACATGCATTAGAACATGTTTTATTTAATCCTCTATTCAAGTTTCTATGTATTGTGTGAGTACTCAAGGTAGCTTGCAGGGCTATAGCTGATCAGCTAGAGGGCAATGAAGAAGAACACCAAAAGTACCGTGCTATGGTTGTACAATACATTGTGGTATGTATGTACTTCATTGTAAATCACATGGAAATTGATTCAGCTACCTTTAGATTGATATCATGTGCATAATCTAGTTACCAAATACACCCAATCGTACACTTTTCTTAATTTTATGCAATCAAGATTAATAATGAACTACCGAATGTCCCTAGCGCAAGTGGCAAAGGGCTTGGTGGTTGGTACCCGAGACCCAAGTTCGAATCCTAGTTGATTCACATTTCCAGCTAAGTTTATTTCTAAATGAAATAAACAAAGCGGGTAGCATGCTACCTTTCTCTCTCAAAAAAAAAGATTAATAATGAACTTTGAATATGTTCACTTATCATTATAATAAAGTTGATAGAATTTTTTAGTTGTTGAATTTTTCTTTTTTTTTTTTTCTCCCCTTTGCGAAATTTTGTTTGTTATACTGTCGTAGCTAAAAATGTTTAGTAAATGCTAAGTGGGAGTATTACATTTTCCTGAGATTTTACTCAACAGTTTGTTTTAAATGATAAAGAAAATCTAATTCCTCTAGTTTTCATGTTTATAGAACCACAGAGAAGATTTTGAGCCATTCATTGAGGATGATGTTCCATTTGACGAATATTGCGAGTCCATGGTGAAGGATGGTACATGGGCTGGCAACATGGAATTGCAAGCGGCTTCTCTTGTTACAAGAAGAAACATTTGTATTCATCGGGCAAGTTCATATCTTTTTTAATCATGTTTATAGCTATTACAACTTGAGGAAAATCTTGACTGTTGTTGATTGGTATAAAGTTTAAAATCGCTAGTAATTATGTACTCTTTTAAGCTTTTGAAATATGAACTATAAGATCATTTTCTTTCCTTTCCCAGTACTTATGTTTATTTTGAGTATATTCGATACCCGAGTCTTTTTTAGATAATTTTTCTCCCACTAACACTTATTCAACTAGTCTAGTTAGATCATGCCAAAAGTCCTTCTGATTTGGTCTTAAGTTGCACCGATAATATTCTTCTTCTAGTTTTTTGTTCACTATGCTGTCTCCTATTAATTTATCTCATACAACTTTTTGTTTAACGTTTGGATTTGTTTCGTTTTCCAAGCACTAGACATATTGTCTTTTGTTTTCAGTTTGCCAGATTTTTAGACTTTTGCTCCATTTCATCCGAGGAATCATGTAATTCTTTGATGTTTGTAATAATTATCATGAGATTCTATCTTTCAAGTTGGCTATCGGTCTGTTTTGTTTGAATAGAGAAGTAACGGCCTTTTCATTTAAATTATCCCAGCAGCATCCTGTTGCAATATAAGCAAAAGTTACAAATTGGAGCTTCTACTGGGGCACATAAGCTCATTTCACTTTCCTTGGAAAAAGGCTCCTACATTTTTGTATATCAAATTCTTGGTTGTAGCTTCTTGAAGTAGAGAAGTTATTTGAGAAGCTAGGCCAAACTGGTACTTAGCCACATGCATCCTTAATATTTTGGAGACCCTTTTTTTATTTTTTTATCTTGTAATCTTTTTATTTTTAATTTTTTCCTATTATCAGCTTCTATAGCGATAGACATTTTGCTTTACATGGGTGCCGTGGCTCATTTAGAATGATCTCTTGTTATGTTTTACATCTGTTTTAGTAATTCAAGCTTCTTTTGATTGAGTGGTCATAAATATGTTTGAATGCAGCTTAACTCTCCACGTTGGTACATAAACAATTTTAGCGGTCGTGATGGTAGTATGATTCATTTGTAAGTTTTTTATCCTTGACTTTTGTTATGCTCTAGTTTCCACCGATCAATGGGTTGAGTTATGAAAATACTTTTAAATGATATTTCTGATACTCAAGGGTTTTAACTTTTATATTTCATGTTCTTAATGAAGTATGAAACATGTTCCATTTCTCAGTTTCCATTTGACGTTTGGTCCGTAAGCAAAATGAACAAGTTGGCAATTTGTGGTTAACTTTTGGTGGTCGTGGATGGAAAATTTTCTAAATAATAAAGAAAAAGAAAAAAATGCTTTAAAAACTAGGGACAATTGGGGGAAAAAAGGAAACCTAAGGTGCCATTTGGTATTTTGTTTGTTTTTAATTTTTTTAAAATGGAATTTCTACATAGAAAAGTGCAGGTGTTGACAGTGGATTGTTTGCAATCCTTTTATCCTAGATGTTTATTTGACAACAAAAAATAAGAACTTGCAAACAACTTTTTTTCGCTTCCAAGGTTTTTCTTTTAAAGAAGTTGTCATCATCTATCACTTGGCCAGGGTACATTGCAAACTAATTAATCATGACAATAAGAGGAAAATCCTTTTTCAATACATCAACTTATATAGAATTAGTGTTTTAAAAAATAAAAACATGACAATGATGCCAAACGAGGCCTAAGTATAAAAATTAATTTGGTAGATAAAGTTGTAATAATGCTTTTTATCTGTCTATTGCCATTCAATAACTTGTAACATCTTTCTATTCCCATACAACAGTTTTAAATTCTGTTGTGATATTTATGTACTAAGTAGGTTTTGCCATAGTTCTGGGTTTTGTTTGTGGAGTAGTCTATATTGCGTCTTGTGATAGATCATTCTCATTGAGATGCTTTCTTGAGAATGATTTGATGCAAGATGTTTTTAGTTGCCAACATTGGAATTATTTATAGTCCTATATTCGCAATGAAATAAAACAAGGGTAGACTGATTTATTATACTGATTAATGCAGATCTTACCATTACGATGAACATTACAATAGTGTTCGGCTGAAGGAAGATTCTTGTGAAGGACCTGCTTTGCCGATTAATATTAAGGTTTTCTACTTCAAGTTTTGAATTCTGATATACTTATTTTCACCTTGTCCATGAGAGTTGTACCGACTGATATACTCTGACAAAGGATTAGTAATTTAATCCATGAATGTAGCAATTAAATCCTTCCTATAGTATACTGTCTGGAAAAAGACTCCATATCAGAATCATGTTATACATGCCGTTCTTTGAGGTTGGTCCTGATCGCAGGTAATGCTGACTTTGTTTTCTTCTATTGATCAATTAATTGGAGGGCTTAATTGTTATGTGGAACAAATTTCAGGGCTTAAATTGCTAACATTGGATCTCTTTTGGACAACTGAAATTGTGATCATACTTCAGGGACTAAATTAGTAATTAACTCTTCAATGAAATTGCCCGATCTGATATTACTACCACTCCCATGTAGGCTGATGCAAATGTTTCTAGAGCAACACATAACCCTAATATTGAATCGAAAAGATCCTGTCATAAATCTCCCTGTGATATGGGCTCAGTTAAGCTGGTTATGGCTGGAACAGGCTGTAATAACATTGACAAAGTCGAGCAGGTAAGATTTTCTTTCAGGTTAATGAAGTACTTGGGAAATTAATAGGTAAAAAGCAATTCTACATGAAATTAAATTATCGGTCATGTTGTATAAATAGGTTTTACGAGAAGTAGCTGGCGATGTTGATACTGCAATTGAGTTTTTGATTGCTGACCAGCAGGCATCAGATGGAAATGACACTGAAGACAAATCGTCTAAGGACATCAATCATCATGGTAATGCTTTACATGTCTTGTGGTTTGTACAGATTATCATATTCGAAGTGCTATGGTTTCCACAAAGTTTTATTCTGTCGAATGACGCCGGCCCCCACTCAAATACTTGATGGCAAAGAAATATCTATTTTTTTAATTTTTATTATTGTCAAATGAATGACTTACCCTTAATTTTTCTCCTTGCATTGTCAATATTATATAATTAATAATAGTAATCAAGGATTAAAGTGCCCATCCGACGTATCGTGCCAGTAAGATATCGACACGATACACCTCCGTTCACGATGACACAACTCAAAACTCTCTATTCGTAAAATTAGTAAGTAATTTTCTTAATAAAATTTAAAAAATTTGATAAAAATACATAATAAATAATTGGCATATTTTGCTGCTAAAGAAAATAAATATTTTATGTCATTACGTATCGGTATACATATATTTTTTGTGACCGACACGCATCGGCACGAACCGGCCTGCACCATGCCCTACCGTGCCGGTAAGTTTCTGGCATGATCTCGTGCCGTGACACTTAAATCCTTGATAGTAATAATGATAATTTTTTTTTTATTATTGTTGTGATTGGTGATTTAATCTTTTCGTCATTAAGTTGCATGTATTTGGTAATAAAATATAATTCACTATAACTATGTCAGAAATAAAGTTTAATAATGTCTATTGCAAATTGTAACACATGATGTATCCTCCATGTTCTTTTATCTCCGTTTGTTTTTCCAACCTATAATGTTGCTTGAACTGCTTGTCAGACCTTTTACACTGTTTTATATATTTCGCATCTAGCGCGTATAAGTTAGGCGGGCTTACTTCTATTCTAATTTTTCCTAAATGAGGCACCATTCTCTAATTCAATTTAGTCTAAAAGAAATCCTATTTTTTTGTTGTAACAATCCATTCTATATATTCGTAGAACTTAGTATTTTCCTCATATATGAGCAACCAAAATTTTGTAAGTACTTCCTAAAGGATGAGTATTTCGTCAACTTTCTTTTTCTTTTTCCTTTTTTTTACCCTTTTCCCTTTGTTTTCTTTTTGGGGTTGAATGAAAGCTTTTACTTTGTAAATAAACTATGCTTCCTACAATCAGCAAATTGACAGAGAACATGTCTGCACTCTAAAGAAAGGAACTAAAAATTTATTGATGGCATAAACTAAATTGTCCTCTTCCATAGATGTATTCGCAGTATTACATAACTCACCTACTAAGTTTAAGTCGAGACTGTGAAATCTATATGGAAATAGATAAATATTTTCAGTTCTCTCCAATTTCCATTATCCTGCGAGTAAGTACCGTAACTAAATTTTTCATGGTCCTCACTCCTATCATCCCAGACGATGATAAGGAGAATTGCGATCAACTCGTCGAGGTGGAAATGGTGGAGACAAATAGTGAAAAAGGTGCATCTACTAACAAGGTATTTACCATGGCAGCAAGTAGAAATCTTTCTTTTTTAAGTCAATTTTGGACTTTTGTTTAGTATTTTCATTTTCTTTTTCTTGTGAAGAAATTACCGAGAAATAGAGCATGCTCTTGTGGATCAACGAAGAAGAACAAGGCCTGTTGCGGTTCAACCACGACGAAATCATCTGCAGCACCTGTAATGTATTCTCCATTTCTTCTTTCTGTTAAGATGCTTTTATCAGAGATTGAATACTTGTTTATTTGTATATAGGGTAAATTTTATGCCGCATTTTCACATAGGGGACTTGTTGTTTCTTTTGTATCAATTAGGTGCCTTCTGTAGAAGTCAGTCTCATTAAAGTTGATTTAGGGTTGGGTTTTGATCTATTTAGCGGGTTACGCTTTTTGTTCGACCTAGAACGACTCATTGATTTTACCTATAAAATGGCCTTGTGCAAGTGCATGTACAAACGACAAGATTTTTGGCATGTGTTGCAGATGATAAAACATTGCAACGAATTGATTTAAATTGAGACTAATGGGAAGTAAGAAGTGAAATTCTATCTAACATAATTATTATATCTTAAAGTGCTTTGCAATATTTGAATACAAAACATTGAGAAACATAACTTCTTGTTTCCTTTGCCAAACATGTTCCCAGTAAAAGCAAAGGAGCTGCGAGTAAAGGGAAGAAAGGAAAGAAACAAAGTAAGAAAAAGGAAACAACAGAAGAAGAACCGCTTCATCGATCCGCACCGCCACCAGATATGGGAGCTCTTTGCATTTGATCAGTTTATTCAAGGTCTTTTTTTTAAAAAACAATTAAATATGCAAAAGGACATCAAAGTTATCTTTTTTTAGCGGACTTAATTGCTAATTGATTGTTCTGTAAGTGACCTCAGGCACTTTATGTTGGTTTGAAGAGAGAGTGCCGAGCTAATTTTGAGGTGAGATGTACTCCTTTGAGTCTCGACTGCGACACGGCGTGCGCGACACAGTATATTTCTCCCAGGTAATGTGTATTATGGAAACGACGATGTCCCGGTCATTTAATTGATCATGTTGGCTTATTATTTCAGGCCTTTAATTGTGACATGTACACAATGTCGTCGGGCGGATCAATGCCTCAAAAAGCACTTCTTCCTACGAGAAACACGTCTCGGAGAATCTGCAGGTGCTTTTCAAGATCCAAGTTACTTACAACTTGTCTAAAAAGCATGAAAATTATAGTTTGGGTTATCATTGTTGAGTGTTCATGAACAGTTGCTTTTTCCTCTTCTTATTTTATGAACATCTCCTCCTTGTTGGTCTTCCTTTACATTAAACCTAATAGACAATAAATGATATAGTATTATGTGTATTTGTTTTAAGGGTCAATTGCTTATATACCCCTGAAAAGTTTTCGATTTTTCGATTTATCCCTCTTAAAAGGCTAATATTGAAAATACCTTTTTTATGTTCCAACATATTTCTAATATATTCCTAGAGTTAAAATCTGTTAATTAACTTTGTTATTTCTGTAAAATTATTATTTTGTCTTTTCAAATATACTCTTTCATCATTATTGTGTTTCTTATTTGCCCTTAAAGTCATGGGCACAAAAAGTATTTTGACTTTTGATTTTTTTCAATATATCCTTCTATAGTCACTAACATTTCTTATTTGCCCTTAAGTTAAGGGCAAAATTGGTATTTTAATTTTTTTTAACTGTAGTAAATATTTAACTCACGTTTAGCCCAAGTTAAGTTAACACGAGATAACTGCGGGTGTATTTTGCAATAACGGTGGAACATATGAGTGGTATTTTAGAAAGAAAAAAAAAAGTAGGAATAAATTAGATATTTTTAAACGTATGGGGAATACATAGGCAATTATCTCTTGTTTTAAATGCGGTAAATGGCAAATTGCATATGATAACTCTTTGATTTTGCTTGTCTAAGAAAAGTGAGCGGAAAATCACTTTTCAGTCCAAAAGCGCTTTTTAGAAGCTAGGCCAAACACCCCTTGCTGCTAGTGAGAAGCAGAAACTTAGAATAATTGTTCAATTCTGTCCTAAAACTACTTTGGAGCGAGATCTAGTTATAAAAATAGTGTAGTTAGATGCTGTAATTAATTAATTATATCCAGTCTGTTTGGTTTTATACAGCTGCAACTGCTGTAAAGGTGTTCGTGGACCGGGTTGGGTCTGGATAGTTAATATACTATACCTGTACCCTGAAAATAAATGGATACGAAAAAAATAAAACCCTATCCATTTAACTTCGAATCAGGTCAGATCTGGATACTTAAATTAATAATATAGCTATCGGATCTATTTGAGCGGCTCTGGAGAGTGACTATCTGTATATTATTTGCTTAAAATCAGATACGGATCTGGTGTAGATCGGGTACGGATATTCGTATGCATATATTTTTTTATAAATTTTATTAAACAGTTTATAGACAAATTATAAATCTATCACTATAAAAAATCCACGCACCCGGTCCAATAAAATTTGTTTAAAAAAAAAAAAGATTTAAACAGTAAACAGCTAGAACTAAAAAATGAGTAAAAAAAAGAAGAAAAGTAAACAAAGAGACGAGGGTTTATTAGGATGAAAATATACATCCTTCGTTTATAAGTTTTATTGAAATTGATCCAATAGTAGCAGGAAATCATTGGTCTTCACACTACCAAGTTCTAGCCATTGGATTGAAGATGTGGTTAAGTTGATATGGGCACTAAAGGTTAGGTGGGTGGTTGGTTGAATAGATTGATCTAAGCAAGGTGAAAATCATCAAAGGGGTGGATCTAATGGTGGAAAACTTGATAGCGCGTCAAATGCATCTTGCTATCGATAATATTCCACCGACCCCGGGTCTATGTAAACTATATATATATATATATATATATATATATATATATATATATATATATATATATATATATATATATATATATATATAGAGATTTACAAATTCTGCCACTTTTAAGAATGAGAGATGAGATTAACTCTCCTGAACATAAAATAATCAAACGATCTTTTAACAATAGATAAAAAAATAAAATAAAAAACCTAACACACAATCCAATGTACTAAGATAACCAAAAAAATATGTAACATTAATACATGTAGCTTCAATACATATAGCATCAATTATAAAATATTATATTAAAGGGGTAATTTCATTGGTACCCCTCAAAATATTAGAAATATCATATATACCCTTATAAAATTTGTAATATCAAAAATGCCCCTTTAAATACTTACTTTATTTCAATTTTACCCTTCTAGTTAACCTCCATAAGTTTGTATATAGTTTTAATCCAAATTTTTTATTGTATAAAAATACATTAAATATAAAATTGACTATTTTGCCCTTTATTTTGAATCTCATTGTGTTATAACCATTATTTATTCCCCTATTAACTAATAAAAATAATGTGTATAAGACCCCTCAAATATAGATTATTTTGAAACAGGCCCATAAACTTTTTTTCTTTTTTTTAACTTTTCTTTGGTCCATATAATTGACAAATTTGTCAAAATTAAGTTGTCTATAAGTTATTAATTCTTTAGAAAAAACAGCCAATCAAAGTCGTCATAAATTAATGCAATTGTTGTTTAAATTTACAAAATTCGCATTTTAATGCTTGAAATAAATCAAAGAAATTAAAAGAGAAGAGGGTTAAAAAAATATTTATTAAAGTTAAATAGCTATTTTAAAATAGCTTATTATCGAGAGAGCTCCATATATTTTCTATGTTATAAAAGATAGCTTCATTTATTTAAAATCATTCCGTAATTTTTTTCGTAACATTCCATAATTATTTTGAAATTAATTTTTATAACTAATTTTAAAAGATTTGTTAACAATTGGGAGGGTCGGGTTTTCAAAAACCCGAACCCAACCCAACCCAGTTAATACCCGAACCCGAACCCGACGGGTTTTAAAAATCCATACCCATATCCGGACCCGACCAAAAACCCGAAACCCGAACCCAAACCTGAAAACCCGAACCCGAAAACCCAAACCCATAATAATAAATTTTTTTACCATATTTTAAAATATATTATAGTAAAATCAAAATTTCAAAACACAATAAAATACAATCAAAATACATTCATGTTATATAAATAAACATAATTAAATATTTTACTATAATATTTTATATATTTTATATCTTACATAAATAAATAAATAATATATATATAATTTTTCGTATATACAAAATCCATATTCGTACCCATATCCATCGGGTTTTTATTTTTTATACCCATAACCAAATCCATAGACGGGTCCGGCTACTGTACTATTATGAGTACGATTGCACTCATACTCATAAATCGCTTTCGATGATAGAGCTTCCGAATCGACGATCCATACCGTTAAACGTTATTTACAGCATTTAAAATTTCTATAAATCAAATTTTATAATTTTTCGACATAATTTACCTTACGATCAAGAGGTCACAAATTTGACAATTTTAATGGCCGGTATGAGATACTCGCTAGTTTAATTGTGTAAAAGAATCGAAGTTTGTTGAATTTTTGATAGAAAATTCTATTCACTAACTAGATAAAGATCAATAACTCCGATGTTGAATTGAAGGATCGGATCATCCTTTTTTAGAGCATCGTTCGATTTTGACCGTTCATTTTATGCCTGCTTGATGGACTTTATTATGATTTCAAAAATTTACGAAATTTATTTTCTAGAAGTTTTAAATACTCTAGATTATATTTAACGAAGTGGATCGTCTGATCTCTAAGCCTTCATCATCAAAAACAACTTATGAAAGACGGCGCTCCATTACTTACAATAGTATAGTAGCCACGGCCCACCATAGACACTGATCTTTATGGCACTCTGTCTCTTGAACAGTGACTGTGCCCTTGTACTAATATAGGTTTGTTATATTGGAAATTAGAAAAAGAGTTCGGCTACTGTACTATCGGTAGCACGGAGATGCGTCTTCCAAATCGACGATCGGCTCCTTTAGACTTGATCTACACTGTTAAAAGTATTTAGAAATTAAATTTCATAATTTTTCGATGGCATTTATCTATCAAACAAGTAGTCTAAAATTGAACGGCTGAAAATAAAAATCTCATAAAAAATAATGATAAAAGATTTAAATTCAAGATCAGATATACTGATCTTACTCTAAATAGTGAAAAGAATTTTCTATAAAATTTTCATCGGATTTGGATTGTTTTACACCCGTTAAACTCTCAAACACACCACATCGGCCATTAAAACTGTCGAATTTGAGATCTTTTGATTATTAGTCAAATAATATCGAAAAAATTTAAAATTTAGTTTCAAAATACTTTCAATAGTGTAGATCAAGTCTAACGGAGCCGATCGTCGATTTGGAAGCCGCATCATCGAAAACAACTTGGTAGCACGAAGCGATCCGTGCTACCAATAGTATAGTAGCCGGACTCTTTGAAAAAATCATTTTGTAAGTGCTAATAATACATATGCATACAAACAGCAAAAAAAAATCCAACAATACCAAAAATAGAAGCAGATACAAGAGATCGATATTTACTTGGTTCGACAATTTCTTAGATTTATAAAAAAAATGAAAGAGATGTATTCTACTGTAAAAAAAAAAAAGAAAAAAAAAATGTACAAGATTACATCTTATATTTTCGCAAGTAAAAAATTTAAGAGTTTTGTGGTGAAAATGAAATCTTTCTTTTTTTGTTCCAAGAAGAACTATAAAAAAAATTTCACCAGAAAGAGTTTTACGAAAAAATGCCGAAGTTGAAAAAAGTATAAAAATCTCTGACCAAATTTTTTTGTACAATTTGCTCTGAATGATTCGAACCGCTCAGACAAAATTTAAAAAAGTATAAAAATTTCTGACCAAATTTTTTTTGTACAATTGCTCTGAATGATTCGAACCGCTCAGACAAAATTTAAAAAAGTATAAAATTTTCTGACCAAATTTTTTGTACAATTGCTTTGAATGATTCGAACCGCTCAGACAACTTGTTGGACAACTTCTGCACTGCTGTGTAATCCAAATAGGAATTGTGAAATCCAAACACTATTCAACATTTAATCTTTGAAAATAATATCTATCCATAGTGGGACCCCCACAACCAAATTGGGCTTGGATTTGGACTCCTATAATTCACATGAGATGAGACTCCACCCAATAATATTAAAAATAAAAATAAAAGCAAAAGATTTATATTAAATACCCATGCACCGAGTGCGTGGACCAAAGCAATAATAAAAAAAAGAAGGCAATATTCATGGTGCCTTTTAAAGTAGGTAAAATGTTGTGTTTTCATATTTTGGGGCAAAAATTTCGTGGGCATCGTTTTCAAATAAGTTGTTGTTTGGGTCGGACTGACGAGGACGTCAGGACTTAAAACGTGGGAAGTATGTAACATCCCAATAATCCCATATCGGATAATATGAGATAGTCTGATAGGTTTATAAGTAACGAACACACTAGTAATAATAATTAGGTTTAAACATTATGGGTCAGTGGTTAAGCCAAAAGAATTATTATTGCTAGTGGGTCGGATCGTTACATGATATCGATGGGCGCCGTGTGGTGTGTGGTCGACTGTGGCGCCCATCACGACCCTCAGAAACCCAAAAAGAAAAAAAAAAATTGTGAGCTCCGTTTTTTTAGAGAGAGAGAGAGAGAGAAGCTGATGGAGAGGAGGGGAGGGTGAGGATGGACGTGCGCCAGCCATGCGGTGCCCATCCGCATCGTCCCCAAACTTTTAGTTTAGGCAGAATGCTCATACGATTTTTGCCCTAAATTTTGAAAGCTAATTTCCAACAAATCAATCCCTTTTTTTTTTTTTTTTTTCGTTTTTCCTTTTTTTTTGGTTCCATCATTGAGTTTTTGAAATGCATTATTTGCTGTACATAGATTTTTTAGATTTTTTTTTTGTAAGATATTGATCATTAAAAATCACTGTAATAGGATTGTTGAGTTTGTTATTCATAATAGAAAAAAATGCACAGAATTTGACGGAATTATAGATAATTTTGAGTGAGAATTTATCTAAATTATAGATAATTTAAATGTGTCGTTCATTATTACCGATTAAGTTAGTACATTTCATACAATTCTCGCGACTATAAATTTATTAAAGTAAGCAACTGGTTTAAGTTTTAAATTTAAATATTGTTGATTGTTTTTAAATCAAACAAATTAAGAGATTGGATAGTAAAATAAAAAGTTTAAAAATTAAATAGCCAATTTAAAATAATGGATAGTTCAAATAAGTTCTGTACTTTTTTTATCCAAATGTTTCAAAGAAAATTTATTTTGGCTAAAATATAAAAAATCTCTTTATAAATACCTATTTTTTTCCTTGATTTTCAAAAACTTATATTTTATTTATTCAAAATTTCAAATTGATGTATTTAACCCCTTTCATCATGGTTCGACTACTATTTCGTCAACTTTTTATAATTTATATAAAAAATATTTTCAAAAATAATAAAAATATATTAACAATAATTTTTTTTTCTTATCGAAAAAATAAAAATAATTTGGTCATTTTTTCTTTTTCATTAATGCAATAACTAGTTCAAAACATTTTTAAAATTATAAAAGAACAAAATACAATTTTTTTTAAAATTAGAAGAAAAAAAATATAAAAATCAGATATTTAAACGAGGAGTTTTATACCTCGCCAATTTGCATAAAAAATTCACTAATTTTGCGTTTTTGCAAAAGTGAATTACTTTTTTCGATTTTGTAGATTCGGTCCGAATTTTCAGCAAACTGACCAAAATACTCTTATTATTTTTTCTCTCTTCTCTTTCTCTCTCCTCTTTTTTTCTCTTATTTTTTTTTCTCTCGCGAAAGAAAGCGGCGGAGACGGAGGCGGAGGCGGAAACGGCCCGCCTCGTCTCTTACTCTCATGCTCTCGCCTCGCCTCGCCCTCGCTCGCACACCTCCTACCTTCCTCTTACCTTCATTTAATCTTTTAAACGAGGGTATTTTGATCATTTGTTGAAAATTCGAATGAATCTATAAAATTGAAAAAAATGACGTATTTTTACAAAAGTCCAAAATTAGTCCTTTATACATTTTAGCCTCTATTTTTTGGGGAAAAAAAAATCAAATTTTTTTATGCATTTTATACGGGAGTTGTATGCACTAAAATGAGGGACCAATGAGAGGTGGTGGGTGCACGGGATGGCGTGGTGCACCCGGTTCACGCAATATATTCTCCTGTAAAGCTGTGGTGGTCCTTCGTCTTCTCACTACGAGACGATCGCAAGATAGAGAGAGAATATATAGAGAGAGAAAGTAGAGCAACGAGGGAGAAAGAGAGTAGAGAGAGAGTAGAGAGAGAGAGAGAGAGAGAGCCCACGCGTGCACAATGTGGAGGGGAGTCGCCGCACACTCTCCTCTCCTCATACGAACCCTTCCTCCTCCTCCTCCTCCTCCTCCTCCCCCGCTTCTCGTACCCACCACCACCTCTCTCGCCCCTCTCCGCAGAGCCTCCTCCCACGCGCCGCCGCGGCTCCGCCGTGTTGCGGCGGCGGCTGCTGCGGCGCACGACGGCGCCGCCGCCGCCCTCGTCATGGGCGGCGCCTACTCCTCGTCCTCGCCTTCGATAAGCTCTCCGAGAGGCATATCGTCGAACAGGTCTCGGACACCCTCCCCCTCTCTCTCTCTCTCTCTCTCTCTCTCTCTACTTTGTAGTTTCTTGTGGGGGTATATATCCATCGTAAAAAAGTAGGGTTAAAAATTGTTTTTTTTTTTTTTGGTTTACGGATATTTACTTCACAGCTCCGATTTCTTTGTAGTGGTGTTGTAATTAGTGTACTGATCATAAAAATGTTGATGAAAATGTAAAATCATAATATATTATTATTTTAATTGACATATTAATTAATTTTATTTTATTTTATAATTATTTTTTTAATCAGCGTTCTTTTCTTTTATTAGTGTTACGACAGAATGTGAACGTTGGGATTCCCAACTTTCCATTCCTCTTTCTTTATGTATAAATATCTTATGTCCACTTTTGCAAGAGATATTATATATATATATATAGTTACTCTTCCTGACTTTTTGTTTGCCACTTTACCCCCCAAACTCTTAAAACGGACATTTACCCCCCTATACTTTAATATTGCATCTTATTGCCCCTTCCGTCAGTTAAAGTTAACGGAGCTTAACGGGAGTTGACGGAAGGGTTAGGTTTTGGCGGTTTTTTGGATGCAAAAACTATGGGAAGAAGAGTTGGAGGGCATAGAAATAGAGAAAAATAGTTTTTAAGGAATAAAAGTGAGTTGGTTGGAACAAGAGACAGTTTAGGCGATAGATTTCCCGCCAAAATCTAACCCTTCCGTTAACTTCCGTTCAGCTCCGTTAACTTTAATCGACTAAGGGCAACAAGATACAATATTAAAGTATAGGGGTAAATGACCGTTTTAAGAGTTTGGGGTAAAGTGAAACTCCGCCAAAAGTTCAGGCAACAATAGCTTTACCCTATATATATATATATATATATATATATATATATATATATATATATATAGAGCGTGGTATGCTTTTGGAAGTACGGAGCCTTCTTGCTTCCACTTTGTTTTCGATGTTCGGACTTCCAATAGCACCCCGTACGCACACACACACTCTCTCTCTCTCTCTCTCTCTCTCTCTATATATAGGCTAGGGCTACTATCATATTAATAGAATAGGAGTACTTGTCCTATTAAGTTTTTAACCCTTGGATGAGAAATTGTAGGGTTAGGATGATATTAGTCGATTAGAGTTGAATGGTCCCCTAGGGTTGAGTGGCCCCCACTGGATTATAGTATTTAATCCAATAGTTAGAAATGATGAAAAAAATTGATCAAAAGACTAAAAAAATTGATAGGATAAGTGCTCCTATCCTATTAAAAGGATAAGAATTTAGTACCACTCTCTCTCTCTCTCTCTATATATATATATATATATATAGAGATATAGAGAGAGAGAGAGAGAGATGTCCACATGGTATGGTAAAAGCACCAAGCATTTGGTGCTTGTGATTTTTTTACCGTTAGATCTACATCTTTAATCATTTTCATCCATTAGATTATACTATTCAACCATCCACCCACTTAACCCAAGGGCCCCACATCATCCTAACCGCACATCTATTAATCCAAGGGCTAAAAACTAACAAGTACCAATGACTTGGTACTTTTAAAAACATAGGAGCTCAATTCTCTCTCTCTCTCTCTCTCTCTCTCTCTCTATATATATATATATATATATATATATATATATATATATATATATAGTAAGTCTCCCGTACTTTCGAAAGTACGGAGGCTTCCGTGCTTGTAAGTTGTTTTCGATGATAGGATATCCGATTTGACGATCGGCTCCGTTAGGAATAATCTACCCTATTGGAACTATCTAGAAATTAAATTTCATAATTTTTTGACATCATTTACCAAGCGATCACAGGGTCTCAAAAATGACTATTTTAACGGCCGATGTGGCACGTTTTTAAGTTCAACGGTGTAGAAGTATCCAAATTACATGAAAGTTCAATAGAAAATTCTACTTAACATCAATAGCAAGATTAATACTTCCGATTTGAAATTTGAGTCCTTTATCACTGTTTTTATGAGATTTTTATTTTCAGCCGTTCATTTTGAGGCTACTCGTTCACTAGACAAACGAAATCAAAAAATTATGAAATTTGGTTTCTAGATAGTTCCAATAGCGTAGATCAAGTTTAACGGAACCGATCGCCGAATCAAATGTCTCATCATCGAAAACAACTTACAAGCACGGAGGCCCCGTACTTTCGAAAGTACGGAGGCTTCCGTGCTTGTAAGTTGTTTTCGATGATAGGATATCCGATTTGACGATCGGCTCCGTTAGGAATAATCTACCCTATTGGAACTATCTAGAAATTAAATTTCATAATTTTTTGACATCATTTACCAAGCGATCACGGTCTCAAAAATGACTATTTTAACGGCCGATGTGGCACGTTTTTAAGTTCAACGGTGTAGAAGTATCCAAATTACATGAAAGTTCAATAGAAAATTCTACTTAACATCAATAGCAAGATTAATACTTCCGATTTGAAATTTGAGTCCTTTATCACTGTTTTTTATGAGATTTTTATTTTCAGCCGTTCATTTTGAGGCTACTCGTTCACTAGACAATTTAAATGAAGTCAAAATATTATGAAATTTGGTTTCTAGATAGTTCCAATAGCGTAGATCAAGTTTAACGGAACCGATCGCCGAATCAGATGTCTCACCATCGAAAACAACTTACAAGCACGAGGCCCCCCCGTACTTTCGAAAGCATAGGAGTCTAGCTCTATATATATATATATATATATATATATATATATATATATATATAGTGCTATGGTGCTTGTAAAAGCACTAAGCACTTGATTCAGTGACTAAGCTAGGATTCAATTTTGAGGGGCCAAAATATATTTAAATAGAAACTTTAGTAATAAATAATAAACAAAAATTTTCCTAATTAAAATTTTTTTATTAAAAAAATATTAATTAAATAAATAATGTAAAAGTATGAACTTTATGTTTTTTATTTTTAGATGTTTAACTTCTAATTATTTTATTTATATTATTACATTAAAATAGTTTAGAAATTTTACTAAATCTAACCGTAATTTCTTAGTTTTTTAGTAAATAAGATTAACATAGCTATTAAATTTAGTGCAATTCTTGATTTAATCTAATAAAAGAGTTTACATAAGATAAATAAAAGTTTTAAAAAATTATTAAATAAAATTTTTAGAGTAGAGAAATGTATTATAAAATACTCTATTAAGCAAGAAGCTTTTAATATATTTTCACCCATAAAAAAAGTATACCGATTAGGAGAGAGAGAAAGGATTATATTGGTACCATATTATTAAGTAAATATTGAAAAGATAGGGGCCCAAAGCTATCCATGATCCACCAAAATTTTTTTTGAAGGACCATTAAGCAAATATTGAAAAGTTAGGGGGGGCCATGGCCACCTTGGGCCTCCATATAGCTTCGTCCCTGCTATTAATAGCACCAAGTCATTGGTGCTACCAAGTTTTTGGCCGTTGGATTGAGAGATATGCGGTTAGGATGATGTGGGCCCCTAGGGTTAAGTGGGTGGTTGGTTGAATAGTATAATCTAACGGGTGAAAATTATTAAAGGGGTGGATCTAACGGTAGAAAACTTGGTAGCACCGAGTGCTTCGTGCTATTGATAGCAGAGCAGTCGGACTCTATAGAGTAGAGCTAGAACACTTTTAGAAGCACCAAGCTCTTAGTGCTTCAAAGTTTCTAGCCCTTGGATCTACATCCTAATTACTAATATCCTTTGGATCAAACACTATTCCACCTACCACCACCTACCACCACCTACCACCATCATCTCAACCCCACATCTATCCATCCATTGGTTAAAAACTCAAAAGCACCAACTCATTGTTGCTTTTGAGAGTATTCTAGCTCAACTCTCTATATATATATATCACCGTTTGGATTCGGAATAAGGGGTGAAATAATTCCTTATCCCCACCTTTATACCCAAATGCTAATTTTTTATTCGAGAATAGTAATTTTCGGGTATCTGAAATAAACCAGTATAACTATTCTTACCAGCACCTTTATTTTTTATATAAAACTACCCACTATTTTTCTTATGTCATATTATCTATCCAAACGCTATTTTTCTTATCCTCGCAAACAACCAAATTTTCATCAAAATGCTAATTTTCTTATCCCCGTACTTGTATCTATCCCCGTAATAGCTAGTTCTTGCTTATACTCGAACCAAATGGTATATACACAAAGGGTAGTGAGAAGAAATTTTTGGAGATATTTTCATTGCTTTTTTTTTTTCTACTTATTTGATATTTTATCATCGGGTGTTGAAAAGATTCTCCGTCAGCCTCTTCCGCGTTTGTGTCCGTGGGAGGAGGAATTCCGGTTGTATCTTGGGGCGGTGTTCCGGATAATCCCGCACGAAGGACGGAAATATGCCTTAGGACAGTGCATCGCACGCTTCCGGGGCTGATTATTTTGGATTTCTTTTTCACCGATTTATTTTGGATTTAGCGATCATCTGGAAGTTGATTTTATTAATTTTCATCACAAAATTAGTTAGATTTATATCATAATTGAATTTTCGTTGCGATTTTTCCCCAACAAACAAAAAATGGCCGTAAAAGTTGGCTCAAAATTGGTTATAATTGGGTTTTTCTTTTCAAATTTCTTCGTAGTGGTATTATATTTAAGGTACTGTTCATTGCTCTTAAATTTGGTTTTTGTGTGTGTGTGTGTGTGTGTGTGGATTATGGGTACTTAACAATTTTGATTTATTTGTACTGGTGCTGTAATTGGTTATTGTAGTGAACAGCGTAGTACATCGTTACAGTAAAAAAGTAAAGCAAAGGGGTCCCAAACCTTTGCCCTGAGTTTTCACTTTTGCTCCCAGTATTTTAATTCTTGCACAATTTGGTACCCCTGTTGATTACATTATTAATTTAAATAGTGATTGGTTTTGATGTTTTCTCTTGTGGATATACAGCTTGATGTATATTTCTTGTGATCTTAAAAATTGGTTCAAATTGGTTTTCCTTTAGGGCGTGTTTTGTTCCTCGGTAAAGCGTGAAAAATATATATTTCAGGAAAAGGATTTTCGATCAAAAACACTCTTTTTCACAGTTTTCGTTGTTCCGATAAAAAAAAAAAACTCAGAAAACAAAAAATAAGTTTTTTTTCCGTAAACTCTGGAGAAATAAGAAAACTTTTTCACAGAAACTACTTTTTCTAAAAACTACATGGACAGAAAATGCTGTTTCAAGTTGGAATTTGATGAGAGTATCTGCTTGAATTTTTAGTTTTCTACCTCCAGGTTCATTTTCAGTTAGCTAATGACAATAGTTTCTTGTTTTATGAAGATGCGTTCGCGCTATCGAAATGCTAACTACGAAATTTACAGCAGAGCTTAAGCAGAAAGATAGTGCATGTACTCTCTGGGATCCTTTTTATGTCCTCCTGGCCATTTTTTAGGTACTACTTTGTTCATCTAGACTATTTTTTATCTCAACATATTTTGTTCTTTGATATGTTTCTACTTATTTGAATGAAGTGTTTCTTTCCCTCAGTTCGTCAGCGACAGCGCGGTATTTTGCTGCTATTGTTCCTCTCTTGAATTGCATTAGGCTTCTTACCCACGGCCTCCGCCTTTTTACCAATGAAGCTCTAATCAAATCGGTTACGCGCGAAGGAAAACCCGAGTAAATTTTTTTTTGTTTTTCTCATTTATCATGTGGATAGCTTTTTCTCTTGTTCATTAATCTATCTGATATTTGCCATGCATTTTCTTACCTACAGGGAACTACTTAGAGGTCCATTATACTATGTCATAGTGCTGTTGTTTTGTGTTTTAGTTTTCTGGCGCGACTCTCCGGTAGGGGTTGTGTCACTATCTATGATGAGTGGTGGTGATGGTAATTGCTTAATTTCATAGAGTTTTCTCCTCACTTTGTGAGGTTTGTGTATGTGAACTTGCTCTTTTACAGGATTTGCCGATATTGTCGGTCGAAGGTACGGCGCTCTAAAGCTTCCCTACAATAGGAAGAAGAGCTGGGTTGGGAGCATTTCCATGTTTTTATCCGGCTTCCTTTTCTCCGTTGGGTAGGTTATTGTTTCACCACCGCCTTGCTTAGAAAAAAAAAAAGGGGGGGCAATTGCTTATATACTCCTGAAAAGTTTCCGACTTTACGATTTACCCCTCTTAGAAGGCTAATATTGAAAATACCTTTTATACGTTCCAACCTATTTCTGATATACCCCTAGAGTTAAAATCTGTTAATTAACTCTGTTATCTCTGTAAAATTACTATTTTGTCCTTTCAAATATACCCTCCCACCATTACAGTCTTTCTTATTTGCCCTTAAAGTTAGGAGTATAAAAAGTATTTTGATTTTTGGTCTTTTCCAATATACCTCTACCGTCGCCAATATCACTAATTCGTAGGAAGATACTGAACTTTTGGATTTGAAAAACAGAAGATACAAAAATATGGTCGAATCGAATCGAAACAATGCATTGAAGTTCTGGAGGCCTTAATCTCCCTATCTTTCTATTTATATTCCCTCTTCATCAGATCACGCAATTGAAGTGTCGTTTCTCGCAGGATGCTGTTCTACTTCTCATGTTTTGGGTACATCCGTTTGGATTGGGAGCGAGCAATTTGGAAAGTAGCATTGGTTTCTTTCGCAGCTACTTTGGTGGAATCACTTCCTATTAGCGACGTTTTGGATGATAACGTATCTGTCCCTCTGGCCAGCATGTTAACAGCCTTTCTCGTTTTCGGTTCTAGCCCGCAGTGAGCAATTCTTACTCTCTGCGGCATTTTCTTCGATCACATTGAATGGTTCTTTTCAGTTCATTCAACACCGCTAACATTATGTGTTGATCTTCTGCATCTGATCTACTAAAAACCAATCTGCGAAAAGTTTCTTTCTGTCTCCCACTCAGTTTTTTTCAGTTCATGTGGTAATCTGTAGAGGTGCGATTGTTCGGCGAGTCGAGTGCATTCTCCTCTTTTGTTTAAGTTGTATATGCTACAAAGATTAGTGTGTATATATATATTAAACAGTTCCATGTTTAATTATACTCTCGATGCTCGGATGTTTTCTTTGTGCAATGCTTGTATGTATCTTGTTAAAGCATTTATATATAATTGTCGGCTATTTATTATTGGCTAAAATAGGTCCAATTTCTTGTCCCATGACAATAGACCTAGGAGACTAACAAGTTGAATTGTGTGAGATTAATAAACTGAGTGGGGTCGTGCATAATAGACCTAACAGCAAGAAACCCAACAATAAACCTAATTTTCAGGTGGGTTTAGTCAGATCGAAACCTGCGAGCGTTGTGTATGAGCCCTTAAGTGCGATGGATGCGCTTTTCCTATTAGCATATGCTTTTGTAATAGTTGTTTAGCGCGTACAATCCACAAATGGTATTGAAGCGAGCGGCACGGGTTCCTACATGCTGTATTCCTCTCCCATGACAATAGGCTTAAGAGATTAGTAAGTTGAATAGGATTACGATCCACAATAGACCTAACGGCAGGCTTAATGTCTAGGTGGAGTGGGTCAAATTGAAGTCTATCTCACGGGCTGAGCCCTTAAGTACGATGGATGTGTCTTTTCTCTAAGTATGTACTTTTAGGATAGTTGGGAAAAAACAGGAAGAAGAAAATGTTTGCTGATAGGTAATTGAGTTCTGAAGGAGTATCTGCTCCTTTTCTTTGTTTCTTTTTAGCTTGTTTATGCCAATATATCAAATTGAGCATTTTTTGCTTGATTCACAATGATAAAGCTTTGGTTTGTGCTCAACATATCAAACTTTAGAAGTGAACTCTCACTAGGAATTGTCCTAGTTAACTATTTGGTTTTGATGAATGGTATCACAGATGTGCAAATTACTGATGGTTTATTTCTGATTTCTTAATCTTGATGCTCCTCTTTTTTTTTCTTTCTTTCTTTTTCTTTGTATTGTGAAACTGCATGAAGAACCCTTCAACTATAAGCCATTTGGCCGGCTTACCAGCTGAAAATGTGAAGTGAATCTTTCACCGTCTGATGATTTTAGACTGTATATGATTGCGCTGACGATAACGTCAAGGTCTAAACAGGAGGAGTCTGCGACACCCCATAATCTCACATCGAATAAGTACAGAGTAGTGATTAAAAATATAAGAGATAATGGACTCTAATAATAATTAGTAGTAGATTTAAGCATTTTAGGTCAGTAGTTTGAATTCAACGAGTTACTATTGATAGCAGGTCGAATCGTTACAATTCTTTTAAGTTCTATCATTGTAATTGTTTCTTAAAAACAGAACCTGCTAAATGGTGCATTCAAACAACTTATTTGCAAATCTTTCTACACTAAAAGTGCCAAATCTAAACCATGTATGGATTGAACTGAAAAATCATAGAACAGCTGCAGAGCTAAGCAATAAAGCTTCAATTAGAAATGGTTTTGATCCTCATAACCCAACAAAGAGAATATTCATCAGGTAAATGAAAATCATTACACAAAACTAAAAGAAAAGAAAAAAAAGGAGAAAGATTGGAGACCCATCTCAAATGTTAAACAGATTTTTTTTTTCTTCCCATTTTCACATTGATCAGATAGGAATGAATCAAGAACAGTTAATCTCAGACACGAAACTGATGCTTGCGACAAATCGAAGTTACAGAACGGTTTCGACGCTATCGAAAGAGAGCCTTAGATGCCACTGAAGAGCCCAAAATCCTTTACATGCAACAATCTTTTTGTTTCCTACTAAACAATGGCTAAAGAGACAACCAAAATCCAGTTATTAACACACAAAACACAATTTAGGAGGAAAACCACCAGTAGCATGCAGTGAATTTCACAAACAAGATCCAACTTAATATTAAAGTATCTAATAGATCATTGTATTTAATCGCAATAAAAGAGAATTAAAAACAATTGCAACTTCTCTCAGAATTTAGAGATAATTAGAACTCGATCGATTCTTTTCTTTCCTTTTTTTTTGGGGGGGAGGGGGGTTTTGAGTTTTTTTTTTTTCCTTTTTCTTTTAGCTATTGAGTGCAGTGTTTTTACAGATGGGGCATAAGTTCTTGATCACTAGCCATTGTTTGATGCATGCAGTATGAAAGTCATGCCCACAATCCAACCTCCCCAGCTCATCCCCTTCAACATATTCTTCCTGCAACACAAGGAAGTGACAAGTTATTAGTGCTTTTTACTAGCTAGATAAAAAAGGGGTTAAATCATAAGGGATTCATAATAATTAAATATCATGATTTTCACATTAACAGCATTGATCTATGTGCAACATAATGGAGTATAATAATAGTATTTGGAAGAAGTGTACGGAGGGAAAAGCGAATAATAGCGATATTTATGTGAAGGGATAAATGTAATTACCCGACAGATACAGCACGGTTCAGTTTCTGCTAATGGTTCGAATGTAAGGGAGAAATATTTCCGTTGCTTCAAGTGGTTCATAATTTTTTCCTCGCTCAGTCCCGTGCTTACATTTCCTATCCGTTCTTCCAATGCCAGAAGTTCCTAAAGATCAAGACGACAAAAAAGTGATAGAAAGTTTTGAATGTATTAACAGGACCAAGTTGCAACTCCGAGGAGATAATTTGTTGTACAGGGCAAGTTTTGTCACCTCATAAGACATATTGTCAACGTCGAGCCGCATGTCTCGGTGCCTGTCCTGCAAATCGCCACCACCAAAGAATCCAGTCCGATCAATGAAAAGAACATCCTGTTTCAAGGCCACCATGACAAGTTAAATTCCTCGAAAAAGGAAAGCTATATTACAGTACATGAACTTTCGAAGAAGCCCATCATTCAGATTAGCGCTGAAGGTGAAAAATCCCACCTACACATGATTGCTAAGTACACAACGTAGCAGGGCAACCTAGTACTTGGAGCAGCCAAATACTATTAGTGGTGGTAGCGACTTTCCACCAGACATTTTGGGTATAACAAACTCAAGGTTCGAACCAATAGTCCGTGAAATGAGGAGAAAAGTCATGTCTGGCTTCCGTGAAATTCAAAATAGAATAAATAGGTCATTCCAGGTCAAATGAACCAAAGAGTTTGATTGATTTTTGACTGATGACACATGAAACAAAATTTTCTGGCAATCCACTGGGTCACTGAAGACTTAACCGGGTCAGACTTGGATCAAGCTTCTCCTCGCCCAAGTAGGATCAGATTGCGTTTCACTGGCCCATATAGTGTTACTATTTGAGGTAAACCTTACCCTCACTAAACCCATTATTGCCGGTTATTGTTTGGAAGAGTTCTAAGTTTACTATGAGCACCCCAAACTAACAAGTAGCGGAACTTGGGACGAAAACAAATTTTCATAGTTAAAGAAAGTAATAACATCCATTTCGGAGACTTCGAAGTACACAAGAAAACTAAAAGCTAACCTCAAGTCGTAGATTTTCCTGCCTCCGGACAAATTCTAGCATGTTGCGTATCTGTTGCAGATAGAAAAATGTTATATGAGTTTGGAAATCCATGGAAAATAAATAGTAGATGCTACATGAGCATATTGACTAGAAAAACAAGCTCAAAGAAAAACAGTAGTAGCGAGAGAGAGAGAAGTGTCATGTTTGATCAAATTTGAAAGGAATGATTTGGTGAATATTAGTGAATATTCAAGCTTAATCCCTGAACTTCCACACTAAAATTTGAAATTGCATCCCTGACGGTTTTAAGCTGAAAATAATGGAACAGTACTTCAATAGATTGTGGCGCCAACACAGGCTTTTTATCATATAGCTTCACTATACAGATCCAAATGCTGGCACATCAAGCTTGCTTTGCTCTATTATAGTTAGGCTCCCAAGGAACACTAGAGGCTTTTGATAGGAAAAGAAAAGTTTTAGCCTAAGCTGTAAAGCAACACAGATTTGCATAACAAACAATTGATAAGAGAAAATAATTCATATTTTCAAATTTGGCTTGAGTTGGGGTGACATTTGTTGAGAACATTTTACAAGTATGGCTTATACGTCCACTCTCTATTATTAAATACCTGCTTATTTATCATTATTCGCAAGGCTATTGTACTTCTTACTTACTTTAGTTTTCACTTTTCAGAATAGAATAACATAGGACAGTCCACATAATTTATATGATTTAAAAGAAAGAAAAGTAGCTCGTGCTTCTCAAAAACACATTTTGTAGGACCGCCAGCCAAAATCAGATAATAACACTATCACACCAATACAAGATTATTATAATAATAGTAAACTTAGGTAGAAATGCTTTTTCTGCCAACACCATGCTAAGCAAATCTATTAGCATATTACTTGCAGTTATATGCCCTGAGACATGAATTCAAAAGTCTGTAAAAGAAAATACTGTAACGTGAAAATCATGTCTTCTTCATTGCACTCATTTGTATACCCTAATCATTATCATCACGGAAGAAGCTAACAAGTATAAAGTAGAATATTAAATAATATCAAGAGACGTTGAGGTCTTTTATTTGAGTTAAAAGAAAAAAGACAACTATGTACACAAAAAGGAATAAAATTGTTTTCATCTAGATGATTTGTTAGTAATACCTCTGATAACATCCTGCTTCTTTCTTCTCTTGTAGCCGCCAACGTCTGCACGGATAAGGGAACACCATAGTGCCCATCATTATGCCTATTTGTCAAAGGTGCTGATCTCACGAACGGTTGGTGATCTGGAAGAACAGCTTCAGATTGGTGGGTCCCAACCACATACGGGGTGAAAGAACGATGGCGTGGAGGAAGAACACTCCGATTTCTCTCCCGGGGCCCACCATTTGGCGAAGTCATGGACCTGCGCAAAATCTCCGCTAAGCGATGGCAATTTTGAGGTGTGTTTCTTCTTCCGGTACTGCTTGACTGCCGGCTGGAACTTGATTCCTCTGAAGTCGACTGCTCACCTGCGATCTCTGAGGAACTCGAAGAACTTCCGATTCTTAAATTAGAAGTCCCACTCGGTGGGAACGGGTGCACAGCTTGAGGCAAATTGGGAAAAGATGGCAAAGGAGGATGCCTATATGAGCTTGGAACATGAGCTAATAACATGGAGTCTTCTGAATCATGTAGAGGAATAAATGAAGGAGATGGTTGATGGGTTGCGGGCCAATTATTACTATTAGCAGAACTACTGTTCACTTGAGGAAACGGATTAGGATTAGGAGGAGATATATGACTCTGACTCAAGTCAATTCTCATTCGAGTATTTCTTAGAAGGCTTTCTTCTACCGGAGGATGTAGACAAGGGTGGGTTGATGAGCTAGGCAAATGTAAATTACCGCCAGTAGCATTATGAGGTGAAGTAGACAACAACAATCTATCTCCACTGTGGTGAAGATGATTTGAACTACCAGGAGTAGAAGACTGTCCTTGAATTCCATCAATACTCTTCCTCTTGCAAGATGAATGATGATCACCCTCTTCCGGAAAGAAGTTGATATTAGCATTTTCTGCGTTATGATTTTGCTGAAGAGGCTGATTATAATCAATCTGAGAAATGTTAAGGTTTAAATTCCTATTCCCAAAACGAAGCATATCAGTTTCTTCAGATCCTCCGACTTCCATTCTCTGTCCACCTTCGATAAAGTTCACATTTCCTTGACTATCCCTTTCACCATATAGCATATGACTCTCGCCAGAAGGGAATAAATAACCAGGCAAATTTTGGGCCTCTATCGGATTGATATGTAAATTGTGCTGATCTGTGGTAGAGGCATTCGAACTAGACCCAATTTCCGAGTAGGAATGCATAGTATTATCTTTTCCTTTCTTGGGGGCCAGTGTGTTTGCCTCCAGAATCCTAAGGAAGGAAGGAAAGGAAAAACACGCAATAAACTTTCCTGATGTCAACAATCAAATACACAAAATCCGCTCGACAACAGCAACCAGAGCAACCTGCAAAGAGATTACGAAAGAAAAAGGGGAAATTTTAGTTTAACGGAGTGGACATTCGGAACAGAATCCTGTAAGAAATAGGAAAAAAGCCTCAGTTTCTCAAGGAAATTGCAGCAGGAATAAGTTATAATCAAGCACATTGAGCCAAAAGGATTTTCAAGGAGAATTATAACAAAGCCTACGTTTTCCTGATTGATAAGTCTAAAAGCTAAAGATGCTTTGATTAATTGCTCACTAGCTGAAGATGCAGTAACCACCCTTGAAAGAAGATGATTGTTACTTAATCTGATGTTAAAGAAACATGTCAATAAAATTAGGCCCTTTTGGCCCCGTGTTCGCATCTGCTTTGAGCTACAGTCACCTTTGTTAGAGCATTATGGCGAACAGAAGAGCCTCCACCTTAGAGCTTCTGCTGCGGCGGGAAGCTGAAATGAGATTCTAAGGTGAAAAACCTAGAAACTCCAATTTCGATCTTCTGATATAATGCTTCTACTACTGATCGGCGATAGCACTACCGAAACAACACTTCATCGAATAGCACTACACGATAGCACTACCGAAACAACACTTCATCGAATAGCACTACACGATAGCGCTACCGAAACAACACTTCATCGAATAGCACTACACGATAGCGCTACCGAAACAACACTTCATCGAATAGCACTACACGATAGCGCTACCGAAACAACACTTCATTGAATAGCACTACACATTACAACTCAAGCAAAATTGTTACTCATACTATTTGCATAAGAAGTGGTCACAAGGAGATAATAGCTAGATTTTGGAGAGCCTAGAGAGCATACACAGAGAAAAAGCACAAACTTTTAAGAGGCGTATATACAAGTTCTCTCTTGTTTCTACTTATTTCATCTCCTCCGCCTATCAAATCCAACTCTCTCTCCTCCTGAAAAGGTCCACATATAATCAGTATCAAATCACGACGCAAGGGGAACAAAAGCCCAAATTTTTACTCCCTCAGATCCCCAAAATACCTAAAAAAGCGATTTTTTCCCTAAAAAATCAGATGATTTCACCTCCGATGAGCTCAGATTCATCAAAACTCACCTCGGAAACACGAATCGGCCGCAAAATCCCAAGGATCGGAGATCGGAACCGCCCCCCCTCCTCGCCTCAAGCCCCGATCACTCGGTCGAGATCGATCGATCGCCCGATCGATCGATCGCGATCTCTAAAACCGCAAAGAGAGGAAGCGATGGGTACGGAGAGAGAGAGAGCGTGAGCGAGCGAGAGAGAGAGAGAGAGAGAGAGGCGAAATGGGGAGGAATTTAAGTAGATTTTTTTTTAATATATATATATATATATATAAATCAATACAAGGAAGGGGGAGAGAAGGTGAATGGTGATGATGATGATGATGATGATGATGATGATGATGATGCATGGAAATGGGGAGGAGAGGAGACACACACACTCACACTCACCTCCCATGTGACACCTCTCCACACACGTCAGCATTACACGTCAGCATGCCTCCACGTGGCCACGGGGAAAAATTTTATTAAGGATAAATTTCAAATTTCACCCAAGTGGTTTTGCGCTTTCTCACTTTAGACTTAGTTTGATATTAAGGTCTTTCTAACGTTATTAAATAAAATGGAGTTGTAAAAAAAACATATAGAGATATGCTTCTGCGTTCTCCAGTGGGAACGCAGAAAATATATCGTAACCGACTATCGCGATACGCGAACGTAATATTACGTTTAAAACAAACGGGATATTTTCCCAACGTACTTTCTCACCGCATGTAACGTTTCCCCGCAATACCAAACGAAGCCTTAATATCCCGTAATTTAAATTAGAAAAAACTTTAAAAACTCTTTTGTGGTTTTCATTTTTTTTACTTTAGTACTTATGTGGTTTAAAATGTCTCAAGTTAGTACGTACGGGAAAAATTTTATTAAGGATAAACTTTAAATTTCACCTCAGTGGTTTCGCGCTTTCTCACTTTAATATCCCGTAATTTAAATTAGAAAAAACTTCAAAAACTCTCCTTGTGGTTTCAATTTTTTTTACTTTAATACCATGTGGTTTAAAATGTATCAAGTTAGTACCCTATACGTGAAAAAATTTTATTAAGGATAAACTTTAAATTTCACCTCAGTGGTTTCACGCTTTCTCACTTTAATATCCCGTAATTTAAATTAGAAAAAATTTTAAAAACTCTCATCGTGGTTTCAATTTTTTTTACTTTAATACCATGTGGTTTAAAATGTATCAATCAAGTTAGTACCCTGAATGGGGAAAAATTTTATTAAGGATAAACTTTAAATTTCACCTCAATGGTTTCGCGCTTTCTCACTTTAATATCCCGTAATTTAAATTAGAAAAAATTTCAAAAACTCTCATTGTGGTTTCAATTTTTTTTTATTTTAGTTTCATGTGGTTTAAAATGTATCAAGTTAGTACCCTGTGGTTTCTCACTTTATCACTTTAGTACCCTGTGGTTTAAAGTGTATCAAGTTAGTGCCATGTGGTTTTGAACTTTATCACTTTACTACTATGTGGTTTCACACTTTATCACTTTAGTACCCTGTAGTTTAAAAAAACATAGGGTACTAACTTGATACAAAATTAAAACCACAGGATACTAAAGTTATAAAGTGCAAAACCACAGTACTAATTTGATACACTTTAAATCGAGGGCACTAAAGTGACAGGGTACTAACTTGATACATTTTAAACCACAGGTACTAAAGTGAAAAATTAAAACCACAAGAGAGGTTTTTAAAGTTTTCCCTTTAAATTATATCAAAAGGCTAAAGAGTACTAAAGTGAATATTCAATACCCCTGGATAGAGTATCTAAATTTTTTTATATATAATAATTTAGGTATTGTTTGGTATTGCGGGAAGATTACGTTACGTGCGGTGAGAAAGCACGTTCGAAAAATACCTATTTGTTTCCGTACGTAATATTACGTTCCGCATATCGCGATGAGTCGATTATTTATATATTTTTGCGTACCATTAGAGAATGCAAAAGTATATTTCTATATGCTTTTTCCTCAATTCCGTTGTATCTAATAGCGTTAGAGGAGTCTCAATACCAAACTAAGCCTTAATAAAATATTAAAAGAAAAGCTGACGAAAAGATAAAAATAAAACTACAGGACACTAAATTGATACACTTTAAACCACAGGGTACAGAAGTGAGAAAGTGCAGGGGTGCCATTTGAAGTTTCCCAAATTTTAAACTATGACACTGGCACTACATTTTTTTTGGATAAACTTTAATATCATTCCCGTGGCTTTATATTTTCTCACTTTAGTATTCTGTGACTTAAAATGTCTCAATTTAGTACCATGTGGTTTCCTTTTTTTTCGTCAGTCCCTCTGTTAACTTTTCATTAAATCATATACAAAAAAACTCCAAATATCTTACCTATAGTTTATCGAATATTCACTTTAATATCTTTTAGTTTTAATTTTGTCACTGATTTAATGAAAAAATTAGTAAAGAAAATAACAAAAAGAAAAAAATGAAAACACAGAGTACGATAGTGATACACTTTAAACTATAGAGTACTAAAGTGAAAATGTGCGAAATCACAAGGGTGGCATTTAAAGTTTTCCCTATTTTTTTTATATTTCCGACTATTCAAATTTTGTTTCTAAAATTTACTTATTTATTATAATTTGATTAAATTACAAGTTTTTTTTATAAATACTTGTTTTCGTATTTTCTTTCTAACTTAAAAAAAACCTATATTTTACCCCCATTGATATTTCAAATTATCTTATTTAGCCCTCCCTCCGTCAGAGTTCTATCACTACTTCGTCTATTTCTTATAATTTATATTGAAAATAACTTTTCAAAACGATAGTAATATATTAAAAAAATATTTTTTCTTGTAGAAGAAGTAAGCGCAATTTGGTCATTTTGTCCTTTCCATTAACACTGTACTCCCAAAAATATTTTTTAAATTTTAGAGGGCAAAATATAAGTTTTTAAAAAATTAGAAAGGAAAAGTGAAAAAACAAACATTTACATGAAATTTTCTGTAATTTAACCTAATAATTTTTTTAAAAAATAATTTAAATTGGTGATTGAGCTTATTTTTGTTTTACGGCTTGTGGTTCAAAAGTTTTACCTTGCTTTCGTGTACTTTAGTTTATTTATATTTTATTATTCCATCTTTTAAAAATTTGTACTTTGCATCATTGTAGTTTAGCGCATTTTTTACTTTGCCATTATGTGGTTTTTTTATAAATTTTTATATTGTATCTTATTTGATATAGAATTTTTTTGATGAAATAAAAAATAAACTGTGAGGGCAAAGTGCAACTTTTCGAACCAAGGGTGGCAAAATTAAAATAAACTGAACTACTGGAAAAAGAAAAATTGAAGTTTATTCTAAAAAAAATGATTGGTGAAAGTTTATTCTAAAAACAAATGTTTGAATCTTTGATGCGTTTTTCTCTCTCAAAAAAAGAAAAAAAAAAAAAAAAGAAGAAGAAAAAGATTGGTTTATTTTTCTTCACGATATTTATTTGTGTATTTGTTCAACAGAAAGTGAATGACGTAAAAGCCGAAGATACGGGAAATAGATTAGTATTTGATTATTTTTTCTTATTTTCCTTTTTCGTAATCAACTACGGTCTTGGATGGATCGAGAGTCAATTACGTTATTTTGGAGCGTTTGAGTTGTGTTCGTATGTAAAGTTATGTTGTCAAGAACATAATGAGTAAGATATACGTGCGATGTGAAATTCAAAACAGAAGCGGATGTAAAAAGGATGTGCACATTTATGGCCGAAAACCACTCACCCCTCTACACGTTTTAGTGAAACAAACATATATCTTTCACCGTAAATTAAATTTATTTACAATTTTAATTTTTTTAAATATCATAATTAACTTTACCCTGAATGGTGATGTTATCAATTACAGAAAAGAAATAGATAAAAAAAAGAATAAAAAATTAGCAGCTATAATTTTTTTCAGCCTCTTGTGTGTTAGTATGAGAAATTTTAGTAAAATAAATTAGAAATTTTGAATAATTGTAGTTCAAAAAAGTACCCACTTCCTATCAAATAAACATTGGCAAAAAAAAAATTTTTTTTTTTCCTAAATTTCAGTTCAATTGAAAATCATTTAACTTTGTTTTAAAATAAAAATAAAAACTTTAAAAAACTCCCCTGTGGTTTCACACTTTTTCATTTTAGTACCATATGATTTAAAATATATCAAGTTACTACCACGTGGTTTCTCACTTTATCACTTTAGTACCATGTGGTTTAAAGTGTATCAAGTTAGTACTCTGTAGTTTTATTTTTGTATCAAATTAGTACCCTATGGTTTTATTTTTGCATCAAGTTAGTACCCTGTGGTTTTAAACCACAGAGTACTAAAGTGATAAAGTGCGAAGCCACGGGGTAATAAAGTGATAAAGTGCAAAACCACGGAAGTTTAAACCACATGGTGATAAAGTGGGAAACCACAGGTACTAACTTGATACATTTTAAACCATATGGTACTAAAGTGAAAAAAAAGTGAGGGATATTTGAAGTTTTTCCAAATAAAAATTATTATTACAAATTAAATTAGGCAGTTTGAGATTGAGAGTCCTATTTGAAAAAACGGAGTTAGGGCAAAAGTATATGAATATACGTTTATTCGTTTTTCGGTGAGATTACATAAAATATATCGTAATTAATTCATTATGATATTGCAACGTGACATTACATACGAAAATAAGTATGATATTTTTTTTTACCATACTTTCTCATCGCACGTAATATAATCTCTCCGCAATTCTAGTAAACCTTTTTCAAGTGCTCATAGCTTATTTTTGAAGTTACAAGTTTGAGCATTTATTTTTGTGAATTTGAACATTAAACAAAGAATTTTGGGTTTAATATATTGGTGGATTTATGAAGTACACTGAGGCTCGAATGGTAATTCTCACAAATAAAATAAAATAATATAATATAGTTCTTATTTATTTATAATTTAATCAAATGTTTTGAACATACTTAATTTTGTATTAAACATATTAGTTAAATAATATGTGATTGTTGTATATTTTTAATAATTAAATTGAATTAAATTTAATTTAAATTAAAATTTAAAAAAATAATTCAATATATATTTTTTAAAAAAAATTCTACATAGTCTACGCAGGGATAGAGAAGGGGACTTTCCCCGGTTGGAGAAGGGGAGTTTCTCCTCTTGAAAAATAATAAGGGAAAACTTCAAAAAAAACCCCCTGTGATTTTTTACTTTCTTATTTTAGTATCATGTGATTTAAAGTGTATCAATTTGCTCTCCTGTGGTTTCGTTTTTATCTTTTCAGTAGCTATTTCGTTAATATTTCGTTAAATTATATACAAAAAAATTCATATACCCATCTAAATTTATCGAATATTTACTTCACTACTCTTTAATTTTAACTTTGTCACTGATTTAAGAAAAGAAAAATAATAAAATTGATAGTAAAAAAATAAAAACGAAACCACAGAGGGGCAAATTGATACACTTTAAATCACAGGATACTAAAGCGAGAAAGTGCGAAACCACAGGAGGGGTTTCGAAGTTTTTCCAAATAATAATGCTATTATTTTAAAAAAATTACTAACTTTACACCTCAAATAAAAATATGCTTCTTACACCATTTTATGGGAGGTTTAAAAATCTCAATTGACACCATTAAACATCAATTACATCTCATGAAATTTTTAGCAACTAAATTTCTTATTTTTTCAACATTGTTTATTTAATGATAATGTAGTTTCAAATTCACCTTACAAATGCCATTGAAATTTGCTAATTTTCAGACCACTTGAATAGCATGCAAGTAATCTTGAGAAGTTACAAAATTTAGTTTTTAGAAAGTTCATAATATGTAAATTATTTCAATGGTACTGATTATTGATTCAGATGCTATATCTGTGGATATAACGTGGAAGCACTAAAGAGTTGATATTTCTAATAAATGTTTGGATAGTAAATATAAAATTTTGTAAGTTTAAGTGACTTTCTGCAAATGGGCGAAAGTTTGGATAGTTCAGCCGAAAGTTCAAATAGTTTTTTTTTTTTTTTTTGAGAGATAGGTAGCACGCTACCTGCTTCGCTTATTTCATTTAGAAATAAACTTAGCTAGAAATGTGAATCAACTAGGATTCGAACTTAGGTCTGGTACAACCACTGCCCTTTGCCACTTGCTCTAGGGACGGTCAGTAAAGTTCAAATAGTTGTGATGCATTTATTTATTTTTTATTTTCCTTGGAAAAAGGCCCTAGTACTTTAGGCTAGAGATGTCAACGGGTCGAATTCGGGACGGATTTTTAAAAATCCGAACCCGAACCCGACTCTGAACCCGAACTCGAACCCAAATTCGACAGATTATAAAAATCCATATCCAAATCTAAACCCGACCAAAAATCCGAAACCCAAACCCAAACCCGAACCCGAAACAATTATTTCTTTTTTCAATAGTTCAAAATATTATATTATATTATATCTAAATTTTTAAAATACAAATTCAAATATAACATCAAATATATATATATATATATATATATATATATATATATATATATATATATATATATATATATATATATATATATATATATATATATATATATATATATATATATATATAGGCTAGGGCTACTATCATATTAATAGGATAGGAGCACTTGTCTATCAAGTTTTTAACCTTTGGATGAGAAATTGTAGGGTTAGGATGATATTAGTCGTTAGAGTTGAATGGTCCCCAGGGTTGAGTGATCCCCACTGGGTTATAGTATTTAATCCAATGGTTATAAATAATAAAAAGAATTTATCCAAAAGTTAAAAGACTGATAGGACAAGTGCTCCTATCCTATTAAAATGATAGTATCCGGGCTCTCTCTCTCTCTCTCTCTCTCTCTCTCTCTCTCTCTCTCTATATATATATATATATATATATATATATATATATATATATATATATATATAGAGTCCTATTGGGATACTATTTATAGCACCATGCATTTGGTGCTACCAAGTTTTCCGCCGTTAGATCCACCCCTTTGATGAT
The DNA here is from genome assembly GCA_025177825.1 of Aechmea fasciata. Classification (NCBI taxonomy): domain Eukaryota; kingdom Viridiplantae; phylum Streptophyta; class Magnoliopsida; order Poales; family Bromeliaceae; genus Aechmea; species Aechmea fasciata. The sequence continues at coordinate 10,560,274 of CM045935.1, read as the reverse complement.
TTTCACCGTTAGATCATACTATTCAACCAACCACTCACTTAATCCTATGGGCCCACATCATCCTAACAACACATCTCGTTGGTAGCACCAATGACTTGGTGCTATTAATAGCATAGTAGCTTCTATATATATATATATATATATATATATATAGTTGAGCTAGAATACTCTCAAAAGCACCACCCCCTTGGTGCTTTTGAGTTTATAGCCCTTGGATCTAATTCTTGATTACTAATAACCTTTGGATTGAACACTATTCGACCTACCACCATCCACCACCACCTACCACCATCATCTCAACCCTACATCTCTCCAACCAATGGCTAAAAACTCAAAAGCACCAAGCCTTTGGTGCTTTTGAGAGTATTCTACCAACTCTCTCTCTCTCTCTCTCTCTCTCTCTCTCTCTCTCTCTCTCTATATATATATATATATATATATATATATATATATATATATATATATATATATAATACAAAATAAATTCGGGTTCGGGTTGGGTTCGGGTTTGGGTCGGATTCAATCAAAATTCATATCCGAATCCATATCTATCGGGTTTCTATTTTGATATCCATAACCGAATCCATATCCATCGGATATATTCGTTTTATTCGAATTCGGATTCGGATAAAATTTCGGATATTCATACCATTGACAGACATCCCTACTTTAGGCCCTATCTCAAGTAAACCTTGTATTAAAAATTGCATTAATTATTTTTGCACAAAAGTTACATTAATTATTCCCCCACTTATTTTAAATAAGTCTAGCTATATGGTAAATTAATGAATTTAGCTACAAAATATTATTAAAATGTGTGTGTATGAAATTTCTTATAAATTAAACAATATATATCATATGAATTGAATAAAATTGCTTAATAAACTATCAATTCTCATAGTATTAGTAAAACAGGAGATCTTTTTTTATCTATTTTTTGAGTTGTAAATTAAATAATATGATCGACCAATTCGTTTAGTAAAGTATCGCAATGTTAATTTACTATGTTTTTTAGCCTTTAGATCTAATTGAATGGCAACGTGATAATATACGCAATAACCTTGGAACTTTTTTACTTGATTTATACTCTTCTACTTACTAATCATTTGATTTAGATTTTTTCGTTAGTAATTTTAAGGCAGTGTTTGGTTAGGGGATAAGAATAGAGATAGACCCTTATCTCTCTTTATATTCAAACGCTAATTTTTCACCGAGAATAGTAGTTCTCGATTATCCTCACCAACACCTCCAGTTTTTATATAAAATTACCTAATGAAATGGTATTTTTATCTAAACGCTATTTTTCTTATCCTCGTATTTGTATCTATTCCTGTAATAGTTAGTTCTTGCTTATATCCGAATCAAACGGTACCTAATTAGAGATTATGTTATAATCAAATGCTCACGAGTAGGGGTGGCAATCCAGCTCGCTGTTCACGAGCCGGCTCGCGTTCGGCTCGAAATGAGCTCGAGATCGGCTCGCTCGTTTAGTAAACGAGCCGAGTACGAACTGAATTTTTCAGCTCGTTTAATAAACGAGAATAAATAATTATATATAATATATATTTTTATTATTTAATTCTTAGCAAAATAAAAATATAAATGCGAGCTTAATTATAAGAAGACGCATTTGTATATAAAGTTTTAACTATTAGATCAAAGCGGATAAGATTTTATACATTTATTTTTTTAATATATTTAATCTAAATTTTTTAATTTATCGTTTCGTCATTTTTGGTTCGTGCAATTTTCGATTAAATGAGCCGAACACGAGCCGAATTTTTCAGCTCGATACTTTAATGAGCCAGTTCGTGTTCGGCCAGCTCGCTCGTGTTCTGCTCGTTTACACCCGTAGTTTGGGGGGACCAATTTCAAAAGATTTTAAAGTTTGGGGGTGTCTAATCATTTTAACCTTTGATAAAAGCGTCTTCTCCCTGTAGCGGCGGAGCTCGTCCTCGGGGTTAGGGTTAGGGTTAGGGTTTTGTTCAAGAAGGCCATCCATGGAAAGCGGAAGCGACTCCGACGCTCCAGACGAGCTCACCGCCTTCGAGGTAGGTGCCTTGTCTTTCTCTCACTCTCTCATTGCCTCGAATGCTCATCTTGGGTTAAGCGATCGATATTTGTGGTCTTCTTTTTTTTTTTTCTTAATCCGAAACACTAAATTGGGAGTTAATATCGTCGAAATTCCTAAAATTTTGGGATCCGTGGGTTGTTTTCTTGTGCATTGTGTTCACAATCCTGCTGTAGTAATTTGTCAGTTTTTGGGTTGTGAAAAGTTTTTATCTTGTGGGTATTTTTCATCGATTTATGGTGGAGCGATTCATCTTTTTGGTCCTTTTTTTAGTCCTGGGCCATCGAATTAGGAGTTAATCTCCGCAAAAACCCTAATGTTTTGTGATCCGTGGGTTGTTTTCTTGTGCATTGTGTTCACAATCATGCTGTACTAATTTGCGAGTTTGTGGGTTTTGAAAAGTTTCTATCTTGTGAATTATGGCTGTTTACTTCGATTTATGGTGGAGCGATTCATCTTTTTTTAGGGACTTTTTTTAGCAGAATTATCGAATGAGGAGTTATTTTTCTCAAAAGCCCTAAAATTTTCTAATCTGCGGATTGTTTCTTGTAATTTGTGAGTTGCGAAAAGTTTATTGGCTTGTGAATTATGAAAATTTTATATTGGTTTATGGTGAAGCAAATCATGTTTTTATTTCTTTTTTTTTTATCTGAAATAGCAATATTGAGTTAATCTTTTCAAAAACCCCAAAATTCTCTAATTGTTTTCATATTTCTTATGTGATAATTTGTGAACTGTGAAAAGTTTATATCCTGTGAATTATGAAAAGTTTATGTCAATTTATGTGATTCATGGTGAAGCAAATTCATCTTTTTAGTCCTTTTTGTTCTGAACAACAGTGTTAAAGTAAACAAGTTCGGGGGGTTATGAAGGATTTCATCTATAGTAGCTCATTAGATTTATGAGAAGTTCATTTGTTGTGAATTATTGGAGAGATTATGTTATGAATTTTTTTTATCAATTTACTGTGAAGCGATTAATCTTTTTGTGATCTGAACCATTGAAATTGAAATAGGTGTTTATTTCATGAAAAAGATGAATTTTTCGGATTCATGGGTTGTTCTTAAGTTCACAACCCACCTAACTTTACGAATGTAGCAAAAAGGAAATCGAAACATCACGTGCACTACCTGTCCAAGATCATTAATTTAGATCTTATTTTAGTACCTTGGGTAGTTTTATCTTTTAGATGATCAAAGATGTCTGTCTTTTCCTTTCTTAATTTTTAATTGTTGATTCATTTTAGGGCATTAAGCAAGATGAAGAAATCAGGAAAATCCAAAAGGAGAACATCATTAGGTAAGTTTCGCTTTTTTTTTTGCTTCCACTGGGGCTTGCAGTTGCTTCTCATTTTCTATCACTAGTTTCTTCGTTGTTGGTTTTTCAACCTTTTTCGAATTTTCTTTCTTCTTAGTTTCCTTGCTGCCCTATGTACATTTTTTTTATCTGTCTTCACTTTTTTGGGATGTGTATTACACTTCTTTGATTGGTGTCTTTACTGGCGATAATAACTCAACTGTAATATATGTTTCTGACTTACTATTTTATTGCTTGTCGGTTGTCAACATGTTAAAAGCCTTCATTTTCAAATTAATCTGTTGCTTAAGCTCTTGTAAAGTTTCTAGTGCATTTACTTACTAGCAATTATGACTCGACAAGGATATGTGCTAGTCATACCAATGAAGGTATTTTGATGCACTTTGGATTAGTTTCTCTCTCATCTTAAGAAGGAAAGCCTAGCCTTTTGGTAAACAGTTGAAGCTCCTGCGGTGAGGAGTTCACATTTGCTTCTCGATCCCCAAAAGGAAGCTCCAATTTGAAGCTTTTGCTTCTAGCAGCTACATATGGTTGTTGAGGGGCTTTTTAAGATAGAATTGTTATTGCTTCATTGAATAGTTCTACCCAAGAAACAGTTCTGTAGAATCTCCAACTCTACCAAACAAAGACTGCCTCAAATGATCAAAAAGTCTGAAATGATGTAGAAACATGAAGTCGAGAAAAAAAGAGAATCTATTGAATGTGAAGTCAAAATTGTGCCATTAACTAAATATTGTGAATAAATTAACCATGGCTACCACAGAATAAATTAGTATATGGAGTTTTAGATTTTAGGAGAAAGAAATAGAGTAGGATTTTCTGTACGTGTATATGTTGTATAAACTGTAAAGACGATCATATTCATTCAAACCAATGTGGATCCACTGGGTTAAACGGATTAATGGGGTTCCATTGGTTTTGATCTGTCTTTTGGCCATTTCGTACTTGATGGTATCACTCAGCCCAGAATCCCAGATCAGTGATTGGTTTACAGTCCCTTCGGAGTGGTTCAACCAATTTTTAGAGAATTAGTATAATGCCATTCCCAATATTCTTTTGGCGGTGCTATGATTTTCAAGTTATCATGCTATAGCATTTACCCTTTCTTGTAGAGTGGCGAAGGAAGGTAAAGAACGAAGGAGAAAGTGGGCACAAAGGATAACCCAAGGGAAAGCGGATAAGCAGGAAGATGCAGAAGCTAAGAAGACAGAACAAGAGGAGGAGGAAGAGGAAGATCATGCAGTACCAGGAATGCTTCCAAGCAATATAGTTGATTTTCTTGCAGCGCGTGAGAAGTATGCTCCCTTTATTTGTTTCTTCTGTTTTTTTTTTAACCTCATTTGCTATGATGAGTGAACTTTTGAGGTTCTTGATATACCAGATTATCTTTAGATAAAGGGCCCTTTCAATTTAATATTTGAATCATCAGCTTATTTCTTATGGTCGCGGCTTTCTCTTTTGACTGGGTTTGTGGGTTTCAGAACCTAGTTGACTACATGATTATTTACTCTGTTGGGAGGAGTGCCATGCAAAAACACACAAATGCCAACTTTGAAATTTCTGTCGGCTAATTGTGCCGCTTTAGTATTGTGCTTCCTACTTTGTTGAATTTCTTTGCAATATAGTTGCTCTTTATGTCTTTATTATGGTTTTAAGCAGTAATCACATTCAGGAAAATGGTTCTCTCTCTCTCTCTCTCTCTCTCTCTCTCTCTCTCTATGTCAATATCTATATCTATGTCATGTCTTTATGTAGATAAACTATTATGTTTACCTTCTAAGAAGTTGCTTCGATTGCAGGCAAACATTTGCGTCAGACTCTGAGGAAGAAGAGGAAATCATACAACAGAAACCCAAAAAAAAGAGAAAGCAAAAAGCTTCAGGGTATCTCTCTCTCTCTCTCTCCTCTTCTTATCGTCCAATTACGAACTACGACCTATTTGGCCGGCTCTTCTCTATTTCAGAGAATAGAAGCTAGCACGAACCTCGCTGCTGATGTTGCAGGAAACTGAAATGAGCTTTTTCGGTCCCGAAAATAGAATCATCTCTATTTTGACTCTTCTACTGTGAATGAGAAGGGGGAAATTGTTATCAAATAGTGCTTTCTTTTATGGTAATTCCAGCCTAAACTGAACAAGCAGCCATATATTAAATGTTTTAGTAATGAGTTAAAACTTAATTCTCAGGCCCGAAACTGTCATTCTCAAGGATCTCCCCGGCCGAATGCTTGCGCAACTCTCTGGAGTTCCTGAAGAGGAGGAAGATGCAGGTCTCGAGGTCGACTTCGGTCCTGAAGAATGCAGACCAGGCTCTGCGGCTTCTATCGTCGCGAGGATGCTTATTTAGTAAGCATTGAATATATTTTTATCTCCGATCACATGATGTAACACTATCGGTCGATTCTCAATGATTTTTTTGATCGTTTTTTGTTATTTCGGCGGTGCGTCGAACGCACTGTATGAAGAGTATAATCTGAATTATTCTAAGGAAAGAATTTGTGCAAGTTCTGGTGGGATTTTCATAACCACTACACTACAGCACGAAAAAGTTTTTATATACTGCTCTTCTGTAGCGGGATGCATTTTAATAGAGTTAAAAATCGGAGAGTCAAAATCGGATGCGCATTACCCTGATTGTAACCATTGTGCCCCCCAAATATTATTTGTGACTCTGGTGAAATGCACTGTTTATGGGTATCTTGACTTTTGATAAGCTACACTATTTATATATGGATACCACTTTTCCGGGCTTTTTTTGCAAACAGCTCCCTAACAAATTTTTTTTTTACAATTGGTTCCGTATAAAATTTATTTACAAAAATGGCTCTATCCCGTCGCGTAAGCGTCACGTCAGCGCCACGCGGGCAGGAATGGGCAAGTGTTTAAGTTGAACACGGTGAACCATTCATCGTGTTTAGTTCACCGTGTCTAAACACGTAAGATCCACAAATACTTCGGATCCCGGACTTAGTTGTATTGGACACGGTGAATGGTTTACCGTGTCCAATACAAATATCCTGTCCCGGCTCCGCTTGCGTGGCGGGGGTAGGACTATTTTTGTAAATAAATTTTATACAGGATCAATTGTAAATTTTTTTTTTATTAGGGGGCTATTTGCAAAAAAAACCCGAACCCCTATCCTTAGGAACTGTTTGGTTCATCAATATGAAAAAGAAATTAAATAAAAACATTGGTGAAAATTTATTTTTCCAATTTTTCGAATGCTTGGTTCTAAAGAAAGTAAAAACTTTTTGCCATATTTTATAAAAAACAAAAATTAGTGCTTTCGTTTTTTAAGAAAATAAAAAGTGAAGATGGAAACTTTTCCATGAAATATGGAAAAAGAGTTTTCAATACTGCTTATTTTCTTTCAAACCAAACGTAGGAAAATTTGAAAAATCCCCTTACTCTCTCTACTCCTTTGGTCCATAGCATTCCTCGCGCTTGTTTAAATTGGATGTTGGAATTTTTTCTAGCAACTACTGTAGTAGAATTGCAGATAATTTGGGTGTAGGTTAGGAGGTTGGGTGTTTGAATCCCCCAGGTGCATTAGGCTTAGTTTGATATTGAAGCCTATCTAACGCTGTTAGATAAAATGGAGTTGTGAAAAAAATATATAGAAATATACTTCTGCGTTCTCCGATGGAACCGTATCATCGCGAAACGCAATATTACGTACAGAAACAAACAAGATATTTTTCCAAACATACGAACGTACGAAAATAAATAAAGTATTTTTTCCAACGTACAATCTCCTCGCAATCCTATACGAAGCCTTACAGTTCTTGGATAGTATATATAGAAAAAGCTTTTGGGAGGATTTTTGGATTAGTAATCTTCATCAAAATAAAAAATAATAATAATAAAACTATTCCTACACTCCAAAATAAGGTGTATATCTTACACTCTGTTCACGAGTAATATTATTCGTACACCTTAAAATAGAGTGCACATCTTACACTCTTTTCATCGATCATCATTCTTCTACTTGTCACATTATTTTTTTTGTTCCTAACTATTAATCCATTAGAATAGAGTGTAAGATCTACATCCAAAAAGATCCTTTTTGGATGTACAAATAGAATTTCTAACCAAGAAGAAAAAAACCCCCACACTTAACTATTTTATGATTTTATCTCTATTTTTACCAAAAAAAAAATACACTATCAAATAGGATACCAAAGTAAGTTTTTTTAATAATTACATGATAGTTGTCTAATTTTTTAAATCATAGAGTGACAAAGTAAAAATGAGCTAAACCACAAGGGGGCGAATAAAGATTTACCCCCCAAGAAAAAGTACTTTGGAATAGATGTGTCTACATCTAATAAATCTAGAGAATTTTCCACTTTTTGGTTTCTTTTCTTTCAGAAAGACATGTTCAAATACTGGAAACCATAGTGCTAAAAAACAACAACACACAACAAACTGAAAATGATACATGTTCTTTTATTGATAGGCACAAGCAAAAAGCATGAAAGTAAGTAGATGAATCAATCCACAGTGGTTGCATTTCACTAAAAGAGTGTCAAAAGTAGGCTATTATTATTATACAAAAGAATGTGTTATTCTCAGCTCAAAAGAATTTTTAGCTTCTGCTACTATGTTTTTCCTACTTATATCCATGTATAACCTACCTCTAAAAAATGAATGCTTTTTCTCATAAAAATGTAATCACCCTAAGTTTCACCTTCGGAAAAAAAATTAATAGAAAAAAAGGAGTTTGGAGAGCTGATGTTTTTGGTGTAGGTAGTGCAGGAATTACCACAAAGATCGTTAACTTGAGGAACTAAGTTTTTCTAATGTTGGGGCTCGAAATTCCCGTACCTTTGTGAGGGTTATCGACTCTCGGGAATCGTTTCCTCCACAGCATTGCTGGAACCGTTGATTGTAATTTTCGGTAATGGCGGCGGCGGCGGTGATAGCGGTGGGTTTAACCAACTTCTATTTGATTCAAGAGGCTCTAGAACTACGACTTTGCCGTTGGAGAGACCAAGTGCGAATCGCATCGGCTCAGAAGGATGAGCAGCAATGGTGAGTGGGTACACAAATAAAACACAGAAAACAGCATGATCGGAACTGGAGAGGAGGGAGAAAAGTGAAAATGTTAGACGGGTATTTGAAGGCACAGATTGCAACTTTCGATAAAAAAAGGAAGTAAAATGTATGTATATCCCCTGTGCTATTTAAATTACAAGTTAGTCCTTGTACTTCTAATTTAAATCCACATATATTATGCTTTTAGTACCTAATCATTTGACTTATTTTAGTTTAATCCAAGCAGCAGGATTGAAAAGTCTATTTTGTAGTACAAATCAAGATTTCCTTAATATTCACGGTCTAAATTGCAACATACTTCAAAATTCAGGGGATAAACTGCTTAAACGAAAAGCACAGCGACTAACCTGCAACTTCATGATAGTACAGGGGCAATCCATACATTTTACCCAGAAAATAAGGGCTCTGATTCAGAATTTTGTACCTTGGACCACTCAGATATGCTGTAGGTCTAATTACACAGCCCAATTCGAGAGATGGGGTTAGTATTCCCACACATCCATCGGTGAAACTTGCATATATCATCTTGGCATCGCACGAGTATGTTGCATGTGTAATATATCTTCTGGATAGTTTTGTGGTGCACCACTGTCAGGCAGAAGATCCCCCCCCCCCCACACCCACACACACAAAAAAAAGGAAAAAAAGAAGAGGATTTGTTAAGAAAATAGATGAAAACCGTGATACACGTGATGTTGATTAACCTCAGAAGTAATGGAACTTACAATAAATTATTTAAGTAACTCAAATAGTAAGCATATAAACTTTTTGGGACTCCAGGTGTTGCTATAAATAAGTTTGAGTTTACTTTAAAACCTGATTAATTACTATGCATAAAGAATGATCACAGTTCTGCTTGAGACAGTTTTACTGCACACTGAAGTCCAAGAAATTATTTTCTATCCACGGACATTATTTTTTACATCTTTATGAAGCATACTTGTTGAATTTTTTTATCTTAAATTTATGATTGTGGATTACTCATTTGATAGCGTTAAAAAGCAGAAATGATTTAGCAATAGAATGGTTCACTTTTAGGTGATGTATTTAATTTTATAAGGTTTAGGGTTCACGGGTTTATATCCCCAAAGTAACTATAGCTAGTATCTATGTTCAAAAAAGTGATACACAAAATACCTCAATGAGGTAATAAGATACGGCAACAACCTGGAATGAATAAGCAAAGACATAGTTTCGCATTCATTTTAAACTGGAATGAATATCGTAGGTCAGGCAAATGTAGAATTCTATTTGAATTGGTTGTAATAGCCGAGATTAGACCAGCTTTATGATCCCATTTAAGATGGGAGTAAATAGTTGAGCTTAGATTGGCTCACCTTTCTATTAGAACCGCATATGTTATATATATAGCTCTATATATATAGGGGATAATTGCCTATATACCCCTAATGCGTCTGAAAATATCCGATCTACCCCTACTTTTTTTTTCTTTCTAAAATGCCCCTCATACGTTCCACCGTTATTGCAAAATGCCCCACAGTTATCTTCTGTTATGTTAATCTGGGTTAAACGTGAGTTCAATATCTATCACAGTTAAAAAAAATTTAAATACCAATTTTGCCCTTAACTTAAGGGCAAATAAGAAAGGTTCGTGACGGTAGAGGGGTATATTGGAAAAAACCAAAAGTCGAAATACTTTTGTGCCCTTGACTTTAAGGGCAAATAAGAAAGACAGTGATGGCAGAAGAGTATATTTGAAAAGGGCAAAATAGTAATTTTACAGAGATAACAGAGTTACTTAACAGATTTTAACTCTAAGGGTATATTAAAAATAGGTTGGAACGTAGGAGGGGTATTTTCAATATTAGCCTTCTAAGAGGGGTAAATCGGAAAATCGGGAACTTTTTAGGGGTATATAAGCAATTGCCCCTATATATAGGGTCCGACTACTATACTATTATGAGTACGATCGCCCTCGTACTCATAAGTCGCTTTCGATGATAGAGCTTTCGAATCGACGATCCATACCGTTAAACATTATTTACAGCATTTAAAACTTCTAGAAATAAAATTTTATAATTTTTCGACATCATTTACCTTACGATCAAGAGGTCACAAATTTTGACAATTTGTAATGGCCGGTATCGGATACTTGCTAGTTTAACGGTGTAAAAGAATCGGAATTTGTTGAATTTTTGATAGAAAATTCTATTCACTGCCTAGATAAAGATCAATAACTCCGATCTTGAATTGAAGGATCCGATCATCCTTTTTTAGGATGTCGTTCGATTTTGACCGTTCATTTTATGCCCGCTTGATGGATTTTATTATGATTTCAAAAATTTACGAAATTTATTTTCTAGAAGTTTCAAATACTCTAGATCATATTTAACGGAGTGGATTGTCGATTCGGAAGCTCCATCATCGAAAACAACTTATGAGTACGAGGGCTCCAATACTCATAATAGTATAGTAGCCATGGCCTATATATGGCCCATATATATGGCCTATATATGGGCTCCAATACTCATTATAGAGTCCGGCTGCTATACTCTTATGAGTATAGAGCCTCTTGTACTGATAAGTTTTTGGCCGTTAAATTTACCCTTTAATCATTTTCACCCGTTAGATTATACTATTCAACCAACCACCCACTCAACCCTAGGGGGCCCACTATCAACCTAACCATAACCACTCTCATCCTAACCGCATATTTTTTCATCCAAACCAAAAACTTATGAGTTCAAAGGGTTCTATACTCATACGAGTATAGTAGCCCCACCTAATATATATATATATATATATATATATATATATATATATATATATATATATATATATATAGAACTAGGCTACTATGCTATTATTAGCACAAATTCATTGGTGCTACCAAGTTTTTAGCCGGTGGATTGATAGATGTGCGGTTAGGATGATGTGGGCCCCCAAGGGTTAAGTGGGTGGTTGGTTGAATAGTATGATCTAACGGGTGAAAATCATCAAAGGGGTGGATCTAACGGTGGAAAACTTGGTAGCCCCGAGTGCTTCGTGCTATTGATAGCATAGCGGACTATATATATATATATATATATATATATATATATATATATATATATATATATATATATATATATATATATATATATATATATATATATCTGGAAACTTAAAGAGTTTAATTTTGTAAAAAGACCAGACTTCAACGAAATCATGCTAAACACAACTAGAAGAAAAGGTCTAGATGCAAGGAATTTATGCACAACTAACCTGGTGAAGGCATTCGAGTTTCGCTGCATCATATATAGCTAACTTCGCCACATGGACAACCAGTAGATGGACCTGATCACGGTGAAACTGAACTTTTGTCCGTGCAAAACGGCCCGCAGATATGGTGGGTACTTGTAGACGCTTACTTCCTTGATGTTCCCATCCATGAGTGCTCCATTTGGATAACTGAAATAAATCAGTAAAAAGGAAACCGCCGTATCATCAGTTCCCCATTAAACTCATTCTTTCTTGCATTCTTCTTTTTTCTTTTCCTTTTTTTCCCCTGTTTACAGATGAAAAAAATGCACCTAAGGTCAAAATGCGCCCTGTACTATCCAAACGCTATGACTTATTCCTTTATCTTTCCTCAACCACTTTATTCCCTGAGCTTTCTTATCTGTCGCAGTGCCATCACCGATTACCAAAAAATAAATAAATAAATAAATCTAATTTTCCCTGCAAAGTAACCACTTTATTCTCAACAGATGTCAACTTTCTTTCTTTCAACGAGTAAGGATGAAACTGCCATTTTGTGAAAGTTCAGGGAGTTGAGCGTTTCTTAAAAGTTCAAGGGCCAATTTGCCATGTCAGGATAGTGCAGGGACTATCCATACATACTACCCTAAACCTTACAGCATAAACAAACCTGAGCATCTGCTCCTGACGATATGAGCACATTCAGCTCGGTAGAAAAGGCAAGGCCTGTTACTCTCTCCTCGTGATGCCCTTTTAGCTCTTTTATGATCTACAAAGCACAATAAACACCAAAAACAGTTAAAAAGCTGCCGGCATTGTTTATGATAGAAACTAAATAGTGAAGCGTTGACTACCTTTAATTATTATGTAATGTACCTTTTTCTTAGGGACCTTAGTGTAAATCCCTCTCTACATAAATTTTATTCTTGCAGGTTGGTTAGAGGATTATGAACCCTAATCAAAATCCTCATCCTTGTTTTATCATGGTATCATAGCAGGAGGTCCTAACTTCAAGTTCGACCAAACTCCTAGCTTCATTTAATTTCCTCTCCTTTATTTACTTGATGTCTTGGACCTATTAAAATGTCCCAATCCCAGATGTGAGGGGGAGTTGTTGAATATAAAATGTTTAAACACTATTCTCTGGTAGCTTAAAGCTTTGGGGATAAATGGTTGTTTCACATAATTTTAACATAAAGAAAATTTCAAACTGCAAGAGAAAAAAAACCTCATTGGCTGTGAAATTATAGATTAATATGCTGGAGTCATCCCGGCCAATGGCGATGATGTTGTCCTCCTGTGTATGAAGAGCCAGAAAAGTTGCTGCAGGAGGGGGATTCATGAAATATTTCTTGTTCTGCATTAAACAAATTGTACAAACTTACAAGGGAAGGATGTATAAACTGAACTATAGAGCATATTGAAATGGGTGCTTGAACTTCCAAATTTTTCCACTTCACTACGGACTATTAAGGTTTATCTGATAATAAGTATTTCACTGTCCGAAACTAAAAATATCTTTACCATTTCAACAGAATGCTCTGTAACTTAAACAGAATATTGCGCTACTAGATGGACCATTCAATAGCATTTTTCATGCAACTGGTAAGTTCAAATAGCTCAACGGAATTTTCTAAAATCTTAAGTAATGAAAGGAGATCTAGCAAAATAAAAACTTTAAAGTTCAGGTACCCATTTCACATTGTGACGAGTTCAGTAAGGTTTGTATGTTTCTGCACCAATCAACTAGAAATTGGAGGAAGATCGAAATAACCAACATAAACAAGATACCGAGAATGCAGGAAGATCGAACAAAGTTATTTTTCCGCCTGATGTGGACACGGCATGTGACTCACTCCTTGACACTGCAAAGCAATGCACAAGTTCTTTTGTAGAGCTACCCCTTCTATAGGTAACTCCAATGCAGCGTGCAGGTCGCCATAACTGTGGAGATATCATTGTCGTTGCCCAGATAGTGTAGCATTCATTGACATTGATGTCTCAAAGAGGTAATATGAAGAGACAAAGGATAAAACCTTTTCAGAAGCATTTTGATCAAATTCGTTCCATTTCCATATCTTGTGAACGCCACTCGAGTCAAGTGCCAATATATCATGCCCCAAATTCATATATCTCAGTTCATGGATCTAAAGATAGCAGCAGAAGTGAGACGAAAAAAATTTAAGATACATGTATGTTGAATGGACCAAGTATAAAATATTAAATATTTTGGCTTTAAAATCCCGCCATCTCCAACAATGGAGAGTTTTCCTGTCATTTCTTAGATAAAATGAGTTACATTCTGCTAACAACCGAAAAAAATGGTGATTATTTGGTACATTCCACACCGCACTTCCTTTCTCAAGATAATCCTCTCTTGATTTAAAGAAATCATTGGAAGGTTGATTGCCTCAAAATTCAACTTCTGTTGCTTCGTACGGAAATGGAACCTAAGGTAACTTCTAATGTTGAGAAAATCAGAAAAGGTATAATTTCTTCGATGCACTTCCACGCACAAATTTCATTAATTCCCCTTGAAAAGTTTGGAATATCATCGATGTCCTCATAAACACTAAAAATATTTGTGAACACCTTACAGCTAACAGTCTGTCCAATTTGATGGAGGTAACAGGCAGTCCAATTTGGTGGAATTGTTTCTAAATGTCACTTACAGTGAACTGTGAACTAAAAACCAAGGAAACTAAATCTTTACAAACTTTTTTAGCAAAAGAACTAAAACAATCACTAGACTCAGCAAGGGGGGAAAAAAGAAAATCATTCCATTAGCTCTAAAGTAACAAACTGCACACTCAGTATGCAATTAAAAATAACATGGATCACTATATTCCCCTACATTGTTGGGGTAAGCTCGTTAGTTCGCTAGCTCAAGTGGCATTTAACCATCCTTTAACTCGAGTAGGTTTATAAGCTGGTAACAGAAGATGACAGTAGGGGGTAATCGTGATAGATTCACATATTGAGATGGATAGCCGGTAATTTACGAGGCCCAACAAAAGTTGCGAATACCAGTCGACAAGGAGTAGGCTGGGACATAAATGAATAGAGTGACAAGCATATCAGAGCTTGAACATGGGGTTATAATCACACGCAAATAGTCCCAGGTTAAAAGATGGTTTAACAAACTTTCTACATAAGGACTTTTAGATCGAACAAGCTGCTTATAATGGTAAGCTAGTTAGGTTATTACATCCTGTATTCTAACTCCTCAGCATCAGACAAAGCGCAAAGTTGATGGCAGGTATACAGCTTTTAAAAAAGGAGACAACAATAGAGTTAGTGAGTTACTAAATAAAAGATGAAGAAAAGAAATGATGCGCATTAGTGTATGGGGAATATTGAGGAAAACTTAGTTGGAGGACACTTTCAACTCTATGAAACTGAAAATAGTACGTTCCAAGCACATTAATTTTTTAAAGTCACTTGTATAGTTGTATTGTTACTTAACATTTTATGGCTTTGTGCATATACAGTCACTACCAATCTTTTTGCACAGTGCTCTTTGATATCTTACTATTGCATGTAAGTTTCTAAAAACTTTGTGCAATAGTGATGCAGTAAAGGGAATAACTTTCTCTTATTTATTTAAGTTCTTTTAGTTTTAATTTCCATGTAAGAATTTTGGATTTAAATTTTACTAAGTCATCTATCAGTGTATGTTTATGGTGTGTTGTCCTAATGATGTTCGAGGGATTTGAGAAGATATCTATCTTCTCTAGAATTATTTTGGTTTATTTATTGCTTTTTATGGGTTTTGAGAAGTGGTTAAAATCCAATTAAGAGTCTAACCCTTAATTGCGCGATTGGCTTATTTTTAATTGAGTTTAATTCCTACATGTTTGGACTTTGGGTCAGATATGGTTATCTGTGGCTTCGTATTTAGGTTTAGACCTGGGCTTTGAATTTAGGTTTAAGTTTAACTAAGACCTATTATCAATTAAACCATTGGTCCTTATGTTACTAGAGCCCTTGGTCCTTATAAACAAATACAATTAGGCGACTTTGCCTTAAAAACGAGTCTGGGTGATGTGAGGAAAAGTGTGAACGTGAGAAGCCCAATTGAATTGCCACCTAATTGTAATGACATTATGGATGCTAATAAAACAACACATTTGAAGCACTGATTAAATTATTCAAATAATAAATATAAACTTCAGATCATAAATTTGCAACCTTTTCTTTTTCTATAAAATAAGGTTGAAAGAATACCAATTCTACATTTGGAAGAAAATATTGATAACAAAATGTAAAGAAGATTTTGCTGTAAGTTCTACCTAAATGACAATAATAACCATATACTATAATAATGATTAACAAAGAATTGGACATTTAGACCTTGCATAAAGTACTTGAAATATCTAGCTACAGGCTCATCATAGATAAATATCTAAATTCGTACAGAGCACTGGTCAAACTTATTATATTGCTTGTTTCCATACCTCAGCTGCTGGCATATCATCATGAAGCCTCAAAATTTGACACTGAGACCGCCTAATAACGTTGGGCCATGTTTTTCTTTTCTCTTTTGATTCAGCATTCTGTTAGCATTTGGAAGCATATTATTGCTCCCTATTCAACATGATTGGACCAAGCATAACTTTCCAAAAGAAGCATCATAATAGAAAAGATGTAGCAAAAGGAAAATCAGAACAGCTGTTCTGTAACAAATTTAACAGTCAGCAGAATTGTACTATTTCGTTCAGCAACAAAACAAACAAATCAAGATTCTCAACGTAGAAGGGACAGAGACAGCTCGGGAGGCAAATATTTCCTAGAGAGGTTAATTGTTGGTGCATGGACCATTAGCTGATTACTATTTAACTTATTATAAATGCAGCAACCTTTAGTCCTTTCATTTTGAGTACCAAGAGCACAAAGACGATGTGAATCTCATACTCTACTTCCAACTCAACGATAGCCCCCATGCTTATTCGGAACATAACTGGGCATGTAACTATGTTGATTTAGATTAATACTTCCTCAGCAGTTTCACGCTTATGTTGTCATGAATCACATTTCATAGACTTGAAGGAAACCTTGAATAGCAAAGCAATCCAAACAGAAAACCTCAAAGGGACTTGCTAACACAATTTTCATTAGTGCATTCTTAAATTAGGTCTTGTTCCTTAGGGCCTTCCTACACTATTTCATGACGAGCGATCTCGTACTTCATGATCATGCAAAGTGTACAAAGACCAACTAAACTTTGCAAAAGAATTGCTTGGGAACAACTTAGGATTATTTTTATGTCATCTCTAAGATCGAGTATCAGAATTTTTTCACTAGGGCTATTGCCTCTCACAGCTGCCAACCTACAATGGACATGCTAAAGATCGTTTTGCCTTTGTGCTTGCATGGGTTATCTCTAAAATCGAGTATCAGAATTTTTCACTAGGGATATTTCCTCTACAGCTACCAACCTACAATAGATATGCTAAAGATCGTTTCACCTTTGTGCTTTCATGAATCTTCTTGTTCCAATTTGTACAGGTGATAGGAAAAAAAAAAAGAAAAAAAAAAGAAGAAGAAGAAGCTAATTAGGGAAGATGGGGAAATACCAAAATGATTTGCAAGATCTGTTTGTGAATTTAGTCAGTGTTTGGTCCCCCGGCTTTTGCAGCACACAGCTGTACATAGCCGTTTTGGATGTGCGATTGCACGTGCAGTTCATGCACAAACGCACATCCCTACATTTTTTAGGAAGCTCTGAATCAAAGCTTCCTCGAGTAAAAGAGTGGTGCAATCCGCCTGGGCGAAACAAGCCCTAAATCCATTTCAATTGATGCGATTTACTTCCTAATTCCTATTGTCTCCTACAGTATATAATTACACCTCAATTCAAAACTCTCACATTGATGAGAGAGAGAGGGAGAGAGAGAGAGAGAGAGAGAGAGAGAAAGAGACATTGAAGAAAATCTCTCTCCCCATGCTTGTCCTGGAATACATTCAAACTCACTGAAAACTCATCCTTAGTGTAAGTTCAAGAGTAATTAGGTTTGCCAATTGACACACTCTCCCAAAACTTATAACTAGAAAAAATATAAATAGTTAAGAATTATATGTTCAAACTCTGCAAGAGTACTAGGAGATATGCATACAAAAATAACCAATAAACAATAAAAACGGAACAAAGAGGAAAAATGAATTGAAAATTTACCTCACATTCCAGTACTTGCACCTGTATGCCTCTGTGGGCTGCAAGTGCAGGAGGCCTAAATTAAAAAAGAAAAAAAAGGTTAGGAATCAGAAGGAAAAAAAAAGCCCTCTTTGTTTGGATGGAGAGGATAGGAGTGAAAATAAGAGAAAAGAAAAGAAATTTCTCTCATGTTGTTTGGCATCTTTCAATGAATCAAAGAAAAATCTTTTCTAATATTCTCTTCATCATCTCTCCACTTCTCTTTTTTCCTGCTGCAATTTAGCCCAGAAGTTCTCATTTGGTCCAAATTGCTCACTATCCTAATATTTAATGCTGCTAAGTTCGATTTGACAAAGGACAATAAGTTCGACCCTCAATATTTGAAGACTATTAATTTCATTGTCGCCAGAATAAAGTTAGCAGATTTAATCACTGTTAAGAGGAAAAGTTAGCATGTTTGGATTATATGCAGATTACTACCTGCTGCCACGAGTAGAAATCAGAGGCGCACCAAAAATGGTTCGAAGGTTCCGCATTTCAAGCTTTGGAAGCTCCTTCAGCTTGCCCTCGAAATCAGGGTTCTTCTCAATCAGCCCCTTCAGCTCCTCAAAAGCCCAATCCCTCCGCAATAGCATATTCCTAAAAGAAAATTACTATGAATGCACCATTCGCCTAAGTACCAAATACCAATAACAACCAATTTAACACCATTACCTCACAGGAGGGGTGGTGAGAGCATCCTTCGTATCGAAGGGTTTGAGATCATTCGAGAGAATTTGCATCTCCTCCTCCCCCTCCATCCTACGAACAAGACACAACAACAAAAATCTTGATGGAGAGGAAGGGGATTAGATTGGATTAGATCGCATTGGATTGATCGATGTGTTCCTTTACTGATCGTGGTACTTCATCGTGCGGAGTTCGGAGAAGAGCTTCTTCAATTGGGGGTTCGAGCCGAGATCCGTGAATCCGGAGACGTACCACTCCGCCTCGTCCCAGTCGCCGGCGATCACCGCCCTCTTGAAGCGGCGGAGGCTGAAGAAGCTTCCGGACTCCCTCTCGAACCTTCTCCCAGGGTTTAGGGTTTCGAAATCAAGAAGAGAGAGAGAGAGAAAGAGAGAGAAGGAGAGGGAGGAGGGGGATTTGGGGATCCACACATGCGAGCGGTGTCGTGGAGGTTGTTCTCCACGAGGTATTGGTGGACGAGGAAGAAGAGCTCGCCATCGGCGCCGGCGGAGGCGCCGGACGTGACGGCGGAGGCTGCGGCGGCGCCGCCGAGCGACGGCGATGGCATCACGTCGGAGGTTTGGGTGGAGAGAGAGAGAGAGAGAGAGAGAGAGAGAGAGAGAGAGAGAGAGAATGGGGAGGGGAAAGCGCGGGGGAGAATCGGAGAGAGAGAGGAGGACATGTTAAATAGTGGGGGAAAATTGGATATGGGTACCTACAAAACAAGAAAATTGCGGATTGGTTGATAGGAAAATATGTATGGAGAACCCCCTCAACTATTAAGCGCTTCGTAATTGGTCCCCCGATTATTTTTTAATAGATAGTTTAATTATTTTAATTTAATTTTTATATTAGAATATTAGATTAGGCATTTACCAAGATTAAATTTGATGGTAAAATAAAGCGAAGAACCATTAATTTTAATAAAAATAAAAATTAATTAATAAAAATTTAATGAACCTTTTCTGTAGTTTGATATTTTTTTATTTTAATATTATGTGATTTAAAATGTTTTAATTTGCCCCATGTATTAATTTGCCCCCATCTAGATTTATCGAATATTTATTTTAGTACCTTTTAATTTTAGTTTTGTCAATGATTTAAGAAAAAAAAAATAATAAATTTGATAATAAAAAGAAAAAAAGCGAAACCACATAGGAGCAAATTAATACACTTTAAACCACAGGATACTAAAGTGAAAAAGTACCAAACTACAGGGGGGATTTTGAAGTTTTCCCATAAAAAAATAACTTGAGGTTACATTTCAGAATATACTATAGCTGAGGGATCTCATTGCACTTTTCACCTTCTTCTTTCTTATTCCCTCGTTCTCTTTCGCGCCTATATTCGTACCTCGTCCCCCTTACTCACCCCCATCTCTCTCTCTCTCTCTTCCCCTCAGAGATGGCGCCGTCGGCGCCGGCGCCGACCACCGGAGAGGCCGCAGCAGACTACGGGGGTGGAGGGGCGGCAGCAGCTCCGCAGAGAGCTCCTCTTCTTCATACTCAAAATTCTTGTTGGAGGAGAGCAACCTCGACGCCGCCGCCCTCAGGTCCCGATCTAGATCTCTCTCTAGAACCCTATTTCTCTATCTCTCTCTCGGTCTCCCTCTAGATCTCCTTCATCGCCATCTCGTAGGTTGGAGAAGGAATCCGGGTTCTTCTTCTTCAACATGAGCCGCTTCAGGAGCTTGGCGTTCGCAGGCAACTGGGACGGGGCGAAGTGGGTACCTCTCCCGCTTCAGGAGCTTAGTTGTACAAATGCACCGGAAGAGTTTTAGCCCCCGTTTGGTTCGGGGTTAAGAAAAAACTAGTTAATCGAGGGATAGTGTTAAGTTTGGGATTAAAGTGGGGTTAAAATATTTTTGTGTTTAGTTGAGAGTTGGAGTTAGTCGAGAATAGTGAAAACTAGTGTTTGGTTGAAGTATCCCGCGTGGGTTAAAGTTTGGTGGGATTAGGTGGGATTAGCTAAGCGGGAATAACTTTTTGAGATGAGTTTGCTAACCCCATTTTTTTTTTTGGTGGTGTTTGAAAATAAAATGAGGATTATCCCCAACCAAACGGGGTTTAGGGTGTCAAAATGTCAAACTTAGAAAGTATATGGGGTTTAGGATGTCAAAATATCAAACTTAGAAAGTATATGGGGTGTAAAGTGAAGCTTGGCCAGAAATTCAGGGATTACTCGTGCAAATTTGCCCATCAACTTTTATTGATTTTGGTTTTTCCTTTTTTTTAGTTTTTTCAATTATGATCTCCAATCTTATTTGACGTAGAATATTCAGATTTCTCACCGAGAGTAATTCGGAATCGCCTGTTAAGCTCTTTCTTCTACCATTTGACAGTGGCCGATGTCTTGCGGGTGCAGCACTGTCGAGCAACGGCTCTCACCACTTCAATTGTACTACGACCTCACCACTCGTAATCCCAGTGGTTGTTGCATAGAAATATGTAGTCCTTTTTTTCTTTTTTCTTTTTTTTTTGGCCACGATCAACTAGAGAAAAGAGGAGAGATAAGCATATTCTTTTGTACACTATCCAAGTATGGATCTGATAATGCATTTAATTAATAAGAAACACAGAAAACCACATATTTTATTTCTACAATTGTAATTTTTTTTTTTGGGTTTAGTTTATTTGAGTCGCGGCTAATTTTGCCCCTTTACGACGGTGCTGCGCTTGATTGTTGCTCAGATACAAAGCTCCAGTTTCGATGAAAACTGCCTCGGGTCAACATGCAAATATCGCAGAGACCTAAAGCAGGTCTTGCAAATAAAAAATTCTACAATATCACACTTACATTACGTCATCAATAACAAGCCAATCACCTTTCTTTTTTTCAAACAAAAATACAATAAAAATATTTTTTTATAATCATGAACAGAACATATATCTTTATAAAAGAAAAAAAATTTAATTGATTTGTTACGCCACGTCACCAATATACTCGTTGCATTCTAGAATTTTTCCTTGCAAACAAGGTCCGCCCAGGCCACCGTAACTAGATAAAATTTTAAAAAAAAATTATTAATAAGCTTAAAAAATATTACAAATTACATAAACATTTTTTATAAAACTTATTTATAAAATTAGATCTATGCGGTAAATGAATTACCATTCTCTAAATATAATAATAAATCATTCACCGCTTTTGTTCAAAATATATTAAAATTATTTTTAATATTTTTAAGAAAGAGTAAATAATTCACTAGTTTTATAGACCTATTTTTACAACAACAAAAAAAAAAAAAATTCTATTTTCACAATTAAAAAAAAAATATTCTATAGACGTAGCTCTCTTTTAAACTCACATACATTTCAAAAAGAACCAACATTTTAATTAAAAAATTACAGAGCCTACACCAAATCTACACATACAAACACTAACAAGATTCGATTACATATGCACTGCTAATAACAATTCCTGCTCTGTTATTATCTATCGCCGAGCTAGATTCTATTCTCTTTTTGGCTAAATTATAAAAAGCCCCATGTATTAAAAGCTGCGTCGATTACCAACCCTATGCTTTATCATCATTTCAAGTGGGTCTAACTATTTTGGGATAATTGTTGAATTTATAGCTAATAAAACCTTGCATAAATAGTAAACACAAATTCAATAAATAGGGCAATAAAATATCAATTTCGACGGTATTAGCAAGTTGAGTTACAAACTAAACATATATTGAGATGTGAAACAATGTGAAGTTTTTAATTTTTTTTGGATTTATTTGAGATGGGTGATGATGATAAAGCTGTGGGGTGGTAACTGATGCAATTTTTCATTTTTTTTTCTTTTTTTTTTATAATTTAGCCTCTTTGTATTTTGAAAGCTCACAAGCCAATAACACAAAATATTTAAAGGACTAGGAATTTTTTCCACAGAGAAAGGAGAAGTTGTTGTTACCATTGGAGAAAGAAGGGATCTGATAGACAAAAGATAGCGCAATACTGCTTATGGAATCAACCATCAACTCCATAAATACATCTCTAGAAGACGTCGGGATGGAAGCGGCCCGGAATGGAGCTGCTCTGCTGGGCTTGCCTCAGATGCACGCCGAGCGCGTAGTTATTGACCTGCGGCGCATCAAAAAAGAATCAAAGGATAATCAATCTCCCATTAGAGGAACTCGCAAAACGGGTCGAGAGCGTGGTGTTTCGGCCAATTTTAACTTTTATTCATCGTGACACAAACTCACGATTTGAGTCGCTACGTCGCATTAACCGATGATCCTTTTAACAGCTAAATCAAAGCAATAAAAAGTTGCGGGGGTGTCAACGGGAGAGAGAGAGAGAAAAAGAAAATGGCCGTCTATTTTAAAAGCCATGGACTAGGGGAGTTTCTGCTAGTAATCTTTTACCATTTACTCCCTAACACTCGCATCCCGCTGGATCTAATATTCTTACCCTCCCAGTAAAATTCCTCCATCAATTCGACTATAAATATTCCAAGCAATTCCCCATATCATCTATCTCGAATCTTAATTTGATTTTTCACTGAGAAATTTACTGAGGATTGAGACCCATTTGCAACACATAAAACAACCGGGGACCAAACTAAAAACCTCCTTAAAAGAATTGGGGACCCGTGGTGCAGCATAATTAAAAGAAAGGAGTACGAGATTTCTGATAGAGATTAAAGAACGAAAAAGAGTTTACCTCCAGGGTTTTAATTTGCTCTTGGTACTGAGATACAAGCTGTTTCAATTGCTGCAGCTCTTGATTTCTCTCGTCGTAGTCTTTCTGGCGCTCGCGCTGGATCGCCACAGCTCTCCTTAGAACAGCATTCTGACGAAGCAGTTCTTCTGCTTGTTCCTTGAGCACCATATTTTCCTATCAAATAACCGAAAAAAAAAAAAAAGAGTTAAAAAATAGACTACATCATAATGTTGTTTGGCATTCAATTGTGATTGAAGTGTGTGTTAAAAAAATTTTACCTTATGAGAGCTCTGCATATGTTCCGTACCAGCACGAGCGACGATGGATTTCTCCAAAAGATCCAGCACTCTCGAGGCACGAGCCCGGGCATCGTCCATGTTCGATGCGCTCATCATTTCTCTCACAATTAGCTCGACCCATTCGGAACCATCTTTCGGGAGGTCTTCAATGTTTTGAAGGTTTTCAGCACCCGCATCGACGCCATTATTGGCTGAAATGCCTGGCCCATTATAGAAAAAAAAACACAATGAGGTGGAATTATTCGATTCTTCGACGAGTACTCAGGTTGCAGGTTCAATGGTATACAAAAATAACTTCCCTGGATCAACAACAGCAAAAGGAAAAGTTGCAAATCTACTGGCCATAACTACCACAACTAAGGGCATGTTTGGCTTAGCTGGAGATCCTAAACAAGTGCTTCTGCACAAGCTGTAGCAGAATCAGATCAAGCAAAGCTTCAGCTTCTGAGGCAGAGACCTCATGTCAGCTTCTCGCTCCAGCAAATGCTCGAAACTTGTTGGTTTTCTTACATTATATTTACCACGTTTGAACTAAACAGCTAAAAGAGCATCACATAATTCTTATTCGGATTGAACTTCAAATTCAATTATCTAAGAATAACTTAAAATATCATTCTATACAAAAACCATCATTTGATAATATTTTGCCCTAATATTTTCCAGAACAGAAGAAATAATAGCAAAAGAAAAGAATAAACAGTGTATCAATTGAACTTGGAACAATCTTTACATTCTTTTTAATAAGATAAGCACTGGAAATAGGTAAACTTCTATGAATGATCTGAAATATATACATATAACATGTACAAACTAACTACTTGTTGCCAGCAGGAGCTTCTCTAAGAGTGTTGTTTAAGTAGAGCTATTCGAAGAAGAACAAACAACTCTTTTACTAAATCCTCAAATTTGCAACAGCAGCAGAAACTTCTAATGGGAGCTTCTGTTTTTTGGGCTTGACAGTTGATTTATACAAAAAAAGCTCTAAATTTTTTATACACCAAGAATGATAAATGCAACTAGTCAAAGAAATAATAAAAGATGAATTTATAAGCATGTGAACTGGTATATACCTTCCGTAGCTACCGGACTATTATTCGGCATTTCATTTTCAGAGCTGCAAACAGCAGATCGTAAGATGATTTCAGCTGACTGCAACCGCAGATCATGCAAACTCCTTATCGCCGCATCCAGATCATTTCCAGATTCCTCAAGAGCTCTTTCAAGAATCTGAAACCATTTTCTGAACATTGATTAGCTATATTTATAAATAATGAAGCCCTTATCTATCAAAATTTTGCTTATTACCCCACAAAAGTAAAAATGAGTTGAATTCATTATTAAGATTGAATTAGTCATCAAGAAAATTGGTCCATCTGCATTTAATAGCCACAAGCTACCAAAGAAACACATGAAGTATATAAAAAGACCACAAGCTGATTCGTGTAATCTCTATAAGCAGTAATAGTTTAGATTAAAGAAGCAAGATGCAAATATAAGCTTTCCTATTTGCTAGTTAATTCTAAGTAGCCATTGTGGTGATCAATCAAGAACTTAAAGCCCTTTCTAGACGCATGAATATCATGTTTGGTATATCCTCTTGATTTCCTCAAGAAAACTATACATTTGGACGATGAGAAGTGTGATCAAATGTTTAGAATGAAATATCATATTCGGCCTTTAAGTCATTTTTTTCAAAATAATATAAATCACCTCATAGCTGAAATGTACTATCCTACCAAATCATGGATGGTAAGCCCTCTCAAAAAGTAAAAATGAAACTTCCTACTTACAATCATGTTAGAAAATTCTTATACCGAATAAGTTATTCTTGGATAACTTAATCCGACATCCAAACAAGGCCTAGGGTAAAACACCTAACAGCAGCATTCTTTATAGGAACAACCAATGATTAAGAAGCTGAAATTTCAATCAGTTCAAAACTTTCAGCTGCTCATTAAAATCAGCAACAAAATTTTGCTAGACCATGAAGGAAGATGAAAAGAACGCAACTAAAAATTATTTATAAAGGATGCCACTAAGATCTACCTTGGTTGAACAAGTTTTTCTAAGCACAAACTATTGGTACATTGATTCACATATTTTTACAAAGGATCAATTGTCAAAAAAGCAGAAAAATAGTTATAATCCTTCCTGTGGTAATCATACCCTGAAAAAAAAAATCTAGCATTCATTCATTTCGACCATTTGAACAAAGTTAAGACATTAGTAATTAGCTTCTTTCACAGGCCGTGACGATCAACAAATGTTCTTCCAACTAGTTGAATAATATAGTCAACGACAATAGCGATGACAACAAGCCAAGTGTCATGCAAAATAAACTGCAACCAAGCTTGACGTTTCGGCTGAGGCCCTGAAACTGAAACTGAACCAACATTGTGTTTTCAGTTTTTATTGGATGGCTCTAAAGAAGTCTTAGCTTTAAAAGTTCAACCAGATAATATTCATCAAATAGTTCTTTCATTGTGAACCTTATATGGACAAGTATTCAAGTAGGTAAGGCTAGAATTGTAATCAAATAGAAACTATTTAAAACTCTTCAAGGTAAGGATAAACTTAAGATTGACAGGGAAGATGATAATTTTTTTCAATCTCCAAGGTGTCTATAAATAACTAAGCTACAAGAACACAACTCTAGAAGGAGATTTTCCAACCTTCAAACATTTAGTATGCCCTTTCCTTTTTTTTCAATTAAATATATAAACATCTGATAACAGCACCATAATTATCCATAACAAACATATACAAAAATCTTAGCCCACTGTATATACCGCTTTAAACATTAGAAGTGCTGTATAGCAACTAGAAATCACCAATCTTAAAATTCAGCCAACTAAATTGAGAAGACACATATTAAATCACAGAAGAATGCCTCACATGCCTTCTGCTGTCTCAAAAGAACAGATATTTTGATCAGAATATCAATTCTTAAACATGCATGTCAATTTACCGCATAATATCACTACAACTCAATTTCACACATCTTATATGACTCGCATCAGCATAAATCTCTGTTGAGTCTCATCAAGCATCATAAAGATTGGAAATTTCCCACAAACTCATATTATATGCAAGATATTATACCAGTGGAAGAAGAAAGAAACAAAAAAGAACAAGATTTCGAACAAGAAAACACCAAATTAAGGGGATAACCCGGGACAAATCAATCACCTGCTGGTCCATTTGGGGGAAAAGCAATCGGAGCTGCGCGAGATCGCTCTCCCTCCGATCGGCCGCGGGTGAGGGCAAAGATTGTGGCGGCGACGATCCGAACGCCGGCGCCGGCGCCGCGGCGCGTCGGAGCCTCTTGGGGGCGGGGGGAGGGGTGTGGAAGAGGAGCTCGTCGAAGAAGGGGTAGGACGAAGAAGAAGGAGAAGAAGACGACGACCTCTTCCCACACACCGCCGCCGCCGACATTTTTGGCGATGATCTCCAATCCCAAACTCCGAACCTCCTCAACGGGGCCCTCAAGAAACCCTAGAACGGACCTTCGATCGCCGCTTCTAGAGGGAGAGAGAGAGAGAGAGGGGATGGCGCTGGGGTGGATCGAATTAGGGTTTTGAGATCGAGAGAAAGAGGCGAGGTGGATGGAATTAGGGTTTCTTTCTTCTACTACAAGAAGGTGCGATATACGCTGCGCTCGAGAATGCGCGAATACGGAGACGATACGCGACGTTTGGAGGGATATTTATAGAGCGAGGAGGAGAGAGAAAGTAGAGAGAGAGAGAAAGAGGTGGGTGCAAATAGACGTATTCCGTAAACCCGGTGTATCCGTACGCGTTGTGCACCGCTCATAAATAACTAATTCAGGTTAAAGAAAATCTTAAAGAAAATTATTTTTTAGGATAAATTTCAAATACCACCTTGCGGTATCGTATTTTCTCATTTTAATACTATGTGATTTAAAATGTATCGAGTTAGTATTATGTGGTTTTATTTTTTTCTTTTCGTCGGCTCCTTTATTAATATTTTGTCAAATTATATACAAAAAATTTTAGATATCCCACCTAAATTTATCGAATATTCACTTTAGTATCCTTTAGTTTTAACTCTGTCACTAATTTAACGAAAAAAATTAGCGGAATGGATAATAAAAAAAAAAGAATGAAACTATAGGATACTAAATTGATACACTTTAAATCACAGAATACTAAAGTTAGAAAATGTAAAACCACACGTATTTGAAGTTTTTCCTTTTTCTTATTTGTTTGATTTCCAAATTATGTAATCTTTCTTGAAAAAAATTTCTAAATTTTATGAAAAAAAAACTCTGCTTTTTATTTTTTATTTTTTATCCAAACAAATTTGAACTCATAAAATAATCTCTTGACGAAAAATATATTTGTTGTCTGGTTGAACCAGGCACCTTCTTATCAATCAATAATATATTAAAATAAAAAATATGATCTATGCAATTTAGGGGCTGTTTGGTTACATATAGCTGTAACTGCACTGCAGTTATAACTATATGCAAATATAAATTCATTGTTTGATTTGATGTATTTAACTCCAACTGCTGCAGTAGGAACCGCAGGTGGAGGTCCAACTGCACTAGTTGAAACTACGCCCAAATTGGCTGTAGTTCCAACTACAGCAGTTTCAGAGAGTAACTTAAGCAAAAGGTAAGTTTACCTTTCTAATTATTTCTTAAACAAAAAAAAAAATTACATTGGAGGTAATCTCACTATTATGTACATAAAATGATAAAATCTTAAAAATCAGCTCTCAACTGCATGCAATCAAACAAATTATTTGTAATTACAGTGCTTCCTACTACATCCAGCCAAATAGGATGCATATAGTCACAATTGTTGTATTCCCAACTGCATACATTTCTAACTACACTACATTTGTAATTATATCTAACCAAACGGCCCTTACACTAACTATGCATAAAAAATTCAAAATTAAAAATCTATGTATAATTATGACATTAAAGTTTTGTTTGGTTCGTACATTTTGGATCCGAAATGAGAATCGGTTTGAGCAAATTCTGCTAATTTTGATTGGTTCACAGGAATGGGTTTGGAACTCCGATTTCAGATCAGAATGAGAATGGTCCATTAGCTTATAAATTGATTCTGGCCTCCAAGTTCGGATTGAAGTTTCAATCCCAAACCCACACTTACCTCTTCCTTAGACCCAGCCCAACATTTCTCCATCTTATTCATTATTTTTCTTTCTGTATCGATCTCTTTCCTCTTTTTTTAACATTTTAAAAAAAAACGTGATATATTATTTTTATTATAATTTTATTCAAAAAAATTACGTTTTTTTTTTTTTTTTGTAATTTCTTGCATAAAATTTTTTAAAATAATTTTTTTTTTTTGTTGCATAGCTCTAACTTGAGAGTAGTATTAATTTTTTTATATATAAATTTTAGATAGCTTTATAAAATTATATTTGAAAGTAAAACTAGTATTATGTTATTCTATTATTTTTTACTTTGTATCAACCAAACAGTAAAATAGGAATAATTCATTCCAATTTTCAATTCAGAAATGAACCAAACATCTTAAGGGAGTTGGGCAATCCAATTACCATCCCAATTCATTCATATTCCATTATCCATTCAAATTCTACTCTTGAACCAAACAAGCTTTAAGTGATTCTAAAAATCAGTGGTACAGAAATGAATATTATTAAATAAGGATAATTGCCTATATACCCCTCATACGTTTGAAAATATCCGATTTAATCCTATTTTTTTTTCTTTCTAAAATACCCCTCATATGTTGTACCGTTATTGTAAAATACCCCCGCAGTTATCTCCTATTAAGTTAACTTAGGTTAAACGTGAGTTAAATATTTACAACAACAGTTAAAAAAAATAAAAATGCTAATTTTGTCATTAACCTAAGGGCAAATAAGAAATATCGGTGATGATAGAGAGGAATATTAGAACAGACCAAAAGTCAAAATACTTTTTGTTCCCCTAACTTTAAGGGTAAATAAAAAAGACAGTGATGAAAGAGGGCTATATTTGAAAGGACAAAATAGTAATTTTACATAGATAACAGACTTAATTAACAGATTTTAACTCTAGGGGTATATTAGAAATAGGTTGGAATGTATAAATGATATTTTCAATATTAACCTTGTAAGAGAGATAAATCGGAAAGTATGAAACTTTTCATGGGTATATAAGTAATTATCCCTATTAAATATACTAAGACAATAACTTGTAAATTTTATTATTTTTTTATCAGTAGCTCTTTCAAATTCAAATATTATAGAACACAGGCAAGAGAGATTTTGACTCCAAAGCCTCTTTATTTTAGGGCGTGTTTGGTGTGAAGTCGGAATCGAAATCAGAATCAGAATCAAAATAGAAATGACTCATTATCTAATTATGTTTAGTTCGTTACATGAATTAGAATCGAAATAAATCATTCCCATTATCGGTGTTTGATTCAGGTAGATATAAAAAAACGTAATCAAATTAATATACTAACTTTATCTTTATAATATATGTTGCACACTGAATTTTAGCAAATTGTAAGATTCTAATGTCCGATCAGTATATAGTATTATTCTTGGTGTGTTTGAGGGTCGTGGACTGTATTTCGACCTATTACTCACATTTTGGAAA
This sequence comes from Aechmea fasciata, assembly GCA_025177825.1. Classification (NCBI taxonomy): domain Eukaryota; kingdom Viridiplantae; phylum Streptophyta; class Magnoliopsida; order Poales; family Bromeliaceae; genus Aechmea; species Aechmea fasciata. Next base: position 10,530,185 of record CM045935.1, on the reverse strand, counting down.
GCGAGAGGGGGTATTTAGTACCAAAATCTGGGTGTTGGGTGCGGTACCACAAGGGTACCGGAACCCCGTCGCGTGACAGAGAGGGGTGCTCTCGGATTTGAGCTCTAGGAGGTTTGAGTGCATCGACTCGAGTAGCAGTACTTCGGGCCAAGTACCGATCGCATTGAGCAAGTTAACTCGAAATTGCAATTTTTATTCAAATAGTGAAATTTTAATTCAAAGAGTGCAATTTTCATCCAAAAAAAAAATATTTTTCTCTCAAAGAGAATATATTTTTTTAAAAAATAATACAACGTTTTCTGAAGCAGTGCAATTTTTTTTCTCTAAAACAGTGCAAATTTATCATCATTTTCTTTTCTCTCTGGTTATTCATTTTTTTAAAAAAAAAATAACTATTTTTTTATATTTTATTCTTTATTCTTTTTTATTATTATTTTTTGCATATTTTTTTCTCGGCTCCGCTTTCAGTCACACTTGCTCTAAGTTTTTCTCCAGCATCGGCATCGGTGCCTACGCTGGCGAAGGCAGATGAAGAGGATGTGGTACTATTCTCATCACTGTTGTAGAAGGTCGCGGAGGCGGTAGAGGGGGATTGAAGAAAAAAAAAAGAAAAAAGAAAAAAAATAAAGGAAGAGGATATGATGCTGCCCTCTTTACTATTGTAAATAGCCGGGGAGGTAGTGGAGGAAGGTCAGAAAGAAAAAAAAATAAAAAAGAGGGTCCAGGCACGATTTTGACGGGGTCGAAGTGAGAAAGGCGGAGGGGAAGGTGCGCAGGCGAGGGCAAGCGGGACAGAGGCAAGGCGGGCCATCTCCGCATCGGCTTCCATTGCCCTCTTCGAAGAGAAAGAAAAAAAGGAACGAGTGAAAAAAAAGTGGCGAGAGAAAAGAGAATAAGGATATTTTAGTTAATTTTTTAAAAATTCGGTTCGAATTTTTAAAATTTAAAAATGCGGCATACTTTTGCAAAAAAACTGAAAACTAATAGATTTTTGTGCAAATTGCCTAGAGTTTTTTAAAAAATTATTTTTATAGTTATAATATATTTAAAAATTTTATTAATAAAAAAATTTAAAAAGTCCACATTATCATTACCACTTATTTTTATTGTTTTTTCTGACTCATCTCTTCTTCTTCCTCCTCCTGCTCTCTTGTTCCTGAAAATATTATATCTCCTGAACGTCAGAGAATTGAGAATGTTAATTTGTTTCAATTTCCATAATTGGAATGTTATGGATAGAAATAGAAATTCATTATTTTGTAATAAAAACAATATAGAAAACTCTGGAAATTTTTTGGATAAGGACAAACATCTTAATGCGGATACAAATAAATTTATTAAATACAAATTTGTTCTTTGGCCCGATTACCAATTAGAAGATTGTCGTACTCCTATTTGAATCGGAGTTTGAAATCAAACTTCTTCTAATTGGTTAATAAAAATACAATTCAATGGAATTCCTTTTTGTTTTTCTTTAGATTAGTTAATTTATCTTGAAAGGTTAAAAAGGTAGAAAATAAAAGGGTTAATTGCATACACGTCATTCAAACATGGTGAATTGCGTAAATATTTCAAGAAACTCAATTTTCATAAGTTGTCCCTACAAAAGTCCTAATATATGCGGATATATCTCTCGATTAAAATCCGTTAATGAACTCGCTTATTTTTTAACGGTGGATTCATAAAATGACAATTTTGCCCTCACAAATATATCCCTCCAAAAGGTCCCGTTAGTATTTTGCGTAAATACCCTCACAAAAATGTCTTTTCTTCTTTCTCTTCCTTCGCGGTTCTCGGGAGCGAGCGGCGGCAGGGACGTCACGGAGCGATGAGGCAGCGACGATGATCCAGCGCTCAGAGCGGAAGGAGGCGTAGCGATCGAAACCGCCGTGGCTCCAGGGCCATCGTCGTCGCCTACTTTATGTGGCGCCATGCGATCCCCTTCGACGCTGCGCTCCACCGCGTCAAGGCAGCACGCATCGCCGCCGACCCCAACCTCGGCTTCGCCGCCGCCGAGGCGCCGCCCGCGCAGCGCCGCCATCTCCCCGGCTCCCCGCGCCGCGTCCTCCGCCTCGCGCCGCACTCGCCCTGTTCCCCGCTCCATCTTGTCCCCAAAACTGCGCTCCCTTCCTCCTCCTCCGGCCTCTCCGCCACAGACCTCCTCGACTCCCGGCGGAGCTCATTCTCTTTCTCCGGCACCTTCGCAGCAAAGCGCGTGGAGCTCCTCCACCACAAAGCCCCTCCGCCGCGGAGCTCCTCCACCACGGAGCTCCTTCCCCACCGTGATCGCCCGCCGCATCTCCTTCCTCGCCAGCGACGACGACGGAGAAAGAGGAATATGAAGATGAAAATGAAGATGAAGAGGAAGAGGAGGATGGGTAAATCCATTAATTCACATTATAATTAACCATGATTAAGTATTTTAACCGTGGTTAACAAAATTTTTCTAACAAACCTTAATGGCAGGGATATATCTGTATAAATTAAGATTTTTGTAGGAACAACTTATGAAAATTGAGTTTTACAGAAATATTTCTTCAATTCACTATGTTTACAGGGACGTATGCAATTAACCCAAAATAAAAAAAAAAAGAGGGAAAGAAAAAAAAAAAAGGAGATGAAGAGGACATAACGTTGCCCTCTTTACTATTGTAAAGAGCCGGGGAGTGGAGGAGGTGGAAAGGAAAAAAGAGAGGCTCGAGGTACGATTTTGGTTGGATCAGAGGCGAGGAAGGCGGAGGGAAGGTGCGCAGAAGAGGGCGAGCGCGACAGAGGCGAGGCGGGCCGTCTTCGCCTCTGCTTCTGCTTCCGCTTCCACTGCCCTCTTCAGATAGAAAGAAAAAAAGAATGAGAAAAGAAAAAAAAAGACAAAAGAAAAGGAAATAAGGATATTTTAGTCAGATTTTTAAAAATCTGATTCGAATATGTAAAATCTAAAAATACGGCATATTTTTGTTAAAACTGAAAACTAATAAATTTTTTTTATGCAAATTGGCCTAAATTTTTTTTAAAAAATTATTATTATAGTTAACATATTTTTAAAAATTAAAAAAAAAAGAGCCCACATCATCATTACCACTTATTTATTATTGTTTTTTTTTTCTGACTCTCTCTTCTTCTTCCTCCCTCCCCCCATCTCTCTCTCACTCTCTCTCTCTCTTTCTCTCCTTCTCTCTGAAAAAAAAAGAGAGCGACACAAAACTCTCAACACACGTTCCCTCTCCGAATCCCCTCCCATCCCAACCCTCTCTTTCTCCTTCCACCGGAAACCCTAGACCCCCCTCTCCCCGAACCCTAAGCACGAGGGATTCGATCATCCGGATGCGCCCTTAACCCTCCTCGATCGAGGTTTTTTGGATCAATCGGGGGTTTGGGATTCGGCTCGGGGAGCTCCGTCCGAGTCGGGAGATGGACGGCCGGGATCCACCGGAGCCTCCGACTCCGCCGCGGCCGCCGCCGCCGCCGGAGGAGGTGGAGGAGGAGGAGGAAGGGCGCCGCTCCGCCACGGCGGCGGCGGCGATGGCGAAGGAGGCCGCCGCCCTTTTCCAGGGCCGGCGCTACGCGGAGTGCATTGACGTGTTGAAGCAGCTGTTGCTGAGGAAAGAGGGCGATCCGAAGGTGCGTGTGATCAATTCTACTTTTCTTCTCTTGTTCTTCTTATGTATCCTCTTACGATCTCTTTTGATTTGTGTGATCTCTGAATCTCGGGGATGTGAATTAGTATTAAAACGAAGAAGTATGAAATTTGGTTCAATTTTGTGTCATAATGGGGTATATAAGTAGTGAAATCTATGCTTGAAGTGATCGCGAAACCATATAATGAGCTTATTAAGTTTGGTATACTATGATCGATCAAGGTTAAGTTGCGTATATTGTCCTTTCCAAGTTGTACAATCTTCGCCATTATTCTCTGATCCGGTGGTCAGTATGAGTATGTCTACTTCATCCTCCTTTCCTACTTGATTGTGGTTATGAAGAACGGAAGTGGCTAAGTATTTGCTTTTAAACAAAAGATCTTTGAATTTTCGTTTATTGAGGTTCAAGTTCGAATTTGTTTGGAACAGCTAGTCATTTCGTAGACTTTATGTTTGACTTGCTCATCAATATACAGTATCTAGTTTTGTATGTCGGTATGTCCATATGCAGCAAACATAAGTTGCTTCTATTATCATTTCCAAGTTGTACAACCTTTGTGGTTTCGTCATTTCCATTGATAGAATAATTGACTGTTTCTTCACCAATTTGATGCTTTCCTATGCTTTGAAGGACTCAACTTTTGAGCTCAGCTCAAACAATATTTTGTAGATCGATCATGTTGGTCATGTCAAACAATTATGAGCATATTGTACAGCCTAATTTCCAGTAAATTAGGTTCTTTTTTTTTAACTTCTTTTCATGTATTGTAACCTTTTGATTATCTCTGGATCTTTTTTTTATCTTTTAATTTGCTTGATTACATCTTAGGTTCAGCTGCATGTCATGTGCTCTGCTTCTCTTTTTACTATGCTATTCATGAGGAATCTTCTTCCTCCTGTTAATTTGATAAATTCCCATTTTTATCTTCTTTTTTTTTCATTGCAAGTGTTTGAATAATACATCATTCATGAAAACATGATTTGAAAATAAGTACTGTTAGCATGCACAATATATTATATTAGTGTTGGAATTTAATCAGAACATGATTATAAAACTGTGCTATAATGAGCAGGCAATGCTAGTTGTGCTGTGCTACTCTCACTGCAATAATAATGTTAGCTGGTGCTTCACAAATTTTCATACATAGAATAGCATGTAGTTATTCTTGGAGATGACGTATAAATAGAAAGAAAAATTACAAATAATTAAACTTATTGTGGCCTTTTATGTGAACTTTATTTGATATGTACAGTGTTTTGAGCCTGAAACTCGGTTTATCAAAGTGTTGTTTTGATTGTTTTGTTTTGTGGTTTTAGTTGATCTGCTGATAATTGTTCAGGTCCTTCACAACATAGCTGTTGCAGAGTACTTCCGGGATGGTTGTCCTGATCCAAAAAAGCTACTTGATGTGCTTGAGAAGGTTAAGGTGAGATATAGTTACTTATCTTTGTAATTTTTTTTAATATGTTCATGCTTTTTGATAGGATCTAAGGATACATCACCCTTTTGTTCTCCTTGTTGTTGTGCAATAATTGTGCCTCACTGTTTTTTGTGACAGAACTTCTGAAAAATACTAATTGAAGGGGGTTTTATATCATCAGAACCTCATGCCATCATGTGTTTGGCATATTTATGTACATTTCCATTATGTTTCGTGATGTTTGAATAATTTTTTGCTTTTCGTCTTTATGCAACAATTGATTGTTATGTAAGAGATAAGGCAGCAGGATTTAGTAATTATATCATTGTATTGTTATTTGTCCATTGACTTTCGAGCGAAGAAAATGTGATTTTAGAACATACTGTGCAGAATATACACTTTAAGAGAAAAAGTTCTATGTGAGAAAAAAGAATTTGAGATCTTTCTGTAAATGATTAGAAGCACTGATGATCTAGTATGTATTATAGCTTTTGATCTTATGATTGCTTGAAAATCTGAAATACAAATAAGTAACGAAATATCTCTTGCATTGTTTCTATAGTTAGTACCTGAATTTTCCAGACTGAACTGCTTAACTGCTGCCTAGAAGAGTGAATTCAGCATCTAATCTTCCTAAGAGCAGTTGAATGATCTTATTCAACTATACAGCTCAAGCTAACCAAAATTACCAGGTGATGGCTTATATTCTTTATTAAACCTGTAACAACACCAGGATTATTCAGCATGGAAGAAGATTACGGACGATGACATCTATTGCTTTAACTAGCCATCCAGCCATTTAATCTTTCATTCTAGTTTGGCAAAGAGTTGAAACCTATGACCTTTAGCTTTCAGTATCTCTTTGCCTCACTTTTACGGTACTTATAATGTCTGGTAACTTAAATGTGATTAAATCTCCTATAAAACAATGTAGATGATTGTACTGGATTCCCTTTTGCTAAATTATTTGTATTCGGTCGCGTGTTATCTCTTAAAACTTGCACCTTTTTAGCTTATTTACGAATTGTGTATCTTGTTTTCTTCTAATAATTTTTCTTTCTTGATGACGTCATGTCTAAAATAATAGAAAAGAAGCGAAGAACTTGCTCGTGTATCTGGAGAACATACTGAAGCTATTAAAAGTCTTGGAAGCAATGGTACTGTCCAGTCTGCAGAGGTGTTTGACACGTCCATTATGACTTTCAACACTGTATGATTTTCACCTTTCATCTGTATTAACTTCAAAGCTTGTAATTAAAAAGAAGTTGCATAGGGACTTTTTTGTCTAATTACTTAATGCTGCATGTGCAGGCTGTAATCCTTTATCATCTACATGATTATGCACATGCATTATCAGTTCTTGAGCCATTGTTCCAGAATATTGGACCTATCGAAGAGGTATTGTGTATTCTTTTAATTCTTTTTACCTTGCGTACCATTTTTTTTTCTTTCTCTCACAGGCTATGGGTCTTATGCAGACAACCGCTTTTCATATATGCCTTCTCTTACTGGACACTGCTTTGTCTTCGCAAGATGCAATAAAAGCTTTAGTAAGTTAATACTTTGGTGTCCTGGTTAGTTAAAACTAAGCTCTACCATTCATGTCATCTTTTTTGATGCCATATGCCTATGCTCAACTTACCAACTGTAGCATTATAAGATAATTTCTCTCTATATTTTCTTTTCCTTTGTTGTTTTTACTTGTGCTTTTGTATATTTTCACTGATCTCAACTTTTTACTCGAGTGCCACAAGGTCAAATTTCTGAATGAATCTGCATGTGGATTTAGTTTATTATTGTTATGTGGATCTTTTTTTCGTGCTTTACTGAAACTTTTTGAGCAGTACTATAGGGAAGTGTCAATGCGGAATTTAAGTTTTTTATAATTTCTTCTTTTAGTGTACCAAGTAGCAAACTTTGCTATCACTAAAATTTGATCTAAAAAACTTGGAGTAGAAAGGTTTCTTGTTGAATATAACATTCAAGCAAGGATTATAGATTCTAGGCTGATGGGTTGCTAACAAAAGCTTTGGATTTAAAATTTATTTTATGTTCCTTTGCAAGTTCTAGTGGTTTTTTCCTTCACAGTACCTTCACGAAGCTGCAAAAGGAATAGAATACAAGATAAATGAAGGCCTTTGGCCTGTAAGGCTTTCCCCTTGTATATTTTGTATGTCATGCGCTGGGTTCCAGCTCCACCCGGGCGCGCCAACAGATCCGCCGCATACACAGAAAGCTTGTGTACACAAAGCGATAGAAGCACCTGTAAACAGTACAAGAACAATTACTAGAGAATAACAAAGCTACTAAAAAAAGAAATAAATAGTCACTTGTACATACATGTACCGCTTATACTTGGTAGCGTCGCGCCCTCGAATGCTGCTCCGGATTCTGGCTTTCTTGCGTTGATGTCGTAGCTGCCCTTGTGGGCATTCTATTTACGCCGACTACCCTCGTGGGTGGTGCGTGGAGTAGCTTAGGCACAGGCTGGACTGGCCGGTTAGCGGTCTCTTTGGATTGAGTCAATTTTGATTGTTTCTTAACTAGTGATGCATATATACACAAAGAGCATGAAATGAGTAGTGATAGTGTTGTGGCATATTGGCTGTAGAATTTCTTCCAGCTTACCATATTATTCTACCTACCAGCTATACTTTCTAGTGTGTAGACGTAGTGGGTAGGCCATTTACAGGTGATAAATGCAAGTATTGGAGGACAGAGGGGAAGGAAGGTTCTAAAATGGAGTGATAGATGTTAAATATTAACGGAACTGCAAGCAAACACCAATGTAGTTTTGGTAAGATATGAAGAATTACACATTATATGACCAAGGAAGAAAAACATAGGGATGCATCTTACTTTCATGGTAAATATTTAAATCCTTATAACCCGTGGGTCCTCAAAAGCTGTAGAGTTGCCACAAAGAAATGATGCCCCTCACTTAAGAGGACCATATTGTCATATGGAGGAGAATGAAATTCTCCTGCCTTTTACCCAGTTACAAGGGAGGCCGTATTATTGGAGGGCATGCAACGGCTTCTAAGCTCTTTGGGGATGTTATTCTTTCCTGAGAATTGAATATTTCCATATGTCCAATGTTGCTTTCTCTTTTACTACACTACTGGTTTATATTCTTCTGTCTGAATGCATATTCTATTTGTCCCAATATTGTTCTCCTTTGAGACTGTCCTTAGAACTGTTCTAAAGGCTGCATGGGATTGGATGTAAGAAATAGTATGTCTCATATTCAATACTAGCTTGAAAACACAGTTCATTTAAAAAGGACACATTGAAAACTCACATCTTGGTTGATCGCTTGATGCAAGCCTCATAATCGATATGAGTTTCAGCTTCATACTAGAATAACCAAAATATTTCTCTCTGTTCAACTTAAATTCATGCATTCAGATCTCAGAATCACATGGACATAAACAGTTATTCTGGGCTATTATTTTAATTAAACTCTCCAAAATAAGTTGTTGTATCAGGTTCCTCTACAGACTCAATAACTTTCAAAGTTATTACACAGATGAATTCTCTTTTTTTGCTACTATCTCTAGTTATTTTGTCTCTTGCTAAGATGTCATTTTCCTTGATTTACAGGATATAATTCAATACCTAGAAAAATTCTTCGGAATTGGTAGCATGACAACCCAAAATGACAATGGAAGTGCAACTCAGCATCAATCTCTGATCCTGGTGAGAAGTCCTTTAAGAGGTAATAATAGTTCTGCACCAGATGCCTCTGCTTTGAATTCTATTACTCCCGAGAACCCTACTATTGGAAATTTATCCGATGATGCGTTGGAGTACGAGACCTTATACTCAACATTGGACAGCGGAGGCCATCAAAAATTGGAAAGGCCTTTTTCAAATGATCTGTCAAAGCCATCTTCTGATTCAGCTTCTACAACAGCCGATCTGAAATTAAAATTACAACTTTTCAAAGTTCGGCTTCTGCTTCTCACTAGGAACCTAAAGGTCGCAAAGCGTGAGCTCAAGCTCGCTATGAACATGGCTCGTGGCAGAGATTCATCAACGGAGCTCCTTTTAAAGTCTCAGTTAGAATACGCTCGTGGCAACCATCGGAAAGCTATAAAATTATTGGAGGCTCCTAATAATAGAACAGAACCAGCAATGGCTACTATTTTCAATAACAATTTAGGGTGCATTTATCACCAGCAAAGATCACACCATATATCGAGCTGGTTCTTTAGCAAAGCACTGAGGAACTGCTTATCATTTCGTTCAGAGAAGCCTATGAATCTTGTTACCTTTTCTAAGGATAAATCCCATCTCATTTCATATAACTGCGGTCTTGAGAATTTAGCTTGTGGGAAGCCACTTCTTGCAGCCTCTTGCTTTCGAGAAGCGCTTCCGCTGTTCTACAACCAGCCACTTTTCTGGCTCCGATTCGCAGAGTGCTCTCTACTGGCACTGAAGATGGGGCTTTTAAGTTCAGCAGGGGCTTCTTCAGGTGATGAAGAGGTTAAAGTTCTTGTGGTAGGTTCAGATAAATGGCGGCAAGTAGTTATCAATCCTTTGAGCTCAAGAAAAAGCCGTTCTAATTCTACTGAGAAAAACCGGGGCTGGATCTCACTTCCATATGCTCGCCAGTGTCTGTCTAATGCTCTATTATTACTTGATAGTTTTGAAAAAGAAATGACAAAAGACAGTATTTTAGATTCTACATCAGAAGCCAATTCAAATGCTAAGACAGATTTGAAAGCATCAAACACAACATCAATACCCACAACAGCCAATTCAAATGGTGATCCTAAGGGAGGTCTGTTAAATTCAAATGCCACTTTACAGTGCTCTGTTGCGTTTATGAAGCGTTTTGTCAGAAAGAAAATTACCATGTAAAGCAGGCCGTGCTAGGAGACCTAGCATATATTGAGTTGTGCTTAGAGAACCCCGTAAAAGCACTTTCCGCTGCAAAATCACTTCAGGATCTTCCATACTGCTCCAGAATCTATATTTTCCTCTCCCATGTGTACGCGGCAGAAGCACTTTGCCAGCTTAACCGGCCGGAAGAAGCTGCAGAGCAACTTTCAACTTACATCATTGATGATGGGAAAGACGTCAAATTACCATATCAAGATGAAGACCTAGAAAACTGCTTCCTTGAGAAGCTCGGAGAAAGAGAGGATTCGAATGGTCTAGAAGTTTTCAGAAAAAGCCAAGAGGGCTTACAAGATCTAGGGTTTCTGAAGCCCGAGGAGGCTCGTGGGGTGCTCTATGTGAATTTTGCCACCATGTTTGCGTTGCAGGGAGATCTCGAGCGGGCTAGCTTTTGCAAAGCAGGGGCTTGTCTCCTTGTCTGATAATCCAAAAGTGCTTCTCACATCTATCTATGTGGACCTTCTACAGGGAAAAGCACATGAGGCTCTTACAAAGTTGAGGCAGTGGAGACATGTGACATTTGTCCGACAAAGCAGTTCAACGGTGAGCAGCTAAAGTTGTGGCCAGGTGAAATGAATTCGTATTGATCGAATGCGGTTGATCCAAGTTCAACCCCAAATCCTAGGGTTTTTGTGTACCATACAGAAACAATGGGTCTTGGAATAAGCTTTATTGAAACAATTCTATCAGCCAGGTGTTGGCGCAAATTGAAGCCTTTGACAAAGATCATTGATTCGAGAAAATGGATGCAAAAACTACCTACAGACAAAAGAGAGGGCTGGATTAAAGCCATGTAAGTCTATCTCTTAATCAAATCATTTTAGAGATATTCTGTTTAGTTCAAGTTGATAATTGACTTTTTTTTAAACTAGTTCTAACAGATGATAGAATTTTTCTGTTAGGAGCAAAACAGTAGAAGGTCAAGGTAGGGGAGATCCCTCTTGAAAGTGTTGTAGGAACATAAAATCATTGTCTAGGTGCTGTTTGCATGAAAGATTAGGTTCTGGTAGAGTGAAAAAAATTAGGCAGGTTGTTGTGAAGGTGAAAAAATATATTTATTTCAATACTATCATGTGCTGATGTCTTTCATAAATGGGTGAAAACTGTTCTTTCATTTTGTCTGTCCATTTGTACTTACAATTTACGGTTACTATGTTTCTTATCAAAATTCGCACACGAGGGCCATGCATATTATTCTTATTCTCTCTCTCTCTCTCTCTCTCTCTCTCTCTCTGTGTATGTGTGTGTTACGTACATCAGCTTTTTACCTGTTTTCTGATGTTTTTTGTTCAGGTAAAGATGTATAACTAGAGTCCTGCTAATACTCTTATGAGTATGATTTCTTTCATACTTATAATTTATATTCAACGGTGGTGGTCCCGAATCGACGATCCATACTTAACGAGTATAGACATTTAAAGTTTTTAGAAATCAGATTTCTAGATTTTTTTGACATTATTTATCTTACGATCAAGAGGCTTCGAAATTGACAATTTTACCGGCATGTATAGGATGTTTTCTCATTCAACGGTGTGAAACAATTAGAATCGGTTGACATTTTAGTAGAAAGTTTTATTCACTATAGATCAAGATCAGTAATTCCGAAGTTGATCCTCAATTTTTAGAAGGTCGTTTGATTGACCCTTTATTTTATATCCGCTTGATATACTTAACAATAATTTCAAAACTCATGAAGTTCTGTTTCTAGCCACTTCAAATGTGTTAAATCATGTTTAACGGTATGGATCGTTGATTTTGAAGTACTATTATTGAAAACGACTAATGAGTACGAAGAGTCTTCGTACTTATAGTAGCATCATTCGTATAAAGATTATCCAAACTGTAGGTCATTCGCAAATAGCTACCCGCAATATAAAAGGTTTGCATTTTAAGGCCATAATCATTCTGATGTTATCATTTCATTTCCTCCAATTGCCACTAATAAATTCAACTGCATCCACATGTCCATATGTTGTTCTGCATCTATCCTTTTGTGTTATCTCTCTATGCCCTGTTTGGATGTACAGACATTTTATTTCGCATATCTCTTCGATTTACCCAGTAGTAAATTTGTAGTATTTTGATAGATGAGTGTAATTAAATGGCTAGAAGGGGATACCATATTCGGCCTTCAAAGTCATTTTTTAGGAATAAAATAACTCTCAACCTTTCAGGAAGCAAATATCAAAAAACTCTTTGCTTCGAATCGCAAGTTTTCGTACCGAATTAAAGTTGTACTTAGATAACTTATTCTGACGTCGGAACAAGGCCTTATTGGATATTGCACATCTTGTTGCAAACATTACTGAACATTTGTATCATTTTAATACTGGGATGGAATTCAACTACATCTGTTTAGGCTATTATTTCTGTAGCTATTCGGAATATTGTTAATAGATACTTGAATTTTTGAAGTTCATACATTTGCACATTTTTACCTTTTTATCTATCTAATTGGATGTGTGTCAAAAGGTAAAAATGTGTGGAGAGCTCCTCAACTATTGGCCCTTTTGAAGTATTTGTCCCTCCTCAACTTCTTTGAATAGCAACACCCACAACTTCTTTTTTCCTTTTTTTTTTTAACTTATTTTAGTGACTTAACCAGTTATTAAATGTAACAGTGACTCATCCTAATGACACTAATAATAATTCGCTGGATCCAAATTGCTGGTTCAAAATGCTTAAGCTTAGTTATTTATTGCGTCTTTATTTGTTTGTGCCCTCTATTCATGTGTGCATTCATGTGCCGCCTCTTTGTCTATCGTTCATTTTATTTGATCGTTCAATCTCTACCATCAAAAAGTTGCTAGTTTCTTTTTTGTTCCATTTTAAAATTGGAATCAAGGATTTATGGCCGTGGCACCGGTCACGTGCTCACATTAAAACTTGCCTGCACGGCATGATACGATACCGGCACGCGCTGCAATGTGTCATAAGTCGTGCCATGTGTCGATGCTGCGACCAAAATTTTTTTTTTTTTTTTGTGCCAACACATAATGGCATAAAATATTTATTTTCTTTAGCAACAAAATATTCTAACTATTTATTATGTCTTTTTTTATCACATTTTTCGAACTTTTTTGAGAAAATTACTTACTAATTTAAAAAATACAGATTTTTGAGCTGTGCTATATCGTGTCGGTATCTTGTTCGCACGGTACGAGCACGGTAGATATTTTCTTGACAGGCACTTAAAACCTTGATTGGAATCCTGGATTACAAACATATAAGATGATGCCTCCAGGATGGATCAAGATCTGGTGCATGGTCCTGCTGCAGGTAAAAACATTTCTGGATTCGAATTTAACAATTAAAAAGTTTAGTTATTAAAACTAAAATTTTCGAAAATTAGGTAGTAGGTTGTAGATTCTAATTCACCCGAATTTAAGGGCAATTTCTAATACAAAATCTCTCACAACTTCAAAAAAAAAAAAAAAAAGCTGCCAAGCCCATCTTCTGCAACAATATATTTTCCTTGACCTATTTTTTGTAGTATAGTTGTTTACAAAAAGTTAAAAAGCTCAGAAACCCGTCACTAGTATTCAAAATTTTTAAATTTATTCCTCCATTTGCAAAATAATTTTGTGAGCTCCAAATCCCATTAGTAAACCCTAAGATATTTTTGAAAATCAATAAGAGCATTTTGGTCCACCAAAAAATACCAAAAATATATTATTAGATATTCTCGCTTTAAGATTCGTGTAAGTAGATTGATGTAGGTATTAAGTGGTGATCTCCTCCCACTGAGGTGCATACCATATAAATTTTTTCCTTTAAAAAGTGATATAATTAGCACCGCATAATCACGTCTGGTTACTTAAAAAAAAAAATCAAAATCAAAACAACTCCTACATAAAAATTAGATGTGCTTAAATTACTACTTTTAGAGCTTTTTCTTTATTTTTTTTTCTCATTTAGGTATTATCCTTTTTTATAACTCTTGGCTGCGTTTTGTTGGAAAACTAAATTTTGGAGAACAACTTTTATTATTTAGAGAACAGGGGATATTCGGTACAAGATAGAACAATTGTAAATTTATATTTGGATGCATTCGGGGATATTCTAGATGATATCCTTAATAGCGTTTGGATAAAAAGTATAGGACAATATCTAAATATATTTTTAAAAATAAAATAATTAATTTATATTAGTATATTTCAATAATATTTACCCGTCGAATCGCACAAATTACTATACTAGTGTGTGTGTATATATATGCTTCTTAAATTTCATAAAAAAGTAAGGAAATTAATATATATATATATATATATATATATATATATATATATATATATATATATATATATATATATATATATATATATATATATATATATAATATAATTTTAATACTATTAATAGCACCAATGACTTGGTACTATTAAGTTTTCTACCATTGGATTAAAAGATGTGCGGTTAGGATGATGTGGGCCCCCTAGGGTTGAGTGGGTGGTTGGTTGAATAGTATAATCTAACGGATAAAATTAATCAAATGGGTATATATATATATATATATATATATATATATAGTCGGATCACACTATTAGTAGCAAAATTTCATTATTCTTTATCAATTTTTTAACCTTTTGGATCATCTTATCATTATTCACAATATCCTCTCTCTCTCTCTCTCTCTCTCTCTCTCTCTCTCTTGGTAGTAAAAAAAGTTTTACTACTAATAGTATTCCAGCCTAATTCTATATATATATATTAAAAATGAATTTCAACCAAATTCCTTTGCATGGATCACCTCTTTCACTTTGAACAAATTGAATTGAATATAAAATATACATCAAAGGTAGATGGAGCCAACTCATAATAATAGATTTATATTTTCACCAAACAACATTCATTCACCTAAACATATACATGAACTTAGATACACATATGCTACACTACACTCTATACTTACTATGTCACATAAATTTTCTTCACACCCCCTCTGAAGTATAAAATTGGAGGGTGCCACAGAATTCTGTAAACTTCTATTAGTTTCTGGAGCAATCCGGTCAAAACGCTATATATAGATTGCAGAAGAAGAGTAGAATGTGGTTACGAATCTCGCCTGGAGAATTCCTGAGGTTCGCTACTGGCGAATAGCAGCCATACGACCGTACCAGTCAGATAAAAGAAGATTGAGGGAGCAAAGAGCGATATCTGCATAGAAAGAAAACGATTAATCAGAACCAACATCGCAGAAGAAAAAGAGCGCCTATTTGACCAACCATCTATCTAGAACAGCTTCTCTATTTGAGAAAGCAGAGACTTTTGTTTCATTCATGTGTTTAGCAAATAAGTCAAGAGCTCTTGCTGTGATAGAAAGCGGAAATGAGAACTTAGAACTCCAAAGCTAAATGCTCCAGTTTAAGCTTCCATTTTTTGCTTTACTATTGAGGAGATTTTAGTAAAAGCTCACTTAGTGCTTTTTCGAATAGCTCTAACCAAAAAGCAACTACCGCAAAAGCTCTAATCAGCCAAGGGACTTAGAATTGAACACTAGTCTTAGATTTTTAGGCATTGACGACATACACTCCATGAATGCGTCGAATCGAGAAGATAGCCTGTGAGGGCAACACCGATGATTCCAGGCACTGCCCCTATTGTGTTTGTAATACCCTGTAACATGCATGTATTAGAACTCACAGACTCAATAGAGATTAAAAGAAAACTATATTGTTGAAGTTCATATAAAATAGTAAACACAGAAACAAAATACTTTTACGATCAAGAACAAAAATTAAAGTAGAACAAGTTATTAAACAGAAAAAAAAAATTTAAAAAAAATGTATTAGCTGCTTTTCGCGTTATGATTTTGCAGTACTCCCTAGAATGAACTTAGGCTTTGATCCGCATAGCATGCATAAGAGAAAGAACTTTCATTCTGGGGAATAGTTGCAACTATCGACTCACAAAAATACAAAAGTTTGGGGCATAGAAGGAAAATCCCTATAAAAGTTGCTCGATTGTTACAGATTATTCTTCTCAATATGGTTATGTTATGTGAATGCTCGTTAAAAACTGCAAAACATCATCACATAGTAAAGAATCTTCCATAATAGTTTTGTATAGAAAATCAATTGGTTTAAAGGCATACCAAAAGTATACTTGCATATTCGCGCGAGATATCTTGATGAGTGCAGTAAAGCCCTGGAGTTGCAGATTAAAATGTGCAAGTTAGGAGGGAAAAAAGAATGTATATAGCATAGAAATAAACGTAAAAGTTTAGGGTACCACCTGACAAGGCGAAGCTGGAGAGAGCCAAACCACTAGTAAGAAATGCTACAACTTCCCAGGGCGGCAACCCTAGATCCACAGAGGACAGCAACATGAAAGTTGCAGGGGACACAAATGCAATTGTTTGGCAAATTTTCCGCACCTACATGTACAAAGGAGAGTAATTAGAGTTGGGCATCTTCCTAGTTAAGTGTTTCTAATTTTAAACAAATGAATAAATAAGAACTACATAGATCAGAAAGTAAATGCAAATAAAGTATAAGACCATACAGGGGATTTTTTTCTTATTTAACTTCATCCAAAATCCCTTTTGATAATCTAAATCCATCGACATCATATTTAATGAAGCAACTCTACAGACGCCATGTTTGCGGCACGTACCAGCCTAGTCAGTGCACATCCACAGAACACTGTCTAGAGAAACAGTGGTTTTTTGAAGACGGTCATTGGTTTGTTATCTTTTCAGGATAGGAAACCATTCATCGCTAACACACTAGTACTTCAACCTTTGACATCATCCCGGGAGAAAGAGGAAAAGCCGAAAGGTGAAGTGGTAATGTGGTGATATACTCACCATTTTAAACTTGGTTACAACTAACAATAGAAAGTCTAACTTACGTAGAATGATTGAGGTCAGTCATCTACGTAATTTTTTTTCACTAGCTTACACAGCTAGCATTATTTCAACAAAATTGGTTTACAAAACAAAAAAGCCTGTTAAAAGCAGTTGCAGTATGTCCAGGATTTAAGTGCTGGTGCGATGCAATTTAATGAGGATGGCATGGCTCAAAAGTCAAAACCCTCACCTTTTTTTTTCCCCTGAATTTTCAGCCAAAAAGTCGTAGAGTTGCTTAAGTTTATGTTTAAGATGATCCAAATTTAATGAAAAAGAGTGTTAGCCTAAAGAAAGTTTTATTTCCCCAATTTGTAAAGCTACTTTTCTACAAGAAATAATTTTATGAAAACTTGAAATTAATGAGAAACAAATAGATAGATCTTTTAGTTTATCCATTGTGTAAAGATTCAATGGAACTCAATTTTAGGCTAATTTGATTTTCCCAAATTATAATCCATATCCTAATGAAATATCAGATGGTTCTAAGAGATTCCTTTGAATTAACAATTAATTCCATCAAAGAGTACACGATATTAGATATTAAACCATTAACACACAATTAGATAGGCTGCTGAAAAAAACTGAAAAAAAAAAGGCTGATGCGTATTGAGGCAAGCCAGAAGGTGGTGCATGCGACATGTCAGCACAAGTGCCATACCATGCTGCTAGTTTAGGCACTTAAAACCCTGATAGTGGTCTCCTGAGCAAAAAGTTGTCCAACTTGGTGTGTCCTACGGTACATGTGGGAGGGGGTTTTTTGTTTAAGGGCTTGGGAGTGTATGGTGAAGAATCTGTTTTGTAGAATTGAATCCAGTGAGGGACATAGGAATTCTAGCTACAGAAATTATGCCTTCATTCAAGTACCCTTTACAACTCACAAACCCTATCAGAGCCTCAGAGGATTATCTAAGAGAACAAACAGTTGAGTTCAGCACAACGTTAGGTTGTTAAGTTCAAGTATGTGGGAAGAAATATTTGATAAAACAAAAACCTCCAAGGCTCCAAGTATTGAAGCTATTACACAATATATATTCTTTCTCAAATCATGTCAAGATTTACATTAACAGGTATAAATTAGGCTCGATGGTATCATATGATTTACTGATTAGCACTTGGTTTGTAAGTGTGATACAAAAGTATCCGCAGTGATATGTCTACCATGTCTACCAAGCAGTAGAATATAAGTGCATTTTCAGTTTATAAACTGAGCAATACAAAATCAAAAGAACAAATAAAAACCAGCTAAGAAATCACGTAATAAAGTGCTGAATTTCATAACAACAAAATGAATCAGATCTTTCAAGTTCCTTTTTACCTTTGTGGTCTTAACTCCACTTGAGATTAAGTTGTCCGCGAAAGGTGCTGCAATAGAGGTAACAAGAATCGAACCCAAGGAAGGGAGAATTGACACCTGCAACAGAGTTGAATGTGGCTTACATTTTAGAAAAGAAGAAATAGAGCTTTACACCTGATTTATATTTAGCTAGTGTCGGTTTATCAAATTTACTACAAATGTGCAGTATAACTATCATGATCTTCTGCTTAGATAATAACACTAAATTTCTCCTCCATAGCAAAATATTTCTGTATATTTCCAATTTTCTAAAGTTTCACTCTTCAAGTTGGTATGAAAATGTTATAGTCATTCAATAAGGTACTTACCCATGCTGCTTCTGTCAAGTTCAGGCTCAACTCCTCACTGCATCAAGCATGAATTAAAAAGACTTAGCACTAAAGCCATTGACCAACAGGAAATTGACCAAGAACTGCAACAAAATTACAACAAGAATTACCAGGATAATTCAAATAAGATCCTCTGCAATCTGCATTACAATCAAATTTACCTTTTCCTACTATGAAGGTCGTATAGATATACAGATTTAGAATTATAGATAGAGCAGGAAAATGCAGCTTTTGTGAGTGAACTAAGATACTCTCAAAGGTGCATAAGGTAGTTCAAACTCGAGATAACTAATATAGATAAGAAAACATAAAAGAGAGACCATAAATTAAACCATGTGATACTATAGAGATATTAAAGAAATATAAAACAGAGGGGGAAAAAACAAACATTTAATGTCAGTCTTATGCTATTGACAAGTTTTACATCTTCTGCACAAGAACTTGACGAAATATCAACTGATTAAAATTATTGTGTTAAAGTTTGAAGTATAATTTGGTAAAGAACATAGAAAAAGAAAAAAATCTCTGAATACACATGGACAAAACAAATTAAATAAGTGTTCTAAAAACTCTATAGATTTTTTTTTTGTTGCAAATGAAAAGAAAATACATTCAAAAATATGATCCCTTCAGTTGATCAAGTTCAAGGAAAGTACCCATAATTAAAATATAATTGTGCCCCAGTAATTTGTGATCAAATAGTAGATACTTTATACTCACTAATGATGCGAAAACTATTGGCCTCTTAGAGCTATCTAAACATGTAAAGATCATACTTAATACCTAAAATAAGTTGGTAGCCAAGACAAACAAGTGTAATGCCCCCAACTTCCGCAAAAGTGAGCATATATCATCGCCCACACTGCTGGGCTTTTAAAGAATTCCTTCCATGGCACGTCCTGTTAGTAAACAAAACAAACCATAACCATCTTGAAAAGTGATCATCCCTACAATTAAATCACCTTTAACGAAGAGAGTTTTTGAAATATAGTACTTAATTTGAGCAAAAAAAAAAAAAAAAGGCAAAAGTTTAAGTTTAGCTTTTAAAGGGTTGCTTTTCCAGCTATTGATTTTGTTTTTGGCAAAACAACAATATTTTCAACCCTTGTGCTTATCAATAATGCCATGTGCATGAAGCACACATTTTCAGTTTGCATGTTCAAAATGAGTTACTAGCATCAAATTTATGTAGGCTATGCCATTTAGTGACCATTTAGTTCATGAACGAGTTTGAAGAGAATATAAATAAATGTATTAGGATTCACATAAATCAAGAAATACTGAAAGTTGGACGCCACTTTTTATTCCCAAAAGATTTGCAGCCATCTAACCCATATTATTTCTTGTCGTATTCACCTTGTGCATATCCATATCTCATATCCAAAGATAGTTGGATTAAAAGTATGAGATAGAATGGAGGCCCACTAGGCAGTGAGTCACTGCTGTGATGCACCAGGTGCAAGCAATGATTTGTCATCAAGAAGATTCAGCTGAATAACAAATTAATAACTATACAGATTTTTTTGCAAGTAGGATTGTACCTTAAGTGAATCGACCAAGTCATTGAGTGATGCATCCAATGACTTTTTCGAAGACATAGTTGACAAGATATGGCCATTGGTTCCTAGCGGCTTCTGTCTCAAACCTAAAAAGAATCACAGTTAGAATTTCTATGAAATATCAATAACTAACCAGCAGAGCTAGTAGGGAAAAACAAAGAGGCTGTAATCTGACAAAATAATTCTGAAATCGGCAAGAAGCACTTTTAATTAAAATTTTATTGAAGCATCTGCTTTCCGAAATCTGTTTAAACTCAACGCTAAGGCCAACTGGTGATCCAGCCAGATTACCAGATTTATACTTAAAAAGAAAGAAAAGCAGTAGATGGGTGCTTACTCAAGATTCCATTGCCATCAAGCAAGGATTGCCCTTCTTTAACCAATTCAAATCCCAAACACCTTGAAAAGATAAAAATCAATGAATAAATCACCACAACCAGTACATTTCACTTCTAAGTAATAGTAATAGTATAATACTCTTAAAAGAAAAGGAGAAGGCAGCAGCTCATTAGGGTACATAGATCAGCAAAGTGTCAATGATACAACATAAATTTTCTTGGGTGTTGCTCTTAAAAGCAATTAGATGAAAGAAATTAAAAGCAATTAGACAAAATAATAATAATGTTACACTAATATACCATCATTCTAATGGGTATCAACTTACCAACCTATTCCAAGCAAGCCAAATATGTAAAAGACCGATTCCCAACCTAAATTCTGGATAATTGGAGGAGCGAACAGAAGCCTGCATTTATAATGAAATCATGAAAGGAAGTATATTAGAACCAGGATGACTACAAAACAGGATAAATCAGTAGCATGAAGCCATGAATTGAAGTATATGTGATACATCCACTGGAGTAAAATATGAAGTAGATGATAAGTGAACTTTCAGGAGCTGTTGCATTGATTCGTTCCAGTTCAGTACATATTACATAAACAGAGGCAAGTGTAATCTTTCTCAGAAAGAATTTCCGTTCAAAGATATGTTTAGAATATCAATGTAATGAGCAGTCCATTTCTTTAGATGCACAAGACAAGGTTTCGCTCCACAAAGACTTCCAATGGGACAACGATGAAGTTTAGTTACGATGGATGTCCGCATACAAACAAACAGCATTTAGCTAAAAATCCATTAGCCTCTAAACCAAGGTTTGAAGTGCCCTTTGGCACCGGCCGTATTCACCGTGCCGTACCGTGCCAACAAAATACCGGCACGATACAGACCCCGTACCGATGACATAGCTCAAAACCCTTTATTTTTAAATTAGTAAGTAATTTCCTCAATAAAGTTCAAAAGATGTGACAAAAAGACATAATAAATAGTTAGAATATTTTGTTGCTAAAGAAAATAAATATTTTATGCTATTATATATCGGCACACAAGAATTTTTTTCTAAACTTTCAAGATATATCGGCACAAGAATATTTTATGCTATTATATATCGGCACAAGAATTTTATGCTATTATATATCGGCACGGCTCGGCACGCACCGTGCCAGCAAATTTCCAGCACGACCCTGTGCCACGGCACTTAAATCCTTGCTCTAAACTTTCAAGATAGGTGCTCTCACAGCCAAACTAAAGACATATCTAAAGTAGGGATCTTAGGTTAATATTATTGAATTCTATTTGGCAAATGTCATACAAAGTATACAGTAACCGTTGTTCATGATCATTGAATTTGCGTGTTAAAATATGTGTTCCAACAATCAGTAATTAAGATGCTTTCAATAGTAAAAGTTCTAAAAATTCATAGTGATATTAGAATTGAATGTTTCAAAGTGCATATGTAGAAGACTTTATCTCTACAAGCTATAACGTCAGATTTCTACTTTCTGATTTGTTAATTATCACTTGAATATTGAAATTTTGTCAATGTCAGTAGACTCACCTTAACTCTTTTCTTTTTCATGTGTAGTTATCGAAATTTATACAATGACAGGAGAGAATCACAGCACCTTCAGTCTCTGCAGCTCAATTTAGTGTAGAAACTTTTCAAATTAGATTTTATTTAGCTGATTTTATCATATTTTATTCTGAAATAGTATAAACTTCGGAATAGGGAAGTTTTTCAAAAGTAAGTCTATAACAACCTCTTGGTATATAAAATGAAAATGCATTGTCCCTATACAAATAGAATGCAAATGATTTCCTGAGACTTCTACTACATTCCACATATTTGCATAGGACTTCGAGTATTTCTACAATGCAATTACATAAATTATAATTTCCACAGTTCTAAATTATTACTACTTTCTCACATAATAGAAATTCGAAAGTAAAATAATAGGAGCTATTGGTCATGGTCTGGAAAACCAAAAATGCATTATACCACCCACAGAATCTGTAAAATAATAGGAGTTACAGATACATACCCAAGAACGCTTCCTATGCTTAAACCTCCAAAGACAACTGCAACTGCTCTAGAGCGTTCTTGTAATGGTATGGATCTGCAAATGGATAGAGAGCCACAAAGTATATAGATTAATACAGATAAACAGGGGGAAAAGAAAAGGGTTGTGTAAATGATAGGAAAATGATTAACTATGAGGGTGAAATACTTAATTAGGGCATGAGTGAGAATTAAAAATTTATCCTCAGTACGGAAAATGCAAAAGAACACGCAACAACTTATTCCTAAAAAACTGTATCAAATTATCAATGCCCATGACAATGCAAAGATAGCCTGAGAGGTGAAATGGAAGAAATAGATAACTGGAAAGTTTTAAATAGATGAACCTACAATAATAGATAAGACATAACGTTTATACTAACCAATGAGGACACTTAATGCTTGTCGATCTTCATTGTTCATAGATATCGGTATTTACTATTTAGAAACCTGATGCTAAGCTTTTACAACAAATTTTTAGAAATGAACATCCTATGAATTATTTTACTTGTTTGAAATAAACATACAGATAATATTGGATGTCATTAGAAAAAAAAGGAGAATTAATACAGAAGTTATGAAGCAAATATCAAAGAGATGCATGATATGTAACTTGTTGATAATGCATAAAAAATTAAATCTCCCTGGAAGGAAGTTATTTCTCAAAACCTTGCCTGGCAACTAAGTCAGTTGCTGCTGATGGTGAAACACCCTCTCCAATTCCCACCTGAAAAGAAACCAATAGAGTTTCATGATGCAATAGAGACCTACTAGAAGTTGCACTCTGAATATTAATTCATACAAATGAAGCAAAAATAAAGAAAAATTTAGGTAAGAGTCGAATAACATGACATCTGCGTCCAACAATAATTTCTTACAGCCAAAAATAAAGGGCTGAAAGGTGAAAAATAAATAATATGGGTAGACACTTTATATTACTAACAGATAAAAAATATCTGCACATTATAAAAAGTGAAAAAAAAAAACCTTGGGTGTTTGCAATATTTGCAAGGAAAAAAAATATCTACAAAGGAACCAAAAGTAAATCTAAAATATCAAAAAGAGCAGCCACCAATATGAAGTAATAATTGGATAAACCAAAGTTGGCTATCAACTAGCTTAGGGAAATCACCAAATAACTTAAATGGCATATAGAACAGTTTGAAAAGGTAGAAAGGATACTATGACTCATTTTCCTAAACAAAGGCAAATATAACATAATATATACATAGATTACAGCATTATAAGCACTTCATTGGATTGTTTCCTCATGTTGTTATTCAATCACTCAAGAAAATGTATAGGAAATAAGAAAGGTTAAAAGTAGATTTTACACAACAATAAAAAGAACTCATCTTCCACCGAACGTCATGCAGGAAAGCTATTTTATCTGCATTTTTTAATACTCGTAAGTCATATCCCTTTTGTTAAATAAAGTATACAACTTTTGAAAAAAATAAACTGTGACTTGGAACTTGGACAGTGTGCCATCAGCTTCTAATAGAATAATGCACACAAGAAAACAACTAAAGAATAGGACAAAAAGAGAAGATTTATATCATGATGTGCCAGTGCCATCTGCTCTAGTTAAAAAGAATAATTGAATAGCTAAACAAATAAAATTTAGTCTAATCAGAAGTAGAAAATCAGAAGGTCAAATAAGTTGGAACAGGTATTAACATACCAAAATCCTCGACAAAATAAGCCCCGGCATAAATCCTGCTACAAGGGGAACAAGTATCGTGGCCAATGACCAAGCTAGGACACCAACTTCAAGCACCTTCCTAGATATTTACGAGATGGCAAATCAGAGTAATGTTAGAAAAGTAAACGACAAATTGGTAAATTGGATAAATTATTCAGGATAAATAAACAGAGATGCAATTAGTAAAACTTGAATAGAGAGGGGGAAAAAACACCAAAAGTAAAAGAGGAAGCTGTGAGACTATCTTTGTTACACATAACAAACCTTCCACCAAATAATTTAGAGAGCCATCCCCCAGGTAGTTGGCTCAAGGCATATCCCCAAAAGAAAGATGATTGAACTAAGCCGGCGGTTGACGAATTCCACCCGAATTGATGGGACATGGGAATGATGGCGACACTCAAGTTAACCTGAAAATAAACTATTATTTGTTATTATATATATTTTTCACAAAAGCGAGCAACTATAATAACATGGATAATCAGGCAAGGTAATAATCATCGAAGATCCAACAAAACTGATTGATAACTGTCTATTACGTGAAATGAACATTCACAAGTGAAGTAAATTCCATCTTCTATTATTTCGTAGGTAAGAACTCTATCCATATCAAGGATTTAAGTGCCCATTGGTACATTGCTGTATCTAACATGTCGTATCGTGCCAACAAAATATCAGCACCATACAAATCCCGTACTAATAGCACAACTCAAAACTTACTATTCTCTAAATTAGTAAGTAATTTTTTCAATAAAGTTCAAAAGATTTGATAAAAATATATAATAAATTAGAATATTTTGTTGCTAAAGAAAATAAATATTTCATGCTATTACGTATCGGCACACATGAATTTTTTGTGACCGGCACGCATCAGCACGGTCCGGCACGCACCGTGCCAGCAAGTTTTCGGCACGACCTGGTGCCACGGTACTTAAATCACTTCATCCATATTATCTCAAATAGGTGTAGAATTTTATATTTAATCTTGTATTTCTTTGAAGGATAACAATCTCAAATCTCAGAATAGAATAAAAAATCTTTTTCACCGAAAAAGGAACTAAAAGCGAAACTTCTCTTGCCAAATTCTAAACCAATAAAATAGAAAATTGAGGAGTCCAACCAAATAGAAACTGAAAATAATGCTTCAAGTATTACTTCTTTCACAAATCACAAGGTTTCACATGAGTGCCAATGATTTAAAAATCCGCCAAATATGTTTCCACAGGAGTTTTAATGACCAACTGCTAAATACTGCTATCGTGCAGCCGCCCACAGATGACTGACAGCATAAACTACTTTTTCATGTTCTCCAAAACCCTCTCTCTCTTGAGATGATGCACCACAAAAGTTGTTAAACACCCAAAAATTGACTAATTTAGCTCAAAAAATATATGATAACAACAAAAATAAAACAAGAGAACAACTCGATCATAAGTTACCAATATCGAAAAAGGAACATGAGACATTTTTAGCATTTCTATAAAAGTGACCTCACATATACATGATACGAACATTGTAAGATCCTGTTTCGTCCAGACTGAAAAAAGCTTCTCTAGCAAAAGACCAGTCCTCCGCAAACGAAAAATATGGACCTTCTGCCTGTCTCTAGAAGCCCAAATGAGCTTCCAGGCCCCAAAAGCAGAAGCTCATATTCGAATATTCTGCTTCTGTCTGCAGCAGAAAGTTTTTGGGCAGATTTAAAGTTTTAAGTAATTTCTTGAAACAGTGCTATTCAAGCAACAGTTCTACGAAAGCTCTAAACACTAAAGAGGCCTAACAGGCATTTGTGGGAATTCCTCAAAGAAGAAAACTTCCAACTCAGATTCAAAATAAATAAAAATTAACTGCATAGAAGTTAACTTCTACTACAGTGTGTTTTGAAATAGCTATCTAGACTTGAAAAGTTTCTGTTTAACTACCTAACCTCATGGTATTTTTGAAATCGGTACCTGAACTTCAAAAGTCTTAATGCTACCACTTAATATGCCTAATCTCACATTAGTTAATATTTTTGACAGAGCATATATAATCTTATGTTACTGGATAGAACATTATGTCAAAATGGTTACAAAAACTATAACATTTGGTTCTAGAATCAAAATTTTTAAAGTTCAGATATCTATTTCAAAAGTGTACTTCCGCTGGCACTCCAAGACACTGTCTTTATGGGCTGCTGACGTACTGGCATGCCGACGTGTTGACGTATCATGCATTAATTGACTTACAAAGTACAAGAAATCATATGAACTAGAGCGTACCCATAAGGGGTACTCAAAGCATATCCCTGTACTGTTAGACACAGCAAAATCAAAACATTTTTTAAAGTTATGGTACAAAAATTACTATGGCGACATAGTTTAGGGTTTTACATGTAATCTCAGAGCGTTTTCACACAATATTTAGATAAACCAAAAACACAAAACGGAGAGAGAGAGTGAGAGAGACGTGCACGTAAACAGAGTTACAGAGTAGATGACCAAGAAACAGTACCTTGTCCATGTTGCAGATAACAAATGCGAGCGACGTAGTTCCGATGAGCTTATACCTCTCCGGTAAACCCTCCCACGGGGGCCATTTGAGTTCAAATTTGTACTCAAATCCCTCGCGCCCCTCCTCCTCCCCCTCGTCCTCCTCATCTTTAACACCATCATCACCCTCCACAATCGAACCCTTCTCGGCACCAGCGACAGCTCCGCCTCCCCTTTCGATCCGCACCTCCTCCGCCTCCTCCGCCGCTCCCCCTCTCGACGAAACCCTAATCGCCGCCCCCCTCCGCCGCCGCGATGAGGAAAGACGAAGGGAGCGGGAGGGGGTTAGGGTTAGGGTTAGGGTTTTGGTGGCGTAGGGGAGGGGTGGGGACGGGGAGAGGGGGAGGTGGGGGACGGAGCTCGCCATTCTCATTGAGCTCATAGCAGCGTCTATTTTTTCTTTTTTTTCTTTATTTTTTAAATTTAATAGTGGGGTTCATTTCATATGAAAATTGCATGGTGCCCCCTCACCTAAAAACTATTTTAAAATAGACGTGTAATGTGTTGCTTCTCTTTGGAGATGTCAACGGGTCGGATTCGAGGCGGATTTTAAAAAACCCGAACCCGACTCCAACCCCGAGATCCGAACCCGAACCCGACGGATTTTAAAAATCCATATCCAAACCCGAACCCGACCAAAAATCCAAACCCGAACCCGACCAAAAATCCGAAACCCGAACCTGAACCCAAACCCGAAAATTTCAACCCGAAACAATTATTTCTTTTTTTAATATTTCAAAATATATTATATTAAATCTAAAATTTTAAAATACAAATTCAAATATAACATTAAATTTTTATATATATTATATATAATACAAAATAAATTCGGGTTTGGGTCGTGTTCGTGTTCGGGTTCGGGTCGGGTAAAATATATATATATATAGAGTAGGGCTACTATACTATTATGAGTAGTAGAGTCCTACTACTCATAAGTTGTTTTTCGATGATGGAGCTTCCGAATCGACGATCCACTCCGTTAAATATAATCTAGAATATTTGAAACTTCTAGAAAATAAATTTCGTAAATTTTCGAAATCATAATAAAGTCCATCAGGCGAGCATAAAATAAACGGTCAAAATCGAACGACGTCCTAAAATGGGATGATCGGATCCTTCAATTCAAGATCGGAGTTATTGATCTTTATCTATGTCTTGAATAGAATTTTCTATCAAAAATTCAACAAATTTTGATTCTTTTACACCGTTAAACTAGCAAGTATCCCATACTGGTTAAAAATTGTCAAATTTGTGACCTCTTGATCGTAAGGTAAATGATGTCGAAAAATTATAAAATTTTATTTCCGGAAGTTTTAAATCCGTAAATAACGCTTAACGGTGTGGATCATCGATTCGGAAGCTCTATCATCGAAAACAAGTACGAGCGATCGTACTCATAATAAAGATAATAGGACTCTATATATATATATATATATATATTTGCTTACGTGTTTGGTTATTTTGAAAGGAGCCAACGAGAACACGCCACTTGCAGTGGCGGGACCCACGCAAATGTAATCCTGTGGTTTACTTTGATTTAATTTTGGGAAAACTTCAAAAAAAAAAAAAAAAAAAAAAAAAAAAAAAAAACTATGGTTTCATGCATTCTCATTTTAGAACTCCGTGGTTTAAAACGTATCAATTTACCCTCTGTAGTTTCGTTTTTCTCTTTTCGAAAGTTTTTTCGTTAATATTTTGTTAAATTATATACAAAAAAAACTTCAAATATTCATCTATGTTTATTAAATATTTACTTTAGTTCCTTTTAATTTAAAATTTGTTACTGATTTAAGAAAAAAATAATAACAAAATTAATAACAAAAAAAGAGAAAAACGGAACCACGGGAGCAAATTGATATGTTTTAAATCACGGGGTATTAAAGTGATAATGCATGAAACCACAGGGGGTTTTAAGTTTTCCCTTTAATTTTTATTGTTTTATTATTAATATCATTAATTTTTTTATTAAATCAGTGTTAAAGTTAAAACTAAAGGGTACTAAATTGAATATTCGATAAGTCCAGATTAGATATATGAAGTTTTTTGTATATAATAATTTAACAAAATATTAACGGAGAATGACAAAAATATAAAAATGAGACCACAGAGCATTAACCGATACATTTTAAACCACTGGCTACTAAAATAAAAAAGTGCGAAACCACGGGAATAGTATTTGAAGTTTACCGTTGTTTTAACCATATATATTAAGACTAAAAATGTCCAAAATATCAAATATTTTGTATTTTAATCAGACTCGATTAAAAATAAATAGTATATAAATAAAAAAAAATTATTGATTAAAAGTTTGGGTATATCTCTTATTAATTTATATCTGTAGTTTTCATATTCAAACCCGTAGTCAAATTTAAAATCTGATAAAATATCTGATCGTGAAAAAAGGCAAAGAGAAAAACATGAAATAAAAAACTTGATACTTGTTGAGTTGTTTCTCTACTATTAATTTTTTAGACTTATTGTGTGTGTGTGTGTATATATATATATATATATATATATATAGAACTATATATATATTGGACTTATGGTATATATTATGTGACTAGCTTTATATGTTTTATGCAGTTATATTATATGTTTTGACTTATTAATATAATTCTAATTATTATAGGGGTTTTTTGCATTTAGTCCCCTCAAAAAAAATTTACAAATAATTCCACAAAATTTATATTTGCGTCACACGAGGATGGATGGCGGTATAGGTTAAGTTGAATACGGCAGTGTATTTTATTATAATATTATCTAATATTTCGGATTTAGGGTTTAGTAAGGATACAATAAATCATTCATCATATCCAAATATGGAGAATAATTTATCGTGTTCAACTTAACATACTACCACGCTCACGTGGCGCTTGCGTGGCGAGAATAAGACTAATTTTATAAATATAAATTTTATGAGATTATTTGTAAAAAAAATTTTCTAAGGGGGCTTAATGCAAAAAAAAAAAGAAAAGAGAAAAGGGCCCATTACTATGTTGTTATATGTCTTTGAGTGATGGTTGTGTGTATTTTACAACTATTGCAAATTTTTGTGTTTTTGTTCTGAAATTATAATGTAATAAATGTTATTTTTTATATTATGGATACGCATACAGATATTCGAGTTGAGCTAGAATACTCTCAAAAGCACAAATGGGGTGATGCTTTTGAGTTTTTAGTCATTGGATTGAGAGATGTAAGGTTGAGATGACGGTGATAGATGGTGGTTGGTGGGGTAGGTGGCGGTAGATGGAATAGTGTTAGATCCAAAGGCTATTAGTAATCAAAAAAGTAGATCCAATGGCTAGAAACTTAGAAGCACCAAAAGTTGGTGCTTCTAAAAGTATTTTAACTCAATTCCAGATATTCATACTCTAACTAAACCTAACTCGTACCCAATTTTAACCGAATAGTATACAAATAGGGAATTGAGCGAAAATACTTCCAAATGTACCAAGAGATCGATACTTCTAAATTAGTAGCCCTTGAATAGAGGTGCTGTAAGGCTAGAATGATAGTAACCCACTTAGGTTGAGTAGTGTTTGGTGGAATAGTATCTTATTCAAGGGCTATTAATAGTCAAGAGATAGATCTAAGGGTCAGAAACCTAAAAACACTACTGCGTTGATGCTTTTAGATGTATTCTAACTCAACTCTACAAATAGCCACTACCCAAATCTACTTAAATGGACCTAATGAATACTTTAGTAATTAAAGTATCCAGTTCTCTTCATACACATTTCATTTTAGGGTATAGCTACTGTATATTAATTATCCAAATAGGAGCTAGTCTATGGACATCTCTAATATTAAACTCATAATTTTAAGTAAGTTATGGACATTTGTTGTGACGCCCCAGCTTTCTAGAGGGTCATCCATCCTAGCACGCTTGACTCTCTTAACTCCTTGGCCGTAGCTATCGTCCAAAATATTTAAGCCGGATCAAGAGATTAGCCCTATTATATCTTATATATAGGACTACTTAGTGTCTCACAATCTTCTCTCCTTAATCCTTAATGTTCTCATCAGGCTCAAACTCACAAGCACCAGACAATATGAGACTCGTCTCGCTAGTCTAAACCAATCTTGTGGTGAGCTGTGCTCCACCCACAATAGTTAACAATATGAGAGCATCGCTCTCCTCGCTATATAATCCTAGCTCAGTCAAGACTCATCTCATACTTCCGGCTGATAATTGACTTTGATACCAACTATGACGCTCCAACTTCTCAGAAAGTTATCCATCCTATGACTACTCCTGTCCTAGCACGCTTAACTCTATTAATCTTTTAGACCTAGCCATTATCTAAAATATTTAAATCAGATTAAGACTTTAGTTCTATTATATCTTATATATATATATATATATAGGACCACTTGGAATCTCACATTTGTATTGGTATTCAAGTCGTAAAACCCCTCGAACCCTCATTCACAAAACTCACAGATTTTGCTCTCCCTAACTACTCAGTTCCAAACCGCCCAACAATATTTATCTTCAACATTAAAAAAAGAAAGTGGCACACACGTGGTAAAGAAGATGCAGTGTTTGGTTCGAAAATTTGTATTTCAAATATAAAATAAAAATACTTCCAATATTGTCCCTATAGTTTAGTACTTTTTTTACTTCTAGTACTAATATAATATAACTTAAAAGTATATCATTTCAATTAGGGAAGTCAACGGGTCGTAGTTGGATCGAGTTTACAAAAATCCGAACCCGAACCCGAATGCCAAATTGAGATCCGAACCCGAACCCGAACCGACGGGCTTTAAAAATTCATACCCATATCCGGACCCGACCAAAAACCCGAAATCCGAAAACCGAACCCAAAATAATAAATTTTTTTTACCATATTTCAAAATATATTATAAAAAAATCAAAATTTCAAAACACAATAAAATACAATCAAAATACATTCATGTCATATAAATAAACATAATTAAATATTTTACTATAATATTTTATATATTTTATATCTTATATAAATAAATAAATAATATATATATAATTTATTCGGGTTCGGGTTCTGATCGGATATACACAAAATTCATGCCCGTACCCATATCCGTCGGATTTTTATTTTTTATACCGATAACCAAATCCATATCCGTTTAGTTCGGTAAACCCGTCCCGTTCGGATTCAGGTTCGGATAATATTTCGAATATCCAAACCCATTGACATCCCTAATTTCAATACACCTAGTTTCATTTTGCTCTTTTCATTACCTTCTAAGTTAACTTTTACGTTAAACCATAATTAAAAAAATAATTGTCTTTATTACTCTTTGATGACAATAAATATGAATATTAATAAGCATTCATGCCATTTAAGCTACAACCCACAAGAGCAGCAAGATTTTTTTTTTTTTTTTTTGATTTTTTGATCTCTACTCCAAGCTTGTTAATTCTAAGCTTTCCCATCATACAACTACGAAAGAAAATGATGTAACCTTATTGGACCTTCAGCAGCGACCAAAATTGAAGCATGTAGGAGGTAGCTTTTGAAACAACTTTTCTACTTTAAGCGGCAGCAACTGACGAATAAATAGTTGGAGAAATTGTCCGTGCCAAAGAGCCGCAACGAGCTTCGCAGCCACAACAGCAAGAGCTTCTCTTCAGTTGGACGTTTCTGCTGCGGCCTGAAGCTGTTGGGAACATCACAAAAATAAAATAACAAGACGGAAAAGCTGTCAGCGGCGCTTCGAACTGCTCTACTTCGGAGCATTTCAGTAGAAACAATCACAAGAAATAGAAGAAGAACAATTCGCCACTTTGATGTTCCCAACTTATATACTCGTCGCAACTGTACTTTTCGTTTATTTCATACTTCGATTCGAGTCGAGTCTACCTGTTGGAGGACACCGGGAGGTACGGCGGGTCTCCAAGCTGTTCCATCCGGGCCGTCCATTAGTGCGATCCCAGCATCAGCTAACTCCTTCCTGATCTCATCGGACCTCTCGTACTCTTTGTTTTTCCTCGCAGAAGTCCTCTCTTCGATCTTCTGCATAACTTGCTCTTCGGTTAAGGAAGCTCTTTTCAGCGCCTTTTCTCTCAATATCTGCAGAGCCTGAGAACAGGAGTTTCTCTACTTAAGAAATCAGAAGTTCCGAAAATCAGACGAATATGCCGAAAAAATAGTATGAAATTTCTTTTGCAGCAGTAGCTAACATAGGCCTTTGGGTCCCCCCCCCCCCCCCCCCCCAAAGAAACTCTAGTTTGAAACTTTTGCTTCTAATTCTGCAAGAGCGAGAAGCTGTAAAGGAGATTTTAATGGAAAAACTAAAAGCGCTTCTTCGAACAGTTGTACTCAAACATCATTTTTTTTGTAAGCTCAGCTGGCCCGGACAGAGCATTAGGCACACTCTCATATGATGCAATATTACCAACCTCTTGATAACTCGGGGGCATCAATCCCAAAACACTAAGCACGCTTCTTACTTCCTTTTCTAGAGCATAGAGGGACTCGAATCTTAGTTCCCTCTTCTTCCCCTGCTTAGAAAAACAAAGCAAATGAATAAAAATAAATTAAAATTGAACTCTTACAAAAAATGACGTAACACTCGTTGCTTTTAAGAATCATTAGTTGAAATGGGTGAAGAATTAAAACTTCACCTTACGAGTATGCAGGAGATCGTTGATAATTTTTAGAGGCTCTGAAAGGGCAGCTAACACCACGGGAGTATGCAGATCATCAGACATCGATTTCTCAAAATCGCGACGAAGGTTTCGGATGCAATCTAAAACATCACCAGGTAAAGAATCTTCAGGAATACTTCTATCTTGCTGTCCTAAGTTCTCTTCGCAATCATGCAAAGTCTACAACCATCAAGAGACAATAGTCAAACACAATCCCCAGAAGTTAAGCTTATTGACCAGGTTCACCACATAAGTCGTGGACCGCACTGTGCATTGCGCTTCATCTCATCTCTAACTACTGTTCCCCACCACTTTTTGGAGAAAAATAATTTAAAAGCGGGAAAAAACTGCAACTAACCATGAGGCAGGGATTGACAATAGAGATAGGATGGAGTTGCCGACCAATAAGTGCGGACACTGTCGACCAGGTCCAGACAATAAATTCTTCAAATGGAGGAACATATAGGGTTGCTATACCTGATAAATGTAGAATAACCTCTCAGATGCAATGTAAATCTGAGCATCTTCGTAGGTGACCGGAGACTTGTAATGTGTGCCGAGTAAGAAAAACCTCAAAGCAAGAGGATGGTGATCTTCTATGACCTGAGATGATTTGGAAATCTATTAACGAGTGAATAGTTACAACATTGAAAGAAAACCAATTACTGGGTAAATTACACCATGTTTTGCCAAACTTTTAGTGAAACCTCACTTTGGTGAGCAAACTTAAATTTGTCGCAATTGATGCACTGAACTCAATTATTGTTTCGATTGGGCTCGACCGTCAAACTTCATAAAATTCCACGGGATGGATGCCGTGGCACTTGAATCACAATAGCCTTGAGATGATATTTAGGTGTCATATCATAGCCACATCATCTCCTAGAGTCAACATGTCAGATGAATCAATTGCCACATCATCCATCTGATAGGAAAAATAAACGGAGTTTGGCACATACCCCGTGAAATTGAACTTCACTGCATAAATTGCAACAAATCGAAGCTCAGTGAGCTAAGTGAAATTTCAATAGGTGCAACAGTGAACTTCATCTTTTATTTCAAACAAGCCATCCATCAAACTCCAATATTATTCTATGGATGGATAACACAGGCATTTGGTGCACAACAACCAACTGCCATGTCATTGACATGCCATCCCTCCAATAGGAAAATCAAAGAGTTCGCTGGAGAGCCAGAGCCTGATTGAGGCAAGAAATCGAAGTTCCAAACATGCAAATCAAAGTTCAGTGATCCAAGCGAAATTTCACCCACAAATTATTGTTTTTGAACTACCTCTCGGATAGTGATGAAGTTGCCTTTTGATTTGGACATTTTATCACCCTTCACTTTAACAAAACCATTATGAATCCAGTAGCTTATGCTGCTTTTGCTACAGGCTGCACAGCTCTGAGCAATTTCATTCTCATGGTGAGGAAATTTTAGGTCATCACCCCCACCATGTATGTCAAATGAATGGCCGAGATATGTCGCACTCATGGCACTGCATTCTATGTGCCATCCTGGCCGTCCTTTTCCCCATGGGCTGTCCCAGGATGGTTCACCTTCCTTTGCAGACTGCAAATAGTGAAGAATCAAATTATTTAACTTAAAAGGACTTCACTTACATACCCTCAAGATCATAAATTATATTTTTACATATATAGACCTCAAAATCACTACATACATAGCCCTGTAAAATCCTGGTCATCATATATTAAGCCTTGGAAGTCTAAGATTCATACAAAAATATTCTTTAGTTCAGTTGGAGAGCTTTTGAAGAACATATGATTTTGGAAAGATATAAGGGAAACAATAAATGTGCAGGGGAAGATGTTTAAGAGAGAGAGAGAGAGAGAGAGAGAGAGAGAGAGAGAGAGAGAGAGAGAGAGAGAGATTAATGAAAACAAAGACGAGGAGGTATTTTTCCCTTACTTTCCATAGAGCAAAATCAGCAGGATTTTTCTTCCTCTCATCCACTTCAACCCTTTCTCCAGGTGCATTATCTTCTAGTTTTCGACCAGATAATCGACCATAAGCAGAAAATTTTTCAACAAGAAAGTATACATCCCCCTCTATAACATATGCATAGCCATTAAGAAGAATCTGTTCAATTTAAAGAAACCCAGCATAAGCATGTAGCGGACATTAGCATCATCTTCCCTATTGAAAGAATGGTAATCCTAAATAACAATTTATTGTTACATGATAATACTTCAGATTTCTATATTTAGATGATCTTTTAGCGCATGTTAGCCCAACTAGTGGATCAGCTACTCTAATCCAAAAAAGAAACTTCCAGATAAAAGAAACTTCCAGAAACAAAGAGTTTGGCTAACAAAATGATGGAGCTTTAGATGAGGTGGGGTGCAAAAACGAGCTTTCGGGACCAAAAGTAAAAGCTTCGATTTGAAGCTTCTACTTCTACTACAGCAGAAAGCTGCTCACAAGATTTTAATGAAAAAGCTATTAGCAAAACTACAAGTTGAAGTATATAAGACAATAAAGCAATAAAAATACCTGCTTAATCATATTTATAATCTGATTAATGTGATCGGTAACGCGGGGTTCAAATGATGGAGGCAAACACTGAAGATAAGCCATGTCGGAAAGGAACTCGCCACAAAAGCGGCTGCTTAAACTTAAAGGATTCTCCCCCAGTTCATTTGCTCTTTTAATTATCTACAGAATTCCATAAGTGCAGAACTCAGGATTCCTGCCGTAGATATGTGAGAAAGCAGTTGGTACACAATTTTTTGGGTTAAATTGAGCAAGAAGCACTGGATTTAATAAAATAATCAATAAGATAGATATAGCATACAGTAACTTTGATATAATAATAGAAAGGAAGAGATGTAATAAATAGATCTAAATGTGTCTTAAGACCGACAAGAATCATACTAATTCCCAAAAAGGTACAATAAATGAGTAGCAAACAAAATTCTAGTGAGATAAAAGAGTGCTGAGGAGGAGTTTCTCAAATTTATGAATACATATTATCATGTAGGTAACTTCAAGAGGTCTCGAGAAATTAAAAAGATGTCAAAAATAACAAAGAACGTGTTATATATTTGCATAAGAATATATTCAAGAAGATAAAAATTAAGAGAATGGCCAGGTCTAATTGTATTCTTCTCAAAGGAAAAAACAGAAGTGCGTAGCAGGTATGCAATGGTTGACTGGCTAACCGGAAAAAAGTAATAATTATAATAATAAGAACTATAAGATGACAGTTAAGCGACGAAAGAGCACTCTAGTTGCCTTAAATAAGAAAAAAAAAATACAAAATTGTACAAGACAAGCCTTAATTTATATATGTAAATATAGTTGAGCAGTAAATTATAGCCTCTGAGAAGATATTCAAAATGCAAAGGTTTCTCAAAATAAATAAGTCTAAGACCGAGTGCATGTCATCAAGAAACCGAGACGCCACGGCGAATAAAAAAAATTCTTGAGAGATACGATATACCTACAAGAGCTTTCTTATTTGGAAGCTATTGATCATTAGCAATTTAGCAAAGAGCGATTGAGAGGACATTGCACAAAAAATTAGAGCAACCCTGAAACCAAAAAAAAAAAAGCCTCTACTGTCGTGTGCAATCATCATATACCCCAAAAGTTATATGGCAAAGTGTTGAAGAAAAAATATTATGAAAAACTCAAAATCCTTAGAATCTAATTCTTATTCACAGACAAATTGGTGCAAATGTTCTAACAGAAATTTCATAGAGCAGCTATAACATTAGTCAGGTTTTGTGAATTGAATATTGATGATCAAGCAAACAACACATATGTATTTGCTAAGTTAAGCCAAATGACTTATTTTACCAGAAAACATAATGCACAAGAGTCTCATATCAGCTTCCAAGTATAAGAGATTCACATGTTAGCAAGTTGCTCCCAATAATTATGTAGTAGTTCCAAGTGAAAATAGCTTTTATTGTATGGAAGAAGACATTAGATTTCCCAAATTGCAAAGAACTGTTATATTCATATTAAGAATTTGAAAAGAAATCTGTGGACCATATCTACAACTCCTAGAAATTACATACAAGATCTTATCAAATATTCACAATGCCAATCGACCAAAAGTTGACTCACCTTATCGTCGATGTCAGTGAAGTTCCGAACATAGCAAACGTCATATCCCAAATACTGCAAATATCTGTCAAATTTAACACAATTTAAAAAGTACATCAAAAAAATATTGCTTTATTGGAAATATTGAAATTCGTAAAGTAATTGCAAATAAAAAGTTAAAAAATACAGAGCTTCTTCGAACTGTAGCAAATTTTGGGCAGAGTCCCCAAACTATAAAAATTTTAATTTTACTATCTCAATTTTCATTACTTTTGATTTCCTAAAATTTCTGTCAAATACTATTGTAACTTCATCAGAAAAATTACAATATATTTCATTAAATAACAGAATTTTGTGTTATTTTTCCAAAATATTCTGTCAAAAATCTAGAAAATGCAGTGCAGGTAAGATCTGTACATTTTTGTTCTGAGTTAGTAAACAGAGATTCAAATTCGTAGCTCTAGTGCTCTACCAATTACAACTTAGAGTATCAGAATAACTACTAAGCTACAAAATTAACCCC
Source organism: Aechmea fasciata (assembly GCA_025177825.1). Taxonomy (NCBI): domain Eukaryota; kingdom Viridiplantae; phylum Streptophyta; class Magnoliopsida; order Poales; family Bromeliaceae; genus Aechmea; species Aechmea fasciata. The sequence goes on along the minus strand of CM045935.1, from coordinate 10,492,263 downwards.
TGAAATAGCCGAGATATAAAAGTGAAAAACCCACCTGTAGAGGACGTCGAAGGTGACGTAGACCCTCGCATGGCCGATGTGGCTGAGATCGTACGGCGTAACCCCGCACACGTACATGCCCACTTTCCCAGGAACCCTAGCACGGAAGAGCTGCTTCTGCTTCGTCATGGTGTTGTAGAGGTGGAGCTCCGTCGAGGGCTTCGACTCCGTGGGGGCGCCATTGGTGACGCCATTGGCGACGCCATTGTTGGCGGCAAAGGCGGAAGCAGACGAGGAGATGGAGAGGGATTGGATAGGGGTCCTCTTACTCCTCGGTGATTTGAGATGGGAGAAGAAGGGGTTAGGGTTAGGGTTAGGGTTAGGGTTGGGAGGGGGAAGCGGGGGGGGGCGGGGAAGGGGTAGGAGGAGGAGAGGAGGAGGACGCTTCGGCGCGTTATTAGAGACGCGGTCGCCATTGAGAGAGAGAGAGAGAGAGAGAGAGAGTGTATGTGTGTGGGTGGTGTAAATGTTTTGGGGCTTGGGTAGGGGTGAGGAGATTTTTTTTAAATTTAATTTTTAAAAAAATTATAATTCATTAAATAATCTACCTAAAAATTTTATTTGGTTAAATAATTTTATTTTAGAGTCCGTCTTGAACCCGAATAAAATGGATATATCCGATTCTAAATGGATATGAATTAGACATAGATATCAAAAATAGAAACATGACGAATATGAATTCGAATATAGATTTTAGTACCCGATCCGAACACGAACCCGAATTTATTTGTATATTATATATAATATTTATATAAAAATGTGATGTTATATTTGAATTTGTATTTTAAAAATTTAGATTTAATATAATGATATATATATATATATATATATATATATATATTGAAATATTGAAAAAAAATAATTATCTCGTGTTCAAATTTTTTGGTTCAGGTTCAGATTCGGCTTTCAAATTTTTTGTCCGTTTCAGGTTTCGATATGAATTTTAAAATCCATTGGGTTCGGGTTCGAGTTCGAATCTCAGGTTTGGAGTTGGGTTCGGATTCGGATTTTTGAAAATCCGTTCCGAATCCGAGCCGTTGACATCTCTACTATCGATAGCATCAAGCGTATGATGCTATCAAGTTTTTACTATTAGATTTAATCTTTTGACTTTTTTTATCCGTTCAATTATATTATTAAATCAATAATTTACTCAACTCTAAATGGACCATATCATCATAACCATTCATTTTTTCATCTAATGACCGAAAATTTAATAGAACTAAACGCTTGATACTATTTATAGTATATCAGCCTAGGTCTTCTATTTTATCCAATTCAAAGTGAAAGAATAATTAAAAAATAATGATTATTTTCAATAAATTTTATAAAATGATAAATAATTTACCGTATTTCTCTAACAAAATAATTTACCGTACTCCTCCAATTTAACTCAAAAGTTTTACCTTTCTTACAAAAATAATTTCTTGAGAATTTAAATCGGAGATTCGAGATCTTAAAATCTTAACATTATTTTATTTTCCTTTTAGACTTTTAGTAATATTTTATTTTGTACGTCCATATATCGCGAACTTATTGATCTTCATTCTTATTATTATATAATTTTTAATTTAACACACTAATTTATTCCCTGATAATAATTATGCATATAAAAAAATGTTGGAGTTAAAAAGCGGGTTTTGACGGGGGGAAAGTGAAAGAACGGGTTTTGACAGGGAGGTTTTTCGTAATTTAGCCAAAATTAAATGATCAAATTAACAATTTGAGATGCATTTAAAGAAATTAAGTTACTACGTACATATATCTACTTTTAAGAAGGCGAATAAAAAGGTCAGATTGCAAAATAAAAATTTTTAAAAAGTTAGCTTCTTTCTTCTTTTTTTTTTTTTTTTTCAAATAATGCAAAGTTTAGGTCAACTCTATACGATCTCATCTTTTCGGAACAGTTTTAAATGGTACAAATTTTGCGACCAAGTATAGGAGGTGAGATTGTGGAAGATGGACCCTTCCGCCATGGAGAAGGGAGTTCTCATATCATCCTCGAGGGTCACCCTTCTCTCCGATCTTTCGGTGCCGGAGAACTCCAAAAATGCAGGGGATGCTTTTAAAAAATATGCCAAGTTATGAAACACTTAAAAAACTGCTCTTGCTCTTGTTGTTGTAAGTTGTAACAATATTGTGTAATGTGATGGATTATAGTGTACAATTTTTCGTTACTTCTCGAATAAAGTTCAAATCAAGCAATGAGAATGGCTTTTTCTTATTTTTTTTTGAGAGGAAAAAAGCTGATTCATCAGAACCATGTGTAATTTGAAACGAACATATAATTACCCACCTTCAACGTATATAATAAACTGAAACAAAATATTACGATAACTTCGTAATTTAAAAAAAAAAACATATGAAGGTGTTTTATATATATATATATATATATATAAAAAAATAGTTCAGGTAATTTTATGGTATCTTCAAAAATTAAATGATGATCTCAAATTGTGCAAAAGTTTAGACGGATTTAGCACGTTCTTCCCTTTTAGATAGATATTGTTTTTACTCTTATACTAAATTTCGCAAAGATTGTATCTCTAATGTGGCCATGGACAATAAAAGATAATTGGTTTAAAGATAGCAATATGAAATGAATTAATCAATTTCTTCCTTTCTTTTTTTTCTTCTTTAAAACGTATGTGAAATCTGTTTTAAGAAGCTGTTCTATTGAAATTTTATAAGAAGAAGAAGCGGAAGCAAAAAATGACGGAATAAATTCTTCCTCTTTATTGAATTATTATTGCAACGAATTAAAAAGAATTTAACAATCTCTTTTCCTTCCCTTTTTTTAGACTTATTGATTTAGGTTGTGGTAAAAAAAAAAAATTCAGAAAAAATCTGGAAAATGGTTGGATTCAAGAAATGTTCTCTCTAGGGCACAATTATCCTGCTGTTGGGGCCCAAGAAATGGGGGCGGCTCTACGGTCTCATGCTGTTCTTGTTGTCGTTGTTGTTGCTGTTGCTGTTGGCGATGGTGATGTTGAGCCCTGTACATTGCAATCTGGGCTTGGGTTCTCGCGAGCTCGTGTTGGTTCCCGTAGATCTCTGCTGCGAGAAGGTTGATGATCCCGACGCTCCGTAGACCGGGTCGCGCACCCGCCAATAGGGCACGCAACGAGAGGGTGTCGGCCGCTTGAGCTCGCTGGTGAGCCGGCAATTGCTGTAAACAAACAAACAGCATGTGAGCGTAATGAGTAATGACATTTTAAATCCGAACCGAACAAATTATGTATGCACTGTTTAAATAGAGTTGTTTAAAGAACCCTATTTAGCTTTCTAGTCACTTTTACTCAAGAAGCTGTTTCGATACTAATTAATTGATAATAATGAGACCACTAACATGTTCAACATAGCATGTATGTATACTTTGCACTACTAGAAATAAATCAAATGCTCAAGACAAGGTTATTTTGCATGTATTTTTGTTAATATAAATATGTATATTTATGCATGTATCTATCTACGTACTTGGAGCATTCTTGCGACATTGCTAGCACCAAAGATCCTATGGACGCAGGTGAATCTTTCAGGGCGGGACGGGGGGAAGTACGGAGCGAGAACGCAATCTTCGGAGCATCGCCTTCTTAGATACTTGCATGCAGCGCACCTCCTCGAATTAAACTCATTTAAAGCGAGATTATTATTGGAGTTGGAAGTAGACATGCTTATATACTTGGCTAAATAAAATCCTACAAAGATTTGGAGAAGCTATGAGATGAATCTAAGAAAGATTTTAGAAAATCTTTAGTGGTAGAAAATCTTTGATCTTTGTGATTCTCTCCTTTACTTTACATATAGTGTAGAGTATGTATGGTGGAGGTTAGGGCAAACAAGGAATGCACTAACGGCTAGTTGCAAAAAAAAATTTGAATTAAATTATGTTGGTGGGAATGAAAGGAAAGATTGGGATTGTTTTCTTTCTTTTTGGTTTTCCCGGTTTAGATAGGCCGGTAATTTGAAGGTTGTAGAAGGTGAAAACTTATTTTTGTTTCCACAATTGAGATTATATAGTCGTTTTAATTATTGGACAGGGATAAATGTAAGGATAGTCTTTGGACTATTTGGATATTACGATTTTGTTTCTCTACTATTAAACATTCGATTTCAAATTCTCACGCGTACTAAGTTTGTCCAAATTTGAATCAAATTACTATTCTTTAAGATTATAACATACCGAATTTATTCGAACTATACACCATTTTGAATTTATTACCTGACCTTTCAAAATTTGAAATTTGATTGATTTGAATCAGTCAACGGTGCTTTCATTTTAAAATTTCAAGTAATTTCTTACTTCAGTGAATTTTACAATTACGTGAATTGTATAGAGTATATTAGCCAAACTTGTAAAATCATGATGGAGAGAAATAAATATATAAATTTAAAATTTTGAGAGGATAAAATATAAATTTTTAAAAGTTAGAAAAATAGAGAAAAAAAGTGTGTATTTATTTATAGGAATTTTTTTTTGTATTTTAGCCTAAAGAGAAGCAGTTTTATCCAATAGGTAGCACGTGGGAGTCACGTGCCAAGTAGAACTTAGAAAACTATATAAACCCCCTCCGATCATCTTCTCCGCCACCGCTACTTCGCCTTGTCGATCGCCGCCGCCGCCGCCGCCGCCGCTGCCGCCGCCGACGAGGTCGCTTCCCACCACCACCACCTTCCTCCTCGTCTCGCAAGCCCCGTCGACCTCATGGATCCATCCCCTTCGAGCACTACTCGCGCCGTCCCCTTCTCCTCCGGAAACCCTAGAATCGAGGAGACCCATGGAGTCATGCACCTCTACCCCGAGGACGCCGCGTCGCGCACCCACCTCCCGGTAACGAACCCCTTCCCCCTTCCCCCTGGGCCCTGATCCTGCTCGATCTGTTTTGTGATCTAGGGTTTCTCCGATTTGGCGCAATTGGGTGGTAACTAAGGTTTTGATGCGTCGGGGAATGTTGTTTCAGGTGGGGAGGAAGCCTCTCGTGTGCGTCCTCGCGGTGCCGAACCACATGACCTACGCCGATTTCTGCCGATTCTGCGGTTCTTTCGTGCAGCACATGCTCGAGATGCGAATTGTGAGGTAAATTTTTCTTGTTCCGCATCTGATGTAGATACATGTTCGTAGCTTATTAAGTATTTTAACTTTGGTAAAACTTTTGTGAGACCCATGAAACCCCCAACTCTACTTCATGTAGAAAAAGATCCCTTAACTGTCTTTATTGTTGAAAATTTCGAAGCCCCTCAACTGTTAATTGTTTTGATCTAAGTTACCTCAGTTATGTAAATTAAGATTTCATGGAATTTAATGGTTATTTTGTTAAATTTTCCAGCTTTACCTTCTTTTCAGCTAGTGAAACTTTGAGCTCTACTAACCTTTTATTGCCCATAGCTAGCATGCATTTAAATTTGACAAAATCCTCAGTTACTTAATGGAAATAATTTAAGTAGAAAAAGGAAAAGGAAAATTGAAGGGTGTGTTGTGGCGGGGTCAATTTTATAATGGCTTATAGTTGAGGGGGTCTCCATATATTTTTAACTTTTTACTTTCCTTTGATGTGTGAATTCGATATTATTCATGAAATCCTTGCATATTATCAATGTTGTATTAGTTATTCCTACTTTATTTTCTGAATTTATGGTTATTTTATGATGTTTTTATCTTATTGCTTCTCAATTAGTTTTTTTTTCCTTTTCTTTTTTGTGTGTATCTATAATTTTAAATAATTGATTCTTACGACGCTTTTTTTTAAAAAAGTTGTAAGGACATGCATTTGTGGAATGAGAGCATTTTTCACACCATTTCTGATATCTAGGGGAATAATGATATAAATCTTGGTTTGATGGTTAAATTTCCTTTTATTTGACAAATTAGGAATGATGGAGCAGAAGATCACTATAGCGTTCTCATAACGTTCGATGATCAAAGTTCAACAGATAGCTTTTACAAGCATTTCAATGGGAAGCGATTTTCATCATTAGAGGTTTGTTATTACGCTACTTTCATCAGATTATATTTGACATAATGAAGCAATATTTGGATTATATACTAGTTCATTGATATTTCTTTGGTGTGGTTTGTAACAGGGTGATATCTGTGGTGTCTGTTATGTAGTAGATGTACAGTATACTGGATCAATTGAACATTCACAGTGCTCAATTAGTAGCTCAGCTGAACAGCCGAATTGTCCGGTATGTCTTGGTAAGTTCTGCTGATTTCCCGCAGTTGGCCTACTTAATGAGTGATGGAATATGAATTCTTTTCCTTTTTATACTTATTGAAAGTCATGCTACTCTGTACAATAAAATTATATTGTTAGTTGCACAGACATTCCTGTAAAGTTCCATGATTTGTGTAATTTATGCTCGATGCCCTCATAAATAATCGCTAATTTAAATTATTGTAGATTATAGTCAATACAAGAGTTGTCAATTTAGATGCTGTAGCATTGAGTTTGAGGAGATAGAGAAGCCAGATGCGCTTGAAACTTGAAAGTATCCAAGTCCCTGTGCGTGCGCGCGCGCTTGTAAATCTATATGTGACATATTTCCTTTTGAAACCTTCTTGATCATTTTGGAAGTGGATGGAGGAGTGTTTTCAGCCTTATATGATATCCCGAGGGTAAAAACTTAGTGTTTTTTTTAATCTGAAGAAGATGCCTTTGGCATTCTGCCGGGTTGCATTGCAAGCTAGCCAATGAGGACAACAGTAGGGAAGTCACCATCCTTTGACACATCCAACCATATAGAATCTTGTTTATAAAAACGAAAAAAGGGCAACAATAGCAAACAAGGCCTTAACGTGCCATGTTTCGATTTCATTTCTTTATAATTAGTAGCATGCACTAATTCTAAGCTACCTTGGCCTTACATACGTATTGAATACGCTATAATAAGTTTGCCGTTTATCTCCTTCCTTTTATGATGTAGAGAGACTTGAGCAAGATTCCGGTGGCATTCTAACAACGATCTGCAATCACTCCTTCCACTCTTCATGCATATCGAAATGGACAGATTCTTCGTGTCCAGTAAGAAATTTTAATTCCTTTATTCAGATGCAGCTTAGGTTTTACCAAATATCCAGAAAATTTAGCTGTCTATAGCTATCATTTATTGAAAATTTTGATATTTAAAATGATTATTACATTGTCGTTTATAGTTCGAGATAGAAAAAATAATTCTCTCTTTCAAGTATTGCAAAACTTTTCTCTTTATATAGCTTTTAGTGTATGATTTTCATTGCTTGATTATTGAGTGCCGATTTGTGCTTGTAAGGCACCATGTGAAAGGTGGAAAAAGATTTCTTTGATAATTTAGAGGTACCTTTTTGAGATAGTTCATTTCCTTTGGAATGGATCAGAATCAACAGTATATTAGTTTTGAGTTATTTAGTAGGGAAAATTAGGAATAAAATATAATAATTGCCAGTATAGTATCTCATAACTCTTGTGCATCGCTATTTGGTGCTAGAATAATCATTTCTAAGGCTGAAAATTTACTTTGGCAACTTGTGGCTTTCTGTCAATCTGCGGCTTCTTCATAAGTAACTGTCTTCAGTTTCCTTACACAAGGCCTTCAATCTGTGTTAGATACTCACCCTATACATGTTGTTAACAAATGTATACACCTTTTTTCCTATCCAGGTTTCTAAATCTGTTTGAATGAATTGCTATTTTTCACTGTTTCGTGCAAATATCTTCTATTTCTTTTTTCTTTTTTTTCTTTTTTTTTGTGAATATCTTGATATCATAACTAATATACTGTATCTGATCTAGGTTTGTAGATATTGTCAGCAACAACCTGAAAAATCTACATGTTCTGTTTGTGGAACCTCTGAGAACCTATGGATTTGTGTTATTTGTGGGTTTGTTGGTTGTGGAAGGTAAAATAATGTTATGTCATTTCTTCTTTAATAGAATTGCCGCTACGTCAATTTTATAATTGGCTTATTTGAATACTTTCGGAGACAGGTACATTGAAGGACATGCTATCACACACTGGAGAGAGACTCAACACTGTTACTCGCTTGAACTGGAGACACAAAGAGTTTGGGACTATGTAGGTGACAATTATGTTCACCGGCTAATTCAGTCCAAAACCGATGGGAAATTGGTCGAGTTAAATTCCCATTGTGTTCAATGTGATGATGCTTTTGGAACTTGCTCATGTAGCGGAGACTCTGGAATCAGCGACGCTCTGTTCAACAGTAAAGTTGAAGCTGTAATGTATAAGTAAAAGATATTATTTTCGAAGATTCTCCACGTATACATCTCAGTTGATCTCTAAAACTTACTTTCGGCACTGTTTTGTTCTTCTTTTTTCTTCCTTTCAGATTCTTGCAGAGTATAACGACCTCCTCACATCTCAACTAGAGAACCAAAGAAAAGTATGCACATTGACTGCTACTATTGTCCAATAGTAGATATTTTTTTTTAACTTTCTTCATTACAATTTCCGGCGACTTGTTATTTGCTTTTTATGCAAGTGCTTTGCATTTAATTACTTGTAATTATTTCTCAGCCGATGGTTATGATTAATTTGCTAAATGTTTTCTTCATTGGGGCATAGTATTTTGAATCGCTGCTTCTAGAGGTCAAGGAAGAAAATGAGAAAGAAATTTCCGAGGCTGCTGAGAAGGCGGTGAATATAAAACTGCAGAAGTTACAAATGAAGCTTGCCAAGTGTATGGAAGAGAAGAAGTTTCTTGATGATGTGAGTTGATGCTAGAAAACTTGTGCTAATATCTGCTTCTGTTGGTATATCATATGTTGCAATTTGTTGTTAACAAATCATAACCTGCTGTCCGATGTTGTTCTAGATCAATGAGAATCTTTTGAAAAATCAAGATATGTGGAAAGCAAAGATTCTGCAAATAGAAGAAAGGTATTCTCTTTTTCCATTTCTTTCTCTACAAATTGTGGTTAGCCTGAGGGACTGCTTCATATCTCTATACAGTGTAGTACCTCAAAACAAGTAAAGTCTTTCTTAAGCTTTTGATGGTTAAACCAGATTTCTGGTAAAAGCAAAGCGATAATGTACGTGTGGGGGATAAATGCAAATTTCGGGGTTGAAAATTGGCTTGGGGGAGACTATCTCATTCGCCATAAGTTAATGAAAATTTCTTCAAATGCTCGTCCGTCTTGATTTGTTTAATATCTGCTTACGAGCCTGTTTGGACATTGGAACAAGTTATCATTTTCCTTTTGTGACCACAACCTAGGGTTGGATGCTTATTTACTTTGACTAATTTCATGTTCAGGGAGCAAGCTGCGGTGAGACTGAGAGATGAGAAAATACGGAATCTGGAAGAACAGGTTAGTGCAACATGACTATTTAGCACATTGAGTATGAGTGGTAGACTTTGTTCAACTTAGCATCTTACATTATGCCTCTACTTGGCTCTTAGGGTTTCTGCCCTAGTGATGAAACACAAATTTCTACATAAAACTGTCTCTCTCTCTCTCTCTGAGCAGGAAAAAGGTTGCAGTAGTTAGCTTCAAAAACGACCTATGCCATTTCTTTTTATTCATTTTTAAGTATGCTTACCTAATTTCATGGCGTTAGAAATGGAGAGAAAGTTCTAATCTATATGGCTACTATACTATTATGAGTATTGGAGCCCTCGTACTCATAAGTTGTTTTCAATAATGGAGCTTCCGAATCGATGATCCACTCCGTTAAATTTGATCTAAAGTATTGGGAACTTCTAGAAAATAAATTTCGTAAATTTTTGAAATCATAATAAAGTCCATCACGTGGGCATAAAATGAACGGTCAAAATCGAACGACGTCCTAAAAAAGGATGATCGGATCCTTCAATTCAAGATCAGAGTTATTGATCTTTATCTATGTAGTGAATAGAATTTTCTATCAAAAATTCAACAAATTTCGATTCTTTTACACCGTTAAACTAGCAAGTATCCCATACCAGCCGTTAAAAATTGTCAAATTTGTGATCTCTTGATCGTAAGGTAAATGATGTTGAAAAATTATAAAATTTGATTTCTAGAAGTTTTAAATGCTGTAAATAACGTTTAACGGTGTGGATCGTCGATTCGGAAGCTCTATCATCAAAAACAACTTATGAGTACGAGGGCGATCGTACTCATAATAGTATAATAGCCAGACCCGCTATTTATGACATCATTATGTTTTGTACTCTCTACTAAAATTTAGACGAAAGTTTATTTTCAAATTATCTTTGTATATTTTGCTCACACAAAATTTTCCTCTTACTCAGTTTGATCCATTTACCTTTTTTTATTTTTATTCTTTTTTGTTGTCGCAGCTGAGAGATCTAATAGCTCATATTGAAGGACAGAATGCGGTGGATCAACTTCCCGACTCGGTCTCGAGCGAGATAAAAGGCGGCACGGTTCTCCCTCTACCTGACTCGTCTTCATCATCATCATCTTCCTCATCGTCCTCAAGTAACAAAAGTAATAAGCGCACCACCGCAAGGAACCGGAAAAATACCTGACTACATTTACGCTAATGGGAAAAATGTAAAAGGGAGAAGGGTTTGACCTGTATAGTATCGCATTTTTTCCGGGGGTTTCTTTGTTTTATTATCGAAAGAGATGGTGTAATGCGCAAAAGATGGGTTTTTTAGTAGGTATATATATATATATATATATATATATATATATATATATATATATATATATATATATATATATATATATATATATATATATAGAGTTGAACTAGAATACTATCGGTAGTAAACGAACCGTTTTTGATAGTAGTAAACGAGCCGTTTTACTACCGATTTGTTTTCGATCGAGCTTCCAAATTGACAATCGGCTCCGTTAAATATGATCTAAACCATTTAAACTACCTAGAAATCAAATTTCACGCATTTTCGATATTGTTCGTTTATCCATCAAGTGAACAGAAAAATGAATGGCTGAAAATGAATACTCTTTAAAAAATGATGATAGGAGTCTTGTAATCAAGATCAAGAGTATAGATCTTGTTTTAAATAGTTTAAAGAATTTTCTAACAAAAATTCAATTAATTTGGATATCTTTACGCCGTTAAACGAGAAAATGCCTCTTATCGACCATTAAAATTACAAATTTTAAAACACTTTGATCATTAGGCAAATGATGTCGAAAAGATTTGAAATTTGATGTCTAGATAGTTTAAATAGTTTAGATCATGGTTAACGGTGCCGATCAGCAATTTGAAAACTCTATCATCGAAAACAAATCGGTAGTAAACCGCTCGTTTACTACCGATAGTATTCTAGCAAAACTCTATATATATATATATATATATATATATATATATATATATATATATATGATTCATGTATTTTTAGTTCTTGTGCATCTTCGCAAACAATTTGCAATTTTTTTTGATGTTTTATTTTGTTGGTTTGAATTCGATGTAATGTATGTTGTGTGTGTTCTTATTGTTTGGTATAAGCTTTCCATGACTTCTATTTGGGTGCATTTTAACATGGAAAATGTTTTGTAAAGTAATATGAAACAATTATTATTCTCCAAAATCAGAGAATAGTATTTTTCATATTTTATGCTTAACATTTTCTTCGTACAATCATTAAGATCTCAATTCTTTTTTATGATGACAATGTTAAATAAGTAGATATTTTTATAACAAATGGATACAAAATGCTGAAAAAATATGTACATTTTTACAAACACAAGTTTTATACACCCACTAAAATTCTCTACATTTAGTAATTTCCTGCTTATTATTATCTTTCTATGTCCAAAATCTGTTTTTTTTTCTCTTTTTTAAGTTACAAAAAGCTTCATGAAGTTTCACTATAAGGATACAATTGAATTTGAATGAATCATCCATAAGAAGAAGTGGTGTAAACAAAAGCAACATCACTGTAATTTCACTGAAGATTTATTAATATTATTACATTAATATAAGAAAAATCACCAACTGATCCAATAACACTTGAATCTCATCTGACACTTGAAGAACAAAACCAACACACCAAAACATATATATATATATATATATAATGTATATACCACCCACATATATAATAGCTAGTACTGAATCTCCCTATAGAGATATCACAAATCAAAAACCACCAAATTGAGTACCCAAATCATATTCATCTTTGACCATGTTAATAATCCCTTTAGATAAGAGTTTTGAAAGAGGATTCTACCCTTCATAAAAGGGATTATTATTATTATTATTATTGTTATTATCATCATTTACCATTCTCCTGTTCAATAATGGTTGGCTTTGTGAGAAGAGATTTGGGTGGAAATTCTCCTCATTGTCTTCGAAAGCCACCCAATTCTCCGCGACGCCGCCATTTCGTTTCTCCTTCGCGGCGGCGGTGTTTCTTAAGCTCTCCATCTCTCCTACATGCTCTTTGAATTCCTTCTTCACGACATCGAGCACGATCTCTCCATACCTGTCACACCATGCCCTGCACAACCCAAAAACAAGGTTCGAAGAAAAAGAATCAATTTGTTTGCTGAAATTGTGATTTGATATAGAATTTGATTGAAGTTTTAGGTACTTTGGGAAGAAACCGCCGAGGTCGGACTTGTCGGTCGGAAGTTTGGTGGATATTGCCTCGATTTGCTCATCCCTATCAATACGCGATCACGCGACGTAAGTTAATGAACAAACCACAATTTAAAGAAATAGGAGAAGGATCATGAGGTGGTAGTAATGAAATGAGAAAATCTACGAGAAGTTGAGGTTCGGATTCGTCGCCGAGAGCTCCGATTGGATCCGCGAGAGCTCTTTCTTGATGTTATCCCCCAAAACCTTCACAAGAATGAACAACGAAGTAAGAATTCAGTTTTCTTGACCCGAAAAGCATTGAAGATGTAAGATAAATTATATTATATTATCTTCTCATAAAAGAGACCTTATCGATGAAAAAGTCGGAATTCGAGCCATCCGAATGTATCTTCTTCTTTAGCCTCTTCGTGTTGGGGCCTTCGCCGATAGGGCTCGCGACAAGCTCACAGGTGAACGCATCCGATCGCTCTCCCGAAGGCAAGTAAGGAACCGTCGACTCGTCCACATTGCTGTTCTTCTTCCATTTCTTGAACCCGTCCAATCCCCACGGCTTCTTCGACGACTTTGCGGTCCCCCCCTTCTCCTCGGGTTCGAGATTCGGGTTCTTGTTTTCATTGCCATCTTCTTGTTCCTTCCTGAATAGAGTGCCAAAGGGCTTCCTTTTCCCCTTCTCGGGCTTGACGGGTACCAAAGGCGAGCTCTCGGGCATCAAGATTGTGCCCTTGTGCATTAGGTTTTGATCCCCTCCTCTTGTCGAATCCGCGGTGTGCTTGTTTCCTTTGCCTTTTGTTGTTGTTGTTGTTGCATTCACCTTAGTGAAAAAGGCTTTTATCGGCGGAGTTCGATGCTTGCTTTTGTCGGACGCGACGGATGGCACTTCTTTGTCTTTGAGGTCTATGTCTGTCCACTCCTCGTCGGAGTTCGCGGTCGGGGCTCCGACGATCACGTCCCTGCAGTCGATCTCGACCCCTTGCACCGCGAGCCGTTGGAGAAGAGGCCTTTTCGAGGAGTGGTAGTCCTCAGCTGAGATGCATTTTGCATAGAGCAATTCCTACAGATGATCATGAAAAAGCAACATTCTTACCTCAATCAGTCAACAAAATTTGGAGGGATTTTTTAAAAAAATTTTTAATTTTTTTTTTTTTATTTTTTTATTTTTTTTTTTGTGGAACATGAATGAAGAATCCCCATAATAAAAATATATATATATACAGTTTCAGATAATTGACATTTTGTCATTTAAAAATTTGCACCAGAACCATTTGGTTGAGGAGAAACCAAATCATAGAAATGATTTTTTTGCCTCAAAAAATTAGTGTGAAAGAAGGATAATTCTCCCCCAAAAACAAAGAAAAGGAAAAGGAGAAGAGTCCTTTCCCTTCATTCAATGTAGTTCATGAGATTTTCACCAAGAATGAATAAACCAACATCAGAAAAAAAATCACATATTTTTTTTTTAGGAGCTCAAAATCAAAGAACCATAAAAAATGAAAATAATTCATGAACTTGTCATAAAAAACAAGAAGAACAATAAGAGAAATGAATGGTTTTTTTCTTAATTTGGCTAAAATAGAGAAAATTCTTTTATAAATATTTGCTTTTTTACTTTCTTATGGCTTTCAAAAATCTACATTTTACTCTCTTAAAATTTCAAGTTGATGCATCTAGTCCCTCTCTGTCAAGTTTCTATCACTAGTTCGTCTATTTCTTATAATTTATACTGAAAATATCTTTAAAAATTTTAAAAATTATTAAAAAATTATTTTTTCTTTATAAAACAGGTAAGAGTATTTTAATCATTTTACCCTCTTCATTAACACCGTAACTTCTCCAAAATGTCTCTAAAATTTAAAAAAAGATAAAATATGGGTTTCTGAAAATTGGGAGAAAAGTATATATAAATATTTACAAGAGATTTTTCTGTATTTTAATTAATTTATTTTTTTAACAAAAAGAAAACATTAAAAAGAATGAAAAAAAAAAACTTGTCTATTCTCCATCCAAAAAAAAAAAAATCTTAAAAACCAAAGAAACCCCCACATAATAAAACTCCTCATAACAGAATCCGCAAAATTTCGCAAAATATAACAGCAACCAAATTGAGAACCTACCTTTCGTGTGCGTGGAAAAATTCTAGAATTAATGCAACGGGTATATTGGTGACGTAGCGTAACAAATCAATCAAAAATCTCTTTTTAGAGATATATATCCCATCAGGATTATAAAAAAGTAATTTTATTGTACTTTTGTTTGAAAAGAAGAACTGCGATTAATTTGCTATTGATTACGTGGTGCAAGTGTGATAGTGTAGAATTTCTCGCGCGTGTTTGTGTTGGGTAGTGTACCTGCAAGAACAAGAGCTTATCTCTGACCACGCCTGCAGGCTCGGGCTCCGGGTCCTGGTCCTTGGGGGCGCGACGATCAGCGTCTCGAGAAGCTGCGAGCGGAAGGCGGCGACCTCGGCCTCGGCGGCGATCCCTTCCCTCTGCAGCCCGACCAAGTTGAGGATCCTGTGGAAGGACTCCTGCTGCCACTTGAGGCTGTCGGAGTGCCGCTTCGCCAGCCTCTGGTCGGCCGTCAGGCGGCGGTTCTTGAACCCGAAGGGCAGGATGGACTTGCACAGGGAGGTGATGGTGTCCTGGAATGACGAGTAGTAGTAGTATGTGGCTGCAGTACTGTAGCTGCTGCTGCTGCTGCTGTACACCATTTTTGATTAATTCACCTCTCTCTTCTTATTTTTGTTGGAATGATTTTTGGAGATGGGTTTGGATTGATTGTTTGGGGATTAAAGAGATGTTGAGAGAGATGATGATGATGATGATGATGATGATGATGATGATGTGGTGGAGGAGGAGAGTTTGAGAGGGAGGAGGTGTTTTGTGTTTTGATTTTTGTTCTTATTATGATTATTATTATTATGATGTTGTGAGAACTCATTTGATTTTAAAAAGAGGTCTGCCCAACGGTCGGCAAAACTAGCCGTTGGGTTAGGGCTTCATAGTTTAAGGAAAAAGCCCTTGCGCTTTATTATAAAGATATATTTAATTTACTCTACATTTTCAAAAATATCCTTTTTTTTTTTTTTTTTAATTTACTCCGGAAAAATGTTAGTTTCTTTCAAGGGCAGTGTCCCTCGCAAACATAGCCAATTGCGGATATATCCCTCCAAACGCGAAACTAGGTGACTTGTCCCCACAAAAGTCCGAAGTTATGCGAGATATATCCCTACCGTCCGTATCTCGTTAGAAAATTTTTGTTAACCACGGTTAAAATACTTAACCATGGTTAATTATAGTGTAAATTGACGTATTTACCCTTCTCCTTCTTCCTTCTTCTTCTTCTTGTGCGGCTCCCTTTTCTTCCTCGGCTTGACGGCAGATCCCGGCGGGACGCGACGCGGCATTATGGCGAACCCCCTTCCTTTCCTCTTCCCCTCTTCTTCCTTCTCCCTTCTTCCTTTTCCTCTTCCCTCTTCTCCCTTCTCCCTTCTCCTTCTTCTTCCTTTTTTCTTCTTCCTTCTTCCTTCTTCCTCTTCTTTCCCACTTCCTCGTCGCCGACGCGAGGGCGACGATCTCCGGTAGAGCTTTGGGTCTATGGCGTTCTGTCTCTCTTCTTCGTCGGTCGGCGAGCCCAACTCCGACGCCGCCGCCGCCGCGCGACCCCTCAAGATCCGAAGAGAGGCGAGGAAGGAAAGAGAAAATTTTTCGGAGTGGATATTGTCCTCAGCTGAGGTAAAATGGTCATTTCACGTCTCTACCGTTAAAAAAGCAACATTCTTACCTCAATCATGTCAGGACATATCCGCATAACTTCGAGGGACTTTTTTAAAAAAATTTTAACTATTTTATTTTTTTTTTTTTGTGGGATATATGAATTGGCCATTATATATATATACAGTTTCAGTATGCATTTAACCCTTCTTTCAAATATACGCCTTCTCGTGAGGGGTTTTATTGGGGAGATTTGAATTTTTAAAGGATTTTTTTTTTGAAAATGAAGTATAAATTAATTTTTTTTAAAAAAATTGAATTGTAGCTAGAGGTATATAAATAATATATAAACTTAGTACAAATCTATGCAAATATAATAAATAATAAATATATCTCTATAAAATTCAACTTTTATATATTATTCATGAAAAATTTCTAATATTTTTAAATATATTTCCACCGTTAGAATTTATTAAAAAATTTTAATTAACCATAAATTAAATATTTAATTTTAATTATGTTGACATTTTTATTCTTTTATATTATATTGTTATAAATTTTGAAGGGATATATTTGTAATAGTAAAATTAAAAATATGAATATTTTCTAATGATTCTCTAACGTTAACAAATCAGAAAAATATATTTGAAAATATTAGAATTTTTATAGAAACAACATATAAAAATTTAACTTTGTAGAAATATATTTGTCATTTACAATATATTTGTAGGGACTTGTATAAAATTAACCCATAAATTAATTGTCCCTGATATAAATAGTACAATTGAAGTGTTTTTTTAGGAGAGAGTTTTTTTCCTATAACAGTTATTTTATACAGAAATAACAATAACCTATCATAAATCTCCATGGTTAAAAGAAAAAAATACAAAACTAGTTTTTTGTAAAATAGTATTTTAATATGAAATTAATAGATCGTCCTTAATTACACTTCATGCATCCTAATAATGGGGCTTTTTTTTTGCATTTAGACTCCTGAAAAATATTTATTTTAAAAATAATTTAAGTAAATTTATATTTACAAAAATGATTATAATGCCACTTAAGCACACGTAAGCGGAGCTAAAATCTGTTTTAAGTTGAACACAATAAATCATTCATCGTGTTTAAACATATATATATATATATATATATATATATATATATATAGAGTAGCTACTATGCGAAGACGGAGGGCTCCGTGCTTCACGTGCTTTCAATGTTGTGGCTTTCTAATCGCCGATCGGCTCCGTTAAACTTGATCTATAGTATTTGAAGTACCTAGAAAATAAATTTTGCGATTTTTCGATATTATTTGCCTAGCGAACGAAGGGGCTAAAAATCAACGAAAATAAAAATCTTACAAAACGCGATAATATAGCATTAAAAATTTAGATCAAAGATATTGATCTTGTTTTATATAGTATAAAGAATTTTCTATCAAAATTTCATGTAATTTGGATATTTCTACACCGATTAAACTTTCAAACTACTCACTATGACCTTTAAAATTATTTTATTTTGTGCCCTTCGATCACTAGGCAAATGATATCGAAAAATTATAAAATTTATTTTCTAGATACTTCAAATACTCTAGATCAAGTTTAACGGAGCGATCGACGATTCGAAAGCCGCATCATCGAAACGACGTGGAAGCACGGTCCGTTTCGATAAAGCATAGTAGCCTCACACTATATATATATATATATATATATATATATATATATATATATATATATATATATATATATATATATATATATAGAACTAGGCTACTATGTTATTAATAGCAAGTCCAAGTCATTGGTGCTACCAAGTTTTTGACCATTGAGAGATATGCGGTTAGGATGATGTGGCCTCTTAGGGGTAAGTGGGTGGTTGGTTGAATAGGATGATCTAACGGGTGAAAATTATCAAAGGGGTGGATCTAATGGTGGAAAACTTGGTAGCACGGAAACCTCCGTGCTATTAATAGCATATAAATTTATATATATATATATATATATATATATATATATATATATATATATATATATATATATATATATATATATATATATATATATATAGTAGAGCTACTATACTATTATGAGTAGTAGAGCCCTACTACTCATAAGTTGTTTTCGATGATAGAGCTTGAATCGACGATCCACTCGTTAAATATGATCTAGAGTATTTAAAACTTCTAGAAAATAAATTTCGTAATTTTTCGAAATCATTTACCTTACGATCAAAAGCTCACAAAATTGACAATTTTTAACTACCGATATGGGATACTTGGTAGTTTAACGGTGTAAAAGAATTGAAATAGGTTGAATTTTTGATAGAAAATTCTATTCACTACCTAGATAAAGATCAATAACTCCGATCTTAAATTGAAGGATCCGATCATCTATTTTTAGGACATCGTTCGATTTCTATTGCTCATTTTATGCCCATTTGATGGACTTTATTATGATTTTGAAAAATTACGAAATTTATTTTCTAGAAGTTTTAAATACTCTAGATCATATTTAACGGAGTGGATCGTCGATTCTAAGCTCTATCATCGAAAAACAACTTATGAGTAGTAGGGCTCTACTACTCATAATAAGATAAGAAATATATATATATATATATATATATATATATATATATATATATATATATATATAGTTCGGCTATGGTGCTTGTAAAGCAATTCATTTGGTGCTTGCGATTTTTTTATCGCAGATCTACATCTTAATCATTTTCATCCGTTAGATTACTATTCTCAACCACCCACTTACCAAGAGGTCTCATATCCCATATCATCTAATCAAGACATCTATTCCCATGGCTAAAAACTTAAAAGACGAAGTCATTGGTACTTGTAAGTTTTTAGCCCTTGGATTAATAGATGTGCTAAGTTAGGATGATATGGACCCTCTTAAGTGGGTGGTCAAGCTGAATAAGATAATCTAACTATGAAAACGATTAAAGATGTAGATCTAATCCCGTGAAAAAATCGCAAGCACCAAATACTTGGTGATTTTACAAGCACCAAATTTTTACAAGCACCATAAATTTTAACTATATATATATATATATATATATATATATATATATATATATATATATATATATATATATATTACTATACATTATGAGTAGAGAGCCCTACTACTCATAAGTTGTTTCTTGATGATAGAGCTTCCGAATCGACGATCCACTCCGTTAAATATGATCTAGAGTATTTAAAACTTCTAGAAAATAAATTTCGTAATTTTTCAAAATAATTTACCTTACGATCAAAAGCTCACAAAATTGACAATTTTTAACTACGATATGGGATACTTGGTAGTTTAACTGTGTAAAAGAATTGAAATAGGTTGAATTTTTGATAGAAAATTCTATTCACTACCTAGATAAAGAACAATAACTCCGATCTTAAATTGAAGGATCCGATCATCTATTTTTAGGACATCGTTCGATTTCGACTGCTCATTTTATGCCCATTTGATGGACTTTATTATGATTTTGAAAAATTACTAAATTTATTTTCTAGAAGTTTTAAATACTCTAGATCATATTTAACTGAGTGGATCGTCGATCTAAGCTCTATCATCGAAAACAACTTATGAGTAGTAGGGCTCTACTACTCATAATAGTATAGTAGCCCTACTCTATATATATATATATATATATATATATATATATATTGCGAAAGACAATATATAAGAGTGTTTGAATAATGAAAAAGGAATGGAATATAAATATAAAACACGGTAAATCATTCACCCTGTTTGGCACCTAAGTGACGGGAATAAAACCAAATTAACAATTATAAATTTAATAAAATTTCTTTTTCTTTCCTAGGCTTTTCTTTTCGTTTCTTTTTTGGCACGCATGTCACTTCAATCCACCATCAAAATAGGAGCTGATATCAATTGTAACAATGTGGCCCACTACCAATAATAATTCCTTGGATATTAAATTAATCTACAGAACCTAATATAAAAATCAAAATATTATTACAAAAATAAAATACGAAAATAGCCAAAATTTACTAAATTACAATTGAGTTTCTAATAGACATTCAATACAAGTGCGTCTGGTATGCTTCAAGCACGAGCGCGTTCTTCCAATTTGTTTCCGATGTTCGACTTTCAAATCGACGATCGTCTGCTAGATTTAATCTAGAGTATTTTAAGTATCTAGAAAATAAATTTTGTGATTTTTTTATATCATTTGCCTAGTGATCGAAGTTGCTCAAAATCAACGACTGAAAATAAAAATCTTATAAAAATATTATGATATGACATTAAAATTTTATATCAAAGTTATTGATTTTGTTTTATGTGATATAAAAAAATTTCTATTAAAATTTCATGTGATTTGAATATTTCAATAACGTTAAACATGCAAACGGCTCGCCAAGATCATTAAAATTATTGATTTTGAGCCCTTTTATCACTAGGCAAATAATATCGAAAAATCATAAAATTTATTTTCTAAATACTTTAAATACTTTAGATCAACTTTAACGGAGTCAATCGTCGATTCGAAAGTCCGAACATCGAAAACAACTTGAAAGAAAGCACATAGAGCTCCGTGCTTCCAGAAGCATACCAGCCCACTCCATCCAATACATCTAACATAGCACTTAGTTCAAAAGAAATAAAATAACTCCCTATATAATAATTTGGATACACTCAAACAAAATACTAGTACAAGTCAAAGTAGCTAAAAAGCCAATATCATATAAAATTAAAAAAAAAAAAGAAAAAAAAAGAAGATTTCGAACATAATAAGTTGAGGGATAACAACTATCAATTAAAAAAAGAATTGATGCACAATCCTATTTGAAAAAAGATAGTGCAGGTATAACAACTATCAATTAAAAAGAATTGATGCACTATCCTATTTGAAAAAGGATAGTGCGACATGAATAGAATTAAATTTTGCTTCCGAATTTAGCCGAATAGGATGTAAATGGTTCTATTTGTCCCACTGGGGCATGTTTGATTCGCAAGATGTAAAGTTTAGGATCAAATGGACATTCAAGTAAACTAGAATTCAAGTAAAAACACTTCTCTTCCATTGTCTGTTTATAATTGCGGAACTAAAATTTCTTTATTTCTACTGTTTATTTGGTAAAACATGAAGTTTCGACCTGAAGGTGAAATTTCAATGTACCAAACAATGAAAGTTGACAGTCATATCCAGAGATTACTTGTTTCTCTATTTCCGGTGAAACAAACACACCACAAATAGTTGTTATTAAAAGGCATTGGAAAACAGAGTGATTAGGATTAAAATTTAGCAAACATTTACTGACACTAATTTGATGATTAAGATAGAGTGGTAACTCAGACAATCTACTTATAAACGACTAACAATGCGAGGGTAGGGTTTCAATTGCCAGATATATGTTCATTCATTTCAATCTACTTTATGTGAAATCACAAAGATCCGAATGTTTAGCGAGTCATTCACTCATATTATGAGAACTTTGGTGGCAAACAGAATGATGCATAAAGACCACAAGATTAACGATAAATCTAACAGAAATAAAATGGCACAGGATATGAAAAAGAAAAAAAAAAAAGAAGGAAAAATAGAGCATGAATAGATGTGTTTTAATGACGATGAAAAAATAGAGAACATAGCAAGTATCCAAATGACACACCAAATTCAAATCTCCACGCCAACAAAAGTAGAAAGCAAGGATTTAAGAGCCATGACCCAGGATTGCGCCGAAAACCTGCCAGCACGATTATGTGTGCCGGATCGTGCCAATGCGTGCCGATCACCAAAAATTTATGTGTGCCGACCCATAATAGCATAAAATATTTATTCTCTTTAGCAACAAAATATTCTAACTGTTTATTATAAATTTTGATCAAATATTTTGAACTTCATTGTATCGTGTCGATATTTTGTTGGCATGATAAGGCATGTGCCGATGGACACTTAAATCTTTGGTAGAAAGATAACAGATAGACATGCACTTAACTCCAAGTGTGGTATTCCAGATTCTATTTCCGCCTTAGCACACTCTTGTAGTTTTGAGTGTAACATTTTACCATTCCCCAGCAGCTGTTCAGAATTCCCCATTCAAGAATGCATTAATCAAACATGAAAAAAATAAGCATGTGTCTGTCACACAACTCATTCAAAATGTTGTCAACGAGGGTTGGTTGGTTTGTCATCTTAATGACGGATTGATTCTAATTAAGAGTGGTTTAGCAGATGCTAAAGGTAGAAAAAACAGCAACCACATTGGCGGCAAAATGTTATACTTTCACGTAGACGGCGATAAAGCAGAGGAGGGTTTCTAAGGTCTAGTTGTGAAAGATCCAACAAGTAGGTGACTATACATTACAAACTGACATGGCATGACCTAAATATGACATGCTGTGTTCATAAGAACAATCGTGGGAACCACATAAATTGTACAGCACAAACTGTAACATAGTGATTCCGCTCCAATATTTTCGATGCCAGCATAAACACATGAAGTTAAAACAGATAGACAAGGAAGAAGAGAAAATTTTGATCTGCATAATCCCAATTTAAAGAAAACATTTAGGAAGCCTAAAAATGCAAATTTCAATCTTAATTCATGCAAAAAATAGCACCTTTCCCATTCTAATGTCTTCATAAGGATCATACAAACACATACTGATTCTTCTCCTAGGAATACGCGATAACTAAATCACTGCTACCAGCGCTGATGGCAATACCAGAAGTTACCACATGACCCATTTAAAAATGACATCTAGGTCGAAATCACCAACTAAATATATTAGCAAGGCTCAAATATGAAAACTCCAACATTAATCCATGCAAAAAATAGCTATGTTCTCACTCAGATGTCCTTCTAAAAACACGTACTATCTATTCTCCAGATAGTAGACCATAACTGAACATTAGTATTGGCAAACTGCATAAGGTTAAAACCGATAAACAAAAAAGAAGCAAATTTTGATCCACCATTATCCATTCAAAAAAGGCATATAGCACTAAATCGCCATCTGAATGTATTAGCCAAGCTCAAAATTGCAAAATCCAACCTTAATCCATAGAAAAAGTAGCTCCATCATCATTCTAACATCTATGTAAATAGAACAAAAACAAATATCGATTCTTCCCCAAATACTAAGTCACAACTAAGCATTACTATCAGTGTAAAACATGAAATTTGAACCGAATAAGCAAGCAAGTGCAAATTTGGGCCATCTGTTACCATCAGACTAAGACATTTAGCACGAAATAACTATCAAAACATATTAGTTATAACTCAAAAATACACAATCCAATCCTCATCAATGCAAAAAAGTTTTTTCATTCATATGTCTCTGTAAGGAGCATAAAAAACGTATACTGATTATTCTCCATATACTAGGCCATAAATAAGCATCACCACAAAACACAATGCACGGAGTTAAAACCAACAAACAAGTTAAAAACAACAAATTATGATCCACGTAATCACAGCACAATAAGATATTTAGAACTAAATAACAACCGTACTAGTCAATCTCAAAACTGCAGAATCCAATCCTAATTCATGAGAAAAGTCGCTCCTTTCTTCAAATGTCCATATAAAAGGAGCATCAAAATACTAAGAAATTCGCGATTACATAAATCATCAAAATAACCCCTACAAGAGGGCTAAAGCAAGTAACCTCGTAAACGCCGCATCCTCAAAACCCTAGCTTCGTGCGGCGCCAGTGCCTACGCTTAGCGTTGTACCTAGAACAGGGATCGAAAGCGCAATGCATCAGAGAACATCCGATCTAGAGAGATCGAGATCGAGAGGGGGAGAGAGAGAAGGGGGTACCTAATGGTGTTATCGGTGCGCATGCGGATCCAGTGGGGGATGGGGCGATTCTGACGCATCTTCTTCGCGAGCTTCTTCTTGATCCGGAAGGTCTTGTGGGACGGCTGCGTAGAACGAGATCGGAGTTAGAGAATAGAGATCGGAGTTAGAGAATAGGGTTCGGATCAAGGATTAGAAACCCTAGCGCGAGAAGGAACAATACGAAGACGAAACCCGAGAGAGAGAGAGGCATGCACCATTGTCGCTTCCGCTGAGGTCGACGAGAGGCGGCGGAGAACAACAAAACCCTAGAACGCGAGAAGAGGCAAAGGAAACAGGAGCGATCGGGTATTTATAGGGTTATCACAGGCACGTGCAGAGCACGTGAGGGAATGGGCGGATGAGTGAATTGTCGACCCGTTTAGGATCCAAAACCGTATTCGATGGTTTTTTTTGGTGGTTTTTTTTTTTTTTTTTTTTTTTTTTCTTGTGTGATGAAAATAAGTTAAGCCACAGAATATTTATGTGCAACTTTTTTAGTCATAAAATAAAAATGAACGAAGCACAAGAGGTATCATCTTTCTCTCTAAAAAAAAATAAATTTTTTTTTTGAGAAATAAGTAGCTGCTTCGTTTATTTTATTTTAGAAATAAACTTAGCTAGAAATGTGAATCAATTAGAATTTGAGCTTGGGTCTCGGGTACCAACTACCAAGTTCTTTGCCACTTGCTCTAAAGTAAAATTAAGCTAAACTATAAAAATAAAAATTGAAATTATCTAGACATGTTTAGTTCGGATTATCCTGCTAGAATTACAGATAATTCTATCATGATTATTATGTTTGGTTTATCCAATCTGTAATCTGATCGATAATATAGCATTAACAATAGTGCAAGATTAAATATTACCAAATGGAGAATGAATATCTCGTATTACTGATAGCGAGTAATTTTGCATGATATGTAAAATTATAATTTTACCCTTCCAACACTCTCGATAATTCTTATCACTCTCTCTCTCTCTATTCTTATTCACACATGTAACGCTCTCAATAGTCTCCCAACCCACCTAAAAAAATCGCCTTAAGTTATTATTATTATGGGGGTGGGGTCGTTGAATTGGTATCAGAACCGAATACCAACCGAAAGTTTGATAGTTAAGTGCTATGCGGGGCAAAATGCTAGTGAGAGCCATCTCTAGAATCTCACATCGGATCTTGATCGGTTTGTTTGTGATTTAGTTTGGACCCGACGAGAACATCATGGTCTACATAGGGAGAGTTTGTAATGCCCCCAATTGTCCCACATAGGATGGATACTAATTCCGATTAGTTTATATGAAGCCTACGAGCTCCTCTATACTGCCGACATCCGTCGTCGTCGCCCTCTCTGCCGCCGACATTGCCACAAAATCGCCGCCAATATCACTGCCACCACCTCTCTGCTATCGACAGTCGACACCTTCTATGCTGCCAGTATTTTCGATTTTAAAAATAAAAATTCTATTTTTCTTATACTGGTCTTAAAAATAAAAACTCGAGTTTGTTTTTTCGTTTTAATTTTTCATTTAGTTTTGAATCTATGATATCTCTATTCCTCTTCCTCTTCTTCTCCTAGTCTCTAGGTATCGTTTGGTTCGGGTATAAGCAAGAACTAGCTATTACAAGAATAGATACAAGTATGAGGATAAAAAAAATAGCGTTTAGATAAAAATTTAGTTGTTTCCGAAGATAAGAAAAATATTATATAGTTTTATATAAAAAATTGACGTGTTGGTTGAATAACCGAGAACTACTATTCTCGGATAAAAAATTAACGTTTGAATATAAAAAGAGAAATAAGAGCCTATCTCTATTCATATTCCCTAACCAAACGATGCCGACCAACTTGTTATTCTATCAAAGAAAAGAGGGAGGAACTTAGCACCTATATGTACTCTTTATTTTAATTTTTATTTATTCTCATATGAATTGAAATTAATTTTTAACTTTAATTTTTTTTTCACGTGTGATTTTTTATATTTTTATCACTTATTAATATAATTAGTTCAAGTGCAAATTATATTAAGTTATAGTTTAATAAAAAATATTAAATATGACAGCCAGACAATTTTGAAATAGACTATATTACACTGTCAAAATTATTGAATTTTATAAACTAAACAAAACATAATAATTCAATATATACCATATTTTAGAATTATACTATTGCATTGAACGAAACGCAATAATATATAATCTGATTTAAAAATTATAGATACGAAATTATGTCGAAATAATCTATAATACTATATAACTCAGAACCAAACACGATAATACTCTCTTTTACCGATCGTCTCCAACGCAGTGGCAAAAAACTTGATGGCTGATACTTTAGATTCAAAATTCGAATCCTAGTTGATTCCGAGATTTATTCCTTACAAATCTAGCACTTTTCTAAGCTCATTTTGATTGAAACATACACGTTACATAAAAAGAGATTCTGATGACCATTTATACACTAAAATTCAAGAGTGCTGTGCCCAAAAAAGAATAAAAATCTTACATTCTACCTATCTAAAATTTGAGATTTGAAATTTAAAATTAAAATTTAAAATTTAAAATTTATTTTTCAAAATTTAAGTTTTAAAAGTTAAAATTTAAAAATTCACAAATGAATTTGAAAATTAAAATTTAAAAGTAAATTTAAATCTAAACATTGAATTTAAAGTTAAAATAAAAATTTAAAGTTTGAGTCCAAAATTAGAATCGATTTCAAGAAACAGCTTTTTTCAACTTTTGATTCTGGGCAATCAAAATCAGTTTTCTGATTCTGAGAAAAAAAATCAGATTTTAAAATTTGAGTTGCCAAACGCTCTATTGGACCGAAAATCATTTTTCAACCCAAAAACACTTTTTAAAAGCTAGGCCAAACACCCCATATTTCCCGACGAGTATATATATATACATTTTTCAGATTAAAAATCCATAAGAAAATTCTAAATAGGTGAATATATGATTTTAGAAGTAGCATTTCTCCTCTATAATTGTCCACTCCTATTGGATTTAAAAAGGGAAAATTTTGGGCCTCTTGAAATTTTATTGAATTCTGTATTCTGAAAGCTATGATGCGATTGCAAATCATCGTATAATCTTTGTTTGGTATAGTGTAGTTGATTCATTACTCTTGCTTTAATCACGTTTTCTTAATCATCAATAGCAGTTTAATGATTGGAGGCTAATCCATATCCAATTATTAGTAGTAGTCTAACTTGCAAATGGATAGCTAAGTAGGGATAAATCACCTTAAATTAATAATAAATAAATAAATAAATAATGATAAATAAATAATATATGTATATAGGTAAATAAAAATACTTGTAAATAAACTCATAAATAAAAAATTTTAGACAATATTGTAAACATTAATTTTTTTAAATTTATTTTATTTAAAATATAAATATAGTTTTTTTTTGTAAATTTTTATAGAATGTGATGATGTATGTTAATTTAATAAGTTTTAATTAATTATAATTATTAAATTTGATAAAAAAAAAAATGAGAGAATCGTTTAAATTTTTAAAGTTTGATTTACATATTAAAATTAAATAAATTAAAATTTTTAAATGTGTCGATTAATAAGTTGAAGAATTGTTGAAAAATATAAAAATATTATATATATTTACTTATTTATTTATAAGTAGCAAATTAATTTAAATGATTAATAAACTTATACAATTATTTTATGTTTAGTAAAGGTAATCTCACCACTCTATCTGAAGAGGTGACAAAATTTACAAATACAACTATCAGCTTCATATTACCAAACAGAAGAAATGTAACTACAGCAGTTGCAACTGCGTAAAACCAAACAGACTAGATGTAGTTACAACTGCAGCATTTACAACTACATGTATTTCTAACTACACTGTTTTTACAACTACATTCAACCAAACGGCCCTTTATTGTTGTCTAATTTTGCAAGAAAACACTTGCTTGAATACCTAGAAGTAATCACAAAAGAGCTGGGATGTAAGCATAACTAGACTTGATTTAATTAGTACATGTTTTTCCTTTTGCAATTTTATCAATATCAACAAAGCTAATCAATACTAAAATGGCTCTTCTTTGGTGCAAAAGGTTACTGTTTAATCATCACTACTAAGAGCAGCAGCATTTTTTTTTTCAATATTAAAATTTCTTTAATAAGGGCATGATGATAAATGTTAAAAATTTAAAATAATTTAAAAAAAAAATCAAATAGAGGTCACATACCACTGATACAATTAACCCCTTTTTTTTATTTTCAAACATTGATAACTAAAGCACAACTTATCCAAAACCTCAAAAACCAGTTTTTTTTTTTCAATGAAAAATACATGTCACCCTCACCAAATTGATCCAACAGGTGAGTGCATGAAAATTACATTGATTCAATGTTTGGAGTAGATTGAATCTCCAAACATTTTTAGTGGTAATAATGAGAAAGAAAACAGGAACCTTCCCAGCTAAACTGCATTGCAACCCTCAAAACCATACATGGTGTAATACTTTAGTTCTCAAATTTTAATTTGTTATAATTTCTAATTTAAAACTTTTGATATTATTACAATCAAATCTCACAACCTAATATAATAATGATGTACTATCTCAATCATTTCACACTACCAATCACAACACTACTTCATTACTACACTATTAACGACAGATCAGCATTTAGTCGACAAAATTAGATTGTAAAATTTGATTGCAACAATCTAGAAAGTTAAGGCCATAAATTACAACAAACTGAAATTTTGAAGACCAACCAAAAGTGTAGTTTAGCTGTACTATCACAGTAAGATCTCAGGATACATAACACAATGAGTGCGAAAACAATCCTCAAAAAGTAATAGATGCTTCAAACTGAACTTTAGCGAAAAGCTGTAGTTAAGCAAAATAGGATCCCCAGGCACGGTCTGAGTTTGGTATTGCGCCTACGGTGACTAAAAAGCACGAGTTTTCAACGTTTTAGAAGGCTAAAAACATCCGAAAGTGCTTCTAATCTTCTCTCTTCTAATACCGCAAAATGCAGTGAAAACTAGCACCAGAGAAGCATGTGGTTACAAGCTTCGATCGGTTAAAATTTGACGATGATTTCCTCTGTCGCTAGCGAGAGAGAGAGGAAAAAGAGTAAAACAACAACATTTACAAGCTTCTTGTTCTATGGTAACCAAGTGCGCAAAAGCGATATCAAATGATCTGAATGCTCCATGATAACCAATATACAAAAGCTGTGATCTTAAGGACCGATATGCAAAGTAGATACATGATTATAACGCAAGGGGAAATCAAAAGAAACGCATAAAAAGAACAACTTTAGATCGAACATATTAGTCACAAAACCCTAACAGCAAAAAGAACAAATCATAAAAAAAATAATAGCAAGATAGAACATTTTGGCAATATAGAGATGACCTCCTATAAAGAGAACATATTACAGAAAAAGGGGGGAAGGAGGCTCAGATTTGCGTTTCATCAATCAGATGAAGAGGCCGCCCCACCACCTCCCCTCGAGTCTAAATCAATCCCCTGCTAAAGGCAACCAGCTGCATCTGTTGCCTTGTGGCCATCCAAGATGCCTCGCCATCAAACTCATTAATGTTGTACTTTCTATGAATGCATGCATGCACATTCATTTACCAATCCATCCCGCCATCCATCCATATGTGCATGTGTTACGTACATTATAGCATGTGGTGTATGAGAGAGAGAGAGAGAGAGAGAGAGAGAGAGAGAGAGAGAGAGCTTTCACTCTGCCAAAAACCTAAAACTCAAGAGAGCATTAAAGAAATTTCTAAGTGCCTCGATCACAGAGGATCTTTGATGAGAATAGATTGGGAGAAAAGGAAAAGCCAGGCAGCAGTTTGTACAGCAAACAGGGCTGTTGAATGTAGTATATGAAAAACACCACTCTCCATTAGCTAAGGCTTTCAGAGGCTGTTTGGTTGCTCATATTTACTACTGTACTGCAGGCATCGGCGCATTTGAGTCCAACTCCGGACGTTGGAACTACACCCAAAATGAGTGCAATTCCAATTACAACAGTTGGTAAAGAATTGAAGTAGCCAACTCAAGGGGGAAAAAAATAAGGACATACTTCAGCTACCAGGCAGAAGAAATATAGCTGCAGCACTTTGCACAGAATCAAACAGAGTTTAGTATACCTGCTGCATCTGCAGCAGCATGCATACGACATTCACAATTACATCCCAACCAAATGTCCCCTCTAATCGGTTGTGTCATAAAGGCTGAAAGATAATCTGGGAAAACCAGCTTCCGTCAAAAGCAGGGGCAGCAATAGGTTGGCAGCAATAGGCCGGGTTGGCTCAATCTCACCAAGATGGCATGGTAGCATTGTATAAAGCTTTCCAAAACTTAAATATAACAAACCTGCTTGGACTCCCTATGTAATGCACAGATAGAGATGCCATCAGATTGGGTCGGGTCCAGGTGCCACGCGGCCAAATCACGAAGTCAAATCAGCAAGGAGTTCAAAATTAGAATATTTGGAAACAATCCCACAAAGATAACAAAAAGGAACTACACAAAATCACAAGGAGAGAGAAGGAAGAGGTAAATAACAGAAAATTCTTGTCAAATAATGCCATAAAGCATATGAATGAACTTTAAAGCAGAATGACTCACAGATTCGAAAAAAAAGTGAATTGGACGTGTCGCCCGTGATCCAAGAGAAAGGCTGCAGCAGCTGCTCTCTGAGCCAACCAAGCTGCCTTGCCATCAAACAATTACAAAATTCTATATATATATAGAATTGAGCTCCTATGCTTTTAAAAGTACCAAGTCATTGGTGCTTGTAAGTTTTTAGCCCTTGGATTGATAGATGTGCGGTTAGGATGATGTGGGCCCCATTGGTTAAGTGGATGGTTGGTTGAATAGTACAATCCAACGGATGAAAATGATCAAAGTCATTGATCTAACGGTAAAAAATTCACAAGCACCAAATTCTTGGTGCTTTTACAAGCACCATAGCCAGACTCTATATATATATATATATATATATATATATATATATAGAGTAAGTCTCCCGTACTTTCGAAAGTACGGAGGCTTTCGTGCTTGTAAGTTGTTTTCGATGATAGGATATCCGATTCGACGATCGGCTCCATTAGGAAT
The DNA here is from genome assembly GCA_025177825.1 of Aechmea fasciata. Classification (NCBI taxonomy): domain Eukaryota; kingdom Viridiplantae; phylum Streptophyta; class Magnoliopsida; order Poales; family Bromeliaceae; genus Aechmea; species Aechmea fasciata. Next base: position 10,461,053 of record CM045935.1, on the reverse strand, counting down.
AATCTACCCTATTGGAACTATCTAGAAATCAAATTTCATAATTTTTTTACATCATTTACCAAGCGATCACAGGGTCTCAAAAATGACTATTTTAACGGCCGATGTGGCACGATTTTAAGTTCAACGGTGTAGAAGTATCCAAATTACATGAAAGTTTAATAGAAAATTCTACTTAACATCAATAACAAGATCAATACTTCCGATTTGAAATTTGAGTCGTTTATCACTGTTTTTTATGAGATTTTTATTTTTGGCCGTTCATTTTGAGGCTACACGTTCACTAAACAAACGAAGTCAAAAAATTTTAAAATTTGGTTTCTAGATAGTTCCAATAGCGTAGATCAAGTTTAACGGAACCGATCGCCGAATCGAATGTCCCATTATCGAAAACAACTTACAAGCACGGAGACCCCGTACTTTTGAAAGCATAGGAGCCTAGCTATATATATATATATATATATATATATATATATATAGCGAGAGAGCGAGAGAGAGAGAGTACATCTCCTGTACTTTTGAAAGCACGGAGGCCCCTGTGCCTGTAAGTTGTTTTCGACGATAGGATATCCAATATGACGATCCGCTCCATTAGACATGATTTATACTATTAAAACTAATTATAAACTAAATGGTATAATATTTCAATATTATTTACCAAGTGATCAAAGGGTCTCAAAAATGACTATTTTAGCGGCCGATGTGGCACGTTTGTAAGTTCGATGGTGTAGAACAATCCAAATTAGACAAAATGTAATAGAAAATTTTACTAAAAATCAAGAGCAAAATCACTATTTCTGATTTTAAATTTAAGCCTTTTGTCGCTATTTTTTATGTAATTTTTGTTTTCAGTAATTTATTTTGGGGTTACTCATTCACTAGGCAAACAAAATCAAAAAAATATGAAATTTGATTTTAGACGGTTCTAATACTATAGATTATGTCTCAGAAAGCCGATCACCAAATAAGATGTCCCATCATCGAAAATCGAAAAGAACTTACAAGCATAAAAGCCTCCATATTTTCAAAAGCATATTAGCCTATATATATATATATATATATATAGAGAGAGAGAGAGAGAGAGAGAGAGAGAGAGAGAAGAAAAAGAAAAAGCATAAGAGGAAAGTGGGAAATAAGAAAAGAGTCCTTTTAAAAAACTTAATTCTTAAAAAAATTCTAATTGACCAAATGATCATTCCAAAATTTTATTTGGCCAGTTAACCCTCTTCTTGCGAACTCACTGCCTCATTGGACAAAAATGATCACCGTTTTTAGAAAACGGTGAATCATTTTCTGTTTTCAAACTATTATCGCTTTTTTCATATGTTGTGAGTATTTTTATTGGTTGTTAGGATTATATATAGATTATTGAAATTTTTGTTTAATCGTTAGGATTGTATTGATAGGTTAGGATTTCTTTTTCGTTGTTAAGATTATTTGTGATTTGTCTAAAATTTTATGTGGTTGTAAAGATTCTATTTAGGAAATAGAAACAAACACCGTTTCGTAATTATTCTTCCATCTTGGCTTTGAGTTGGACAAAATAAGATTATTTCCACCCTGGCTTTGAGTTGGACAAAATAGGATTATTTCGCCACATAAAATTTTGATAGGGTCATTCGGCAAATTATAATTTTTTAAGGATTTATTTAAAAAAAGTCCGAGAAAAGATTCTACACAGTGGGCTCCAAGTCATTAGCTTGTTGAATAGCATCACTAAGCAAATGAAAAGCATGTAAAATTTTCTGGAATACTTCAACTAGATCAACCCAAAGATGAAAATCTTAAAAAAAAAAAAAAAAGCAAAAGAAGAATCATTTACCTATTCCTGTATATTTTGTTGAAACATATATTTATGCAATATTAAAAAGATTTCAAGAATTTGGATGAGAAAAAAAAAAAGAAATGAACATGAGGAAATTGTAAGCAAATAAAGTACAAAAAGAACAAACATAAATCCAACTCTTAGTAACATAACTTGATTATGGAAAACCAAATACCTTTGAAAAACCTCAAACATACAATCCATTGGCAAAAATAAAACATAACATTCTGAAAAAATAAAATAAAATAATAGAATGCTTTGCACAAAAATAGGAGAAACTGTGAAAGGGAGGCTCAGGTTAGCATTTCAGCAATCAGATAAAAAGACCGCCACTCCTCTCTTCTGTCTCAGAACATCAATCCTAATGGCTAGCAGCGTTTGCCTTGCGGCCATCCAAATGCCTTGCCATCAAAATCTTTAAAATATAGGAACCTAGTTCAAAATATCTTATAGTTTTTTTTTTTGAGAGAGAGATAGGTAGCAGACTACCCGCTTCGTTTATTTCTTTTAGAAATAAACTTAACTGGAAATGTGAATCAACTAGGATTCGAACTTGGAACCACGGGTACCAACCACCAAGCCCTTTGCCACTTGCACCAGGGACAGTCGGTAAAATATTCTATAGTTGAGGAAATCTCCATACATTTTCACCCATATGATAGCATCATATGTTCCAACCACTCATGCAGTATGATGTTCTCATCAAATATAATTGCCTCTTCTCACCAAGTCTGGGCAATAATTTATCTACTGTTAGATGGGCAAAAAGTTAACAACTAAGAAAATGCTGACAAACATATTCAAAATTTTGGGGGCTTTACTTCAAAACATGATACAGTTGAGAGGGTCAGTTTTACCCACAGTTTAGAACAACAATCAGTAATCCTTAAGACCTTTACAGACTTGAAAGTCGAGGAAGGTCTTACCCATCATCGCCTCTTCATAGAGAAAGGAAAGAAAATGAGAAAACAGTAAAAATAAAATAAAAAAAAAGCAACACAAAAATTTGTATATGCATCACAGTGAAAAGGTACAAGTTTTTCTGAGCATAACACACTGACCAAATTATCTATAAAACAAAAACAACAAAACGTCAAAAGCAGAAATCTCTAGTTAAGCCAATATATAAGAATATCCAAGAGTTTAATTACTAAAATGCACAAAACCCACAACTCACAGTCCAGGAAAATCATAAGCCACAAACTATAAATGAAAAATCCGAAAATCTTACATCTTAACAACAACAACCCATTTTTCAGCAAGATCAAGTACCAAAAAATAGGCAAAATAAAAGAGGACCATCCATAGAATAGAACAAATTATAGAAAAATGGGGAAAAGATACAACCTGGAAGGGAGCCTCAAATTCTTATTTGATAGAGCACATGAAGAGATGTCTTAATCCTCTCCTTGTCTGCACCAGACCATGCTTAAGGGAGGAAAACATCTGCATTGACTGCCATGCAGCCATTTAAGCTGCCTAACCGTCATATTTTTTACACCCTATTTGGCTGCCTAAAATTGTAGAACTCTCAAAATCAAAGAAAAGGAAGAAAAGGGTTCAAATTCAACATTACCCCAAAAATCTAAGATACCTGATCAAAAGCTTTGATAGGTCGAATAATCCCCTGGTAAAATTATTGGCTGCACTGATCGTGTCCGTGCATCTGTGCACCTTCATATCTATCAGCTCTCCCATCTCTAATTTAAAATCAAATCCAGAAGGGCTGCATCAGTTGCCTGACAGCCATCCGAGATGCCTCATCAACAAACCAAATTTGAGCCAAACTTTGACACATTCTATCAGTGCGAAAATTAAAATCATATTCAGCACATAGTTGCCTGGGAAATATGCCTAGTAAAGTACAAAAAGAGGCAAAATTGGAATCCTTGACATAAAATCTTAATAACAAAATGAAAAACTGTAAAAAATAAAAAATAAATAAACACCTTGTAATAACTGAAATCTAAAAGATATTGGCAGTATAAAAGATAACCTTCTGAAAATTAGAAATACGTTTAAAAAAAAAAAAAAAATGTAAGAGGTTGGGATTCACATTTCTTCAATTGCATTATGAGATCAGTTATTTCTCTCTTCTAGTCTGAATCAGATAGCTTATAGAAGGAACTGGGCTGCATCGGTTGCCATGCAGCCATTTGGCATGCCTCATGTTCAATTCCTTTAGGTGCGTTTGATTCAGGTATAAGTAAGAACTGCTTATTCTAGAAAAAAAAAAAAATTGGGTTGTTTCTGTGAATAAGGTAAATAGTGTTTGGATGTTTAGATTGAAACAAAAGAAATAAAAGTTATAATTTTAAATCAAAAATATTTTATCTAATTAATTAACATCAAAACATTAATTAAAAATAATTTAATAAATTAATAAATTTATTAGCTATAAATATTGTACAAGATAACAAAAATATATTAATTAATTAATTAAATATAAAAAATAATTTAACTTTTTAATTAGTTAGTAAATTATTTTAGTTAGATAACTAGTAGTAAAAAAATTAATTAGATTAATAAAAATATTAATGGTTGATCAATATATCAATATAAAGATTAGTTTATGGATAAACACATTAAATTATTAAATTATTAATTAACTAATTAATTATAAATAATAAATTAATTAATTACTTAATTATTTAAGCAATGGATAATGATTTAAATATATTAATTAGATTAAGTAATGATTTAATACCATAATTAAAATTAAATTTAGACTTTTATTAACCTTGTTCCCATTTAGGAACAAGCTTGTTACAAGAACAAGGATGGAACAGCAATTCCAGACTTGTACCGAGTTATACCAGCTTATTCCAGGGATACGAGAATAACTGTTTTTGGGTACGAAAATTTACGTTTGGGAACAAAAGGGGAAACAAGAGCTTATTCCCCCTCGTTCCCGAACCAAACGCTGCCTTAATGAAGGAAATGAAGAAATCAAAGCCTCTTTGCATGCAGACCAAGGTTTTAAGTGCCCGTCGGCACGGGCCGTATCCACCGTGCCATACCGTGCCAACAAGATACCTGCACGATACAAACCCTGTACCGATGGCACAGCTCAAAACCCTCTATTCTTTAAATTAGTAAGTAATTTTCTCAATAAAGTTCAAAAGATGTGATAAAAAGACATAATAAATAGTTAGAATATTTTGTTGCTAAAGAAAATAAATATTTCATGATATTATGTGTCAGCACACAAGAATTTTTTGACAAGCACGGCTCGGCACGCACCGTGCCATACCGTGCCAGCAAGTTTCCTACACGATCCGGTGCCACAGCACTTAAATCCTTGAGCAGACCACGTCCAAACAATAATTCCTCGAGAGAGGGAATGAGGGCCTTTCAATTCTTGCAACATTTGGATCTTCTTAGGTACAAGTAGAGCATTACCAGCCTAGGATATGGAGTTTCCAAACAAGGAATGACAGAGCATTGTTATGCTTTCTTCACATAGACCTCAAACAAGAAGACAGAGAGAGAGAGAGATGCAATTATAGCACTGACTGCATGCACTACCATCAAGCATGCTTGATCCGCATGCAGCCACAACCAACAACCTTGCCATCGGCCTCTTTAGTACATGAGAAGTGAAATAAATATAAGAAGATATGGACTAGAATTCGATTATACACTAACAAAGTGAGGTACTTTGTTTTGCCTCTCGAAAGGTCAATGCAGTCCATGTAATAATTTCTCATGCAGTATAAGGTTTCGTTGCGGAAGACAGTCAAAAGAAATGAAGTTCAGAGGACTCAATACATTTTTACTCAAAAGTTTATCACAACAATCATCCACAAAATGAAGTGATACAGTGAAGAATTCCACAAAATGAAGTGATACAGAGAAGAATTCTCGTTAAGGGCAACGCTATACAAGAAAAAATTTATGAAAAAAAAATTGTGACAAGTACCCTCCATTATTTAGCAGACCATCAACCACGTTATCCACAGGACAAAAATTTTAAACACAATCTAAAATAATCAATTATACTTTCTTCCATGTTGTACCCGATATATATACAATGTATAGGGTTTTCTATTACTATTGTGCAAAGAGAAAGCAATTGTACAAGAGAACATAAGAAGAAATGCACAAATATTAACAAAACCTAACCTTAAAAAAGATCAAGCACATCAAAGTTAACCAAAACTTATAAACCATTGGAAAAACAAAACATAACCTTCTGAAGAAAAGAAAAAGAAAAAGAAAAACTGTATAGGGTTTTCTATTACTATTGTGCAAAGAGAAAGCAATTGTACAAGAGAACATAAGAAGAAATGCACAAATATTAACAAAACCTAACCTTAAAAAAGATCAAGCACATCAAAGTTAACCAAAACTTATAAACCATTGGAAAAACAAAACATAACCTTCTGAAGAAAAGAAAAAGAAAAAGAAAAACTGTATACAAAATTGGGAGAAAATGGTGTACAAAAGGCCGATGGTTCTTTCGAGATAGTTGTGATTTGGAAGTCTTGTGGTTGATAATGTGGCAATGATTACAATGCGCCATCAACAAAACATCAGCATTCAAACAACTAAATTGGACTATGAGACTTGAGAGCAACAATCTAGAGAGTTCGATCCAGAGATTGCAACATCTGAAAGTGACCAAAGTGTCACATGCCTTATAGTTTGAGACTTTTGAGGACCAAAAGTGTCACACGCCTTATAGTTTGAGGACCAAATGTGCAATTTAGCCTAAAAGTAATTAAGAAAAACTTAGCTTTTATATTCAAAGCTAATGTCTGTAGGCAATCTATCACCTGCTTGCTGTAACGAACCATGATGGACTAGTTCAGCATCATTATGCAGATCAGTTCAAGCAATATATATATATATATAGAGAGAGAGAGAGAGAGAGAGGAGCAAAACCTATCATTAGAAGACTGGAATTGCAATATACAACGGTATGCAAGTATAGGGACTATGTTCCAATATTGGGATAGTACAAGGACTACTCATACATTTACATTTTCATCATACCTCTGAAACAGGAATAAAGTAAAAGAGGCTTTTTATTGGTGACTGGTTAACCATAGGGCGATCCCTATTAATGTGATTTGCGTTTAAACACGAGAAATGCTTTGGGTTGCCCACAAAGTTAGAGACTGCATCAAAATAATTGGAGAAATGCCTACTTGTACACCCATAAGTGGTACTCAAACAATTGACTCAGCAGCTCTCCTCTTCAACAAATCAAATTCCTATTAATGTGAATGGGTGCAACAGTTGCCATAAGGCCGTCCAAGCTGCATATCCATCATACATTTGACACAGGAAGAGAAAATAGAAGAGTTTAATCATGGGAAATGCCTTGGATCCCCTACAAAGTTAAGTACTTAATCAAGATAATTTACTTAGATCTCTTGACAAAATCCAATTTCTGTTCAGTGTGAATGGCTGCAACGGTTGTCACAAGGTCGTCCAAGCACATTTCCATCATATCATACCTTTGAAATACGGGGTAAAAATAAAAAAGAAGGCTTGAATCATAGCAGGTGCTTTCGATCCCCCACAAAGTTAAAGACTAGATGAAATGATTTGATGAAGTAAAATTCCTGTTAGTGAATGGCTGTAGCAGCTGCCACCAGGCCATCCAAGCTGCATTTCCATCATGTTTGAAACACATAGAAAAAATAAAAGAGTATTTCTTTCGTCCCCACCTAAATGGTACACAAATTAGGCAGGGACAATCCTTGGTGGGGACAGCCCCCAAAGTGAGACCGTTCCATCCGCCATCCATCACGTACATTCAACGAATTTCAAATTCGTGTGAACGGCAGATGGAGCGGTCTCACATTTGGGACAGTCCGCAACAAATGTTTTCCCCCAAAGAAAAGGGTCCAACTACGGCCAATGGGATGTTGATGTGGGCAAACTCATAATGTGCCTTGGAATGGGTGTATGAACCAATAAAAGCCCTCCACATCATGATGCCAACATATCAAAATCCAACAAGGGCAGGATTAGCAGCACCCTTCAATCACAGTATACTTCAACAAGTAATGCCGTTACCACCGGCTTCAATCACTCAAGGGTAAATGGCCATCATCACCTCTTCATAGATAATAAATAGATTGGCAAATAGAGGAAGAAAATAGAAGAATGTGCAAAAGAAACAAATGTGCATTAACAAATCATGAGCAAATAAAGTACGAAAAGAATACCTCAGTCTAAGTCTTAGTAACAAAATCCAGAATTAAATGACGAAAGCGCTTAAGAAAACCAAAACAAAGAAGCCATCGGCAAAAAAAAGAAGATTAAAAAAACAAAAAAAAAAATAAAAAGAATGCCTCCCACAAAATACAGAGAAAATGGGCCAGCAGAGGCTCAGATTCACATTTCACCCTCACATGACAAGATCACCCAATTTGTAGCATATATTAGATCCTCACAGTCTACATCGGTTGCCTTGCAGCCATCCGAGATGCATTTCCATCAAATAATATACGCCATAAAAATAATAATAATAATAATAAATAAATAAATAAAATCTCAGGGGTCCATACCAAAATGGCCTATAGTTCAGGGGGTCTTTGTACATTTTCACCCAGTTTATCTCAAAGATTTGTAATATCCTCATAACCAGCTTTCATCAGTCAAAAGCTGAGGGCGATCTCATCCATCATTGCCTCTTCATAGATAGACGAATAGGAAATGGAAAGAAAATGAGATAATAACAGGAAAAACACAAGAAAATGAGTAAAAAGGAAGAATAAGAAAATCGCTTTCTACACAATGGATCATGAAAGCAGGCCCACAACTGTAATATAAAAGCATTTCATTGTAGAGTTCGCCTTGAAAGGCAAAGGTACGACACGAAAATTTTGAAGAAATTTTATTGAGAAGTACCCAGCATTTCTCAGCATCATATAAACCAAACCATTCAAAAATAAAAACATGATAAGATTTAAGAGCCTAGTATGCAAAAAACCCAAAAGAAAAGCACAAGAAAGATATAAAGCAAAGTATAATAAACAGATTCTCAGATTCTTAATTCTTAAATCTTCATAACAATACCCAACTTAGCAAAACAAAATACCAAGACATCAGAAGACAAATTACAGAGAAATGGAGAAAAAGTTGGAAGGACATTCAAAGTTTTCATCACAGAAAACATAAAAAAAGATTGCCATACAGCCATCCTTAATGCCACACTTTTGAATCCTTTAGCACAAGAAGTGAAAGAGATTGAAAAAGAGGACGGGTTAAAGGTCATTTTACCCTGGTCATACCATGCCTGTTTGTGAAGTGCTATTATATTATCGCCTCCTCGTAGAAAAACCAGGTCCAGGCAATAATTGAAAGAGAGAACTATAATAGGAAGGAATTTCCTACAGCCTGAATTGTAGAGAATCTGTTGTCATGAGCATGGTCTGGGAGAAGGAGATGGATAAAACTTCAGCGGGGAACACCGATCTACTGCCATGCGTTAGTTTTGCCTCCATCCAATCGTTCGTTCGGGGTTTTCTAATATTAAAATCCAAAAAGAACTTTTAGGACTCCTTTACGGGGCATCATTGGGGAACTCCCCACTGAAGTTTCTTCCGAAGGAGATGACAGACACCAGATCTGATTAGTAGCTAACGTACAAAATGTAACTGATGAGGAGAACAATATCCAGGCTTAAATAAACCAACTAAATCAAACCAAATTATTTTGGTTTGGTTTCATTTGGTTCACTTCATGTCTACAATTTGGCTGAGATTGGTTTGTATAAGAACTTAAAAATCTGAACCAAACCAACCAATGCACAGCCCTACGTGTAGCCATCAAACCCTTTCTTGGAACTGAAGGAAATCAAAGAAGGGAGTAGTCAGTTAAGATATCCAACTATGGCCTACTAGGGGATTGTGTTTCCAAAAAGCATCCAATTATCTAAAAAAAAAAAATCTAAAACTGCTTATAATTTTCCCTCCTCCAATGCAATTTACAGTGGCACCACCGCCAGAGAAGCATGTAATATGCCATTTTCATGTTCCAATAAAACAAAAATGATTTCTTTATGTTTAAAAGCTTTAGAAGATTATATGCAATAAAAGCGACCAAATCGGCTGCGTGATAAGTAACTTCGATTAAGAAAAGGGGCCTATTTGTCTAACAGCCAAAATTGGAAGTTCAGGCACCAGTTTGCAAAAGTGCTAAGGTTTAGGGGTTTTTTATACATTTTTCTTACAAGATTTATTTTAAATGACAATATAAAAGAAAGAAACTGTGGTAAAAAAAAATACAAAAATAAATAAAAGAAACAACCTGTACAATAAAACTCGGGTAACTATTGAAAAGTAGGAAGAAACAAACTGTGGAAAAAATAAAAATAAAAATAACAACTAGATCCAACACTTCATTACAAAAGGCTAACCTCGACAAACTAGAGAGTAAACACCAAAAAGAAGGTACTAAACAAAAATAGAGGTAAATTTTCTAGAGATAGAGGGCGTTAAAGAGTAATATGGAAAAAAAAATTGAAAGTTCAAATTCACCATTGATCTATTCTAGAAAATCTCTTTCCTTCATCCACATCAAAATCCTCTCCAAGCTTAAGGTACACAAATTCTAAAACAACTACAAGAGAAGTTATTGGCTGTACCCAGTGTTTTAGAATCACACACAATACTTGACCGCCAATGTCTTAGAATCAAAATCAAATCAATGGATTGGATATACAAATTTAATGAAACCATGACTAAAAAATCATAAATTTCGAAAACCTATTACCCAGGCATCTATGTTCAAAATCTACGATTTTTCATATGTAGGCTTTTTGAATGTCATAGAACACATCCAATGAATTAAATTTTGATTTTGAGTTAACATGCACACTCGCACACGCACGCGCGCGCAAAGAGAGAAAGAGAACATGCACGCACGTGAGAGAGAGAGGACAAATATAGGAGAGAGGATAGTGGAAATAACGAAAAGGAATTCAATTATTGCAGAAGGCTCACCATCAAAGCCTTCCAAGAAAACCCAAACCTCCATCATATTCGCAGGGAACTTCTCATATAATTACAACCTTTCAGGAGAGTATTGAAGAAATAAACCCCAAAAAAAAAATCTTAAATCTAGAAAAGAAAGGTCTTACAACAAAAGGTCTTAAATTAGAAATACAAAAAACGCTAGATGCACTAGCTATTGAAATTGTTAAGTAGGGAATGTTGGATTATGAATTACAGAAATACGATAGAAAATACCTACCAAGCAAGAAAGAGTGGATGTCTACAAATATAGTTTTCCAAGAACAATAAGGAGATAATGAGGCAAAGAAACTCAAATTTAATGATCGTCAGTCAAACAGAAATTTTCCTTTCACCAACTAAGAATATTTCCAAACGCACATGTGTGTGAGTTCCATTACAACCTCATGTGATGGAAATTTCTACAAGTGGGACATGTAGCAACAATCAAAGACCGGTGGTTGCAGCAGCCGCTGTCTGAGCACCCATGTTGCCTCGCATACTAGGGAATTTGGTTCGAGAATAATTAGGAATTAATCTTAAAAACAAAAGGTTAAAAAGGAACAAAGCATAAAGAACTAAAGAAGAATCCTTAGATCTAACAATCATAGCTAGTCCCAAATTATAGCAGGTTCAATTACCAAATGTTGGCTTGAAGGAGCCAACATCCTGCCTGTGGCAAGAGGCCAGGTTAGATCGAGTCACATTCGAAATGGGGAGAGGCCAGGTTGGGCCGAATCATGTTCAAAGTGGCATGAGGCTAGTTGGGCCGAGCCATAATCGAGACCCGTGGGCGCTATGTCTATACGCTTTACGAGAATTGGTTGTGTATTTATACTAAGTTCAAGCTTTTGAGATTAATGGTTAGTGCCAACAATCTGCCACCAAAGAGCCAAGAAGTAAAGAAGACGAGATTAATAATTGGCATAGCTACCGACTATATAATGCATCATAAGCAATGCTAGTGTATCCATTAGTCCCACCAACTTTATTTGCCAAAATAGAATACAATGAAACACCTCGATAAGCTACAAAAGCCAAGTCTGCCAAATGCTTAAATATAGAAGTCGAAGAATAAAAGAGTTACCATTAACTTCTTGGCACTCCTCTCGACCAAATCATATTCCTGCTTAGGTTAAATGGCTGCAGCGGTTGCCTTAGGCCATCCAAGCTGCATTGCCAGAACGCCATTGAAACAGCAAAAAAAGAGAATAGAGAGCAAGGTTTTAAGTGCCTGTCGGCACGGGCCATATCCACCGCGTCGTACCGTGCCAACAAGATACCGGTACGATACAGACCCCATGTCGATGGCACAGTTCAAAACCCTCTATTATTTAAATTAGTAAGTAATCCTCAATAAAGTTCAAAAGATGTGATAAAAAATATAATAAATAGTTAGAATATTTTGTTGCTAAAGAAAATAAATATTTCATGCTATTATGTGTCGGCACACAAGAATTTTTTTGACCGGCACGCACCGTGCCGTGCCGTGCCATACTGTGCCGGCAAGTTTCCGGCACAATCCCGTGCCACGGCACTTAAATCCTTGATAGAGAGTTTCCATCACAGTTTACCTCACAATAAATAATATGCCATTGATCCGCTTCGGTCAATCGAAAGTCAATGGCTGCCTTATCCAGCATTGCCTCTTCGTACAAAGGTAAATTTGATAGACTAATAAATAAAGATAAAAATAAGAAAGAGATGAAACATAAGAGAGAAGCAAAAGAGCTTCGAGAAATAGAGGAAGAGGCTACTACCCATTTAATATCGGAGTTCGACTTCATATCTTGAACAATAAATTAGGACAAGGCTATAGTGTAGCCATAATCCATATCTGATCCATTTTCACCCCTATCCACATGGTGGTACAAGCAGCAAAGAGAAGAATCTCCAATCAGGGGACAATTTCTTTTTTCTCTCTTTCTTACGCAATATATATGCAACATCCAAAAATTTCAGGGACTAATGTACCAAAAGAAAATTGTATGACAAAAATTCATAGGCAAATAAAGTACAAAAAAGAGCAATCTTTAAGGGTAAATCATTGTAACAAAACCTAAATGCAAAAAAAACCAAATACCTACCGTTTGGTTCGGGGTTAAGAAAAAACTAGTTATTCCAGGGATAGGGTTAAGTTCAGGGTTAATGTGGGGTTAGAGTATTTTTTGTGTTTGGTTGAGAATTAGAGTTAGTCCAGGATTAAGGAAAATAGTGTTTGGTTGGAGTAAGTGGGATAAGAAGGATAGTGGGTAAAATAATGTTTTGTTTGGTTGGAGTAGTGGGGTGGGGTTGGGTTAACCCCACCCCAAATAGGCTATTCCGGAATAACCCATTTGGGGTAGAATTTGCTAACCCTACCCCTTATTTGATGTGTTTGGGAATAAGTTGGGGGTTAAGGGGTTATTCCACCCCTTAACCCCCAACCAAACACTAAAAATAAACGAACCATAGAAGCCATTGGCAAAATAAAACATAACCCTCTTGAAAAGTAGAACATGTTAGATGTTGTTTGGTTCCTTGAAAAATCATCGAAAATCCATTTTCCAAGGAAAAATTTATTCCAGAAAATAACATGTAACCTTCTGGAAAAGTAGAGCAGCTTAAGGGGTGTTTGGTTCCTCAAAAAATAGTGGAAAGCTGTTTTCCGGGAAAAATCTTTTCCATGGAAAACACCTTTTCTATAGATTTCGTTTTAGGATTAAATAAAAATATGGAAAACATCTCCAGGGGAACTACTTTTCCTGGGAATTAAAACGTCCGATTAGTGAAAATTGGAAGAAATTGTCTACAAGAGGCTCAGGTTCACATTTCATCGATCAGAACAAGAGATAACACGAATTAGATTCGAACGTTGCATCGGTTGCCTTGTGGCCATCCAAGATGCCTCACTGTAGAGGAAGATAGTGATGGATTCAAATGTTCGTTGATAAAAAATAAAATAAAATAAAAGTTGAGGAGGCTATTTCAAAATGGCCTATAGTTGAGGGGGTCTCCATACATTTTTATCATGGCTTATCTCAATGATCAGTAATATTCCTCACCACCTGCTTCAATAACTTGAAAGTCAGAAGTCAGAGGGAGGTCTAAACCATCATTGCCTCTTCATAGATAAATAGATAGTTAGATAAAGGGAGAAAAAAGAAAGGAGAAGGTAAGAAAACAAAGAGAGAGCAAAAGAGAGGGAAAGAGAAAAGGAAGAAAGGATAGGCCAATCAACATGACCCACCAAATTTCCCCACCCATGTCTTGAGACAACACTATGCCTATGCCGAGAGAGATATAAAGAATTTTATGGAGAGTAATCAGCATTTTTTATCATTATATCAGCCTAATCATCCACAAAACTTAAAAGACACCAAAAACGAAAAGCAAGATAGGCTACTTTTCTCTCTATTTCGCCACTATATATAACAATCCAAAGATTTAAGGGGCCAATATGCAAAAAACAAAAAAAAAAAACTAGCAAGATGGAATATAAAGACATGCAAAATGCAAGAAAACCAATCGAAAGATTTAGAATAACTACAAAAATCAAAAGAAAAGAGGAAGAGAGGTTAAAAATTGACTTGTCCATAAATCTGAAATTACCACCAAAGGCTTAGATAGCTCAATTTAAGGATTAGCCGTGCCATCCATGTTGTACTGCACCAAAGCCGTGCAAGCACGTGGAACAAGTCGTGCCAATACCATGTCAACAAGATAATTTTTTTCCTTTTTTTTTGCATTTTATGGAATCTTTTGTTTTCCTCTGGAAAAGAAGTTACACAAAAGTTTTTCCATACTGAGTTAGGATGGATCTACTGATATTTGGACCTTGTAAATCTACCTATACTTGGATCAATTAGTGACCTCCATTCCATAATAAGACCAACTTTTAGTGAAAAGATACAAATGCAAAGATTTACCCCGATCTCTTTTATCTTTTTAAATCTAGTGAATTTTTCCATGGTAGTGTTTTCCAATAAATGCTTACCCAATTGGTTTTGGTTTCACAAGCATACTATCCTAATATATATATATATATATATATATATATATATATATATATATATATATATATATATATATATATATATATAAATATATATAGAACTGGGCTACTATGCTATTAATAGCATCAAGTCATTGGTGCTACCAAGTTTTCGTCCATTGGATTGAGATATGTGCGGTTAGGATGATGTGGGCCCCGTAGAGTTAAGTGGGTGGTTGGTTGAATAGTATGATCCAACGGGTGAAAATCATTTAAGGGGTGGATCTAACGGTGGAAAACTTGGTAGCACCAAATGCTCCGTGCTATTGATAGCATAGCATAGGACTCTATATATATATATATATATATATATATATATATATATATATATATAGAGAGAGAGTCGGCTATGGTGCTTGTAAAAGCACCAAGCATTTGGTGCTTGTGATTTTTTACCGTTAGATCTACGTCTTTGATCATTTTCATCCGTTGGATTATACTATTCAACCAACCACCCACTTAACCCAAGGGGCCCACATTATCCTAACCGCACATCTATTAATCCAAGGGCTAAAACTTACAAGCACCAATGACTTGGTACTTTTAAAAGCATATGAGCTCAATTCTATATATATATATATATATATATAGAACTAGGCTAATATACTAGTCCTTTATACTCATGAGTTTTCGGTCCTTAGATTTATTTCATTGATCATTTCCACCCGTTAGATCATACTATTCAACCAACTACTCACTCAACCCTAAGGAACCACTATCATTCTAAGTGGAGACCACCATCATCCCGACGCACATCCCATCAATCAATCAACGATTAAAAATTTATAAGTATAAGCGAGTCTACACTCATAAGAGTATAGTTTTCTCTCTCTCTCTCTATATATATATATATATATATATATAGAGAGAGAGAGAGAGAGAGCTAGTCTCCTATACTATCTACGGTACCGGGGCTTCGGTACTATAGTCCCGTTTTTGATTTTAGGGTGTTCAAATCAACGATCCACACCGTAAAACCGATCTAGGGTATTTAAAGTTTTTATAAATAAAATTTTATATTTTTTCGACATAGTTTACTTTATAATCAAACCATTTCAAAATTGTTAATTTTCAATGACTACTATGACGAGTTTGGAGTTTAGAGGTGTAGAAGAATCTAAATATCTTCAAATTTTGATAGAAAATACTTTAAACTATCTAAATTAAGGTTAACATTCTTGAATTTGAATTTAAAAGTCCTATGCTCAAATTTTAAAGATTATTCAATTTCCACCGTCCATTTTGACATAATTTATTTACCAAGTAAACGATGTCGAAAAAAACTAAAACTTTATTTCTAAGAACTTCATATACCGTAGATCATATTTAACGATGTGGATCGTTAATTTGAACACAATAAGATCGAAAACAAGACTATAGTACGGAGCTCCAAGATTATAGATAGTATAGTAGCCTAATTCAATATATATATATATATATATATATATATATATATATATATATATATATATATATATATATATATATATATATATATATATATATAGAATTGAGCTCCTATGCTTTTAAAAGTACCTAGTCATTGGTGCTTGTAAGTTTTTAGCCCTTGGACTAATAGATGTACGGTTAGGATGATGTGGGCCCCCTTGGGTTAAGTGGGTGGTTGGTCGAATAATATAATCTAACGGGTGTAAATGATCGAAGGCGTAGATCTAACGGTAAAAAAATCACAAGCACCAAGAGCTTGGTGCTTTTACAAGCACCATAGCCGGACTATATATATATAGGGTCCGGCTACTATACTATTATGAGTACGATCGCTCTCGTACTCATAAGTGGTTTTCGATGATAGAGCTTCCGAATCGACGATCCTCACCGTTTAACGATATTTACAGATTTAAAACTTCTAGAAATAAAATTTTATAATTTTTCGACATCATTTACCTTACGATCAAGAGGTCACAAATTTGATAATTTTTAACGGCCGGTATGGGATACTTGCTAGTTTAACGGTGCAAAAGAATCGAAATTTGTTGAATTTTTGATAGAAAATTCTATTCACTACCTAGATAAAGATCAATAACTCCGATCTTGAATTGAAGGATCCGGTCATCGTTTTTTAGGACATCGTTCGATTTTGACCGTTCATTTTATGCCCGCTTGATGGACTTTATTATGATTTCGAAAATTTACAAAATTTATTTTCTAGAAGTTTCAAATACTCTAGATCATATTTAATGGAGTGGATCGTCGATTCGGAAGCTCCATCATCGAAAACAACTTATGAGTAGTAGGGCTCCAATACTCATAATAGTATAGTAGCCATGGTCATGTTCAATGGCGCCGATCGTCGTCTTGAATGTTCTAGAGCGTTTGCAAAATAGGACTTATCTTTTAAGAGCTTGTGGATTCAAAAGCTCCATCATCGAAAAACAGGTCGGTAGCAACGGAGCATGTTTGCTACCGATAGTATGTTCTAGTTGACGTCTATCGTTCTTCTTAATAAATTGTGTGAGAAATAATAAAACTATTTTAATAGCCATTATTTTTTTCACGAAAATTAATTTTTTTTAAAAAAAAAAAAACTCTGCAAATGCATGCCAATGGTCTCATTAAACATCATTGGTGTGTCGTATACAGGACTCGTCCATGCAATAATTTCTCCATGGCAACAACGGAGAAGGATTTTGAACATGTGAATGACTAAATCACTACAAATCAAGAGAATAAATAAAACTAAAGGAAACCAATCCTTGTTTATGCTGTTTTAATTCTTCCTTGAATAATGTTGACATGGAATCAGCATAAACCACATCCCACAGGGACGGTTGTCCTGGACAAAATGCAGAATCCCTCCATTCTACTATACATTCACTGATATATTTACAAAACATCCAATGATTTGAGAGACTAATATACAAGAAAACCATAATAAAGAACAAGAACAAGATAAGGAATGCCATATAACAAAATCTAGCTCAAATCTAACATCCTAGTAACAAAACCCCCAACACAAACGCCAAAAGAAAAACCATATTAAGGACGAGAATCAGAACCCACAAAGTATAACGAAATCAACCTCAAACCTAACATCCTAATAACAAAACCCTAACACTAAACAAGAATATCAGAAGCGATCTCAAACCTAATATTCTAGCACCAAAACCCTAACCCTCAAAAGATCAAACACCGAAGAACACTAAAAACACTAAGCACATTGGCAAAATCCAAGGAGATCCTTTTAAATTAATACAAAAATTGCAATAAATTAGAAGCGATCGAGAAAAGGAGGCTCAAAATCGCACAATAATCGATCAGACGAAGCAATCGCCCTCACTCCTCAACTCTATCTCAATCCAATCCCTCCTAAAGGCAAGAGGTGACAGAAACAGAGAAGAGAGTTAGGGTTTGGCTCGATTTTACCCCGTATGTCCAAGAAAACCCACCAAATGCTTCGATCGGTAGCATCATCGCCTTCGCAATGGTCTCGCCATGGATGATTTCTCATGGAAAGAGAGGAGAGAGGCGAGTAGTAAGAGAAGGGACAAGGTGAATGCTTTGGATTATGGAATTTATTAGGGTTTCGAAAGAACGCGTGGAGAGAGAGAGAGAGAGAGAGAGAGAGAGCGTTTCCTCGCTCACTCCGAGGAAGGCATGGTGTGTATATAAAGAGAGTTTTTTTTTCGAAATAACTTTAAAAAATATTATAATTTGTTAAATCATCCTACTTAAAAAATTATTTGACAAAATATTCTTTATTTTACAAAGTTAGCACGTGAATAAATTTTGTTTTAAAAACGATGAATAATTAGCCGTATTTAATTTACTAAAACAGTAAATTATTTATTATTTTTTTGTCTTAAAAATTATTTGTTATACTTTTTTTTTAGGTTGCTAAGATTGTATATAATTTGTTGAAATTTTTATATAGATGCTCAGATTATATGTAGGAAATAAAAAAAATAAAATTGTTAGACTGTATGTGAATTATTAAAATTTTTATTTAATTATTAGGATTGTATATAAATAAATTATTAAAAAATTTAAATTGTTAAAATTATATATAATTTGTTGAAATTTTTATATGATTGTTAATATTATATTATATATGGAAATAATAGAGAGAAACAAATGTAGATATTAAGAAAGAAATGTGTCACGCCCCGGGTCACTTTAGAGTATAAAAATAGCGAAATTTTTTTTTTCCCAAAACAACCTGTGAATGGTGTTGTGGTTGTTACTTAGCTAAATACTTTAATTGGGTCACTTTAGAGTATAAAAATATCGCTATTTTTATACTCTAAAGTGACCCGGGGCGTGACAGATTAAAGGTAGGATGGGTGACCCCCTGGGAAGTTGGGCGTCACAAAATGTTAATTTGCCAAAATTTTATCTCGTAAGGTTATCTACTCAATTAAAAAATTTTATAATTATTTTGATAAAAAAAGTCCTTGATTTTCAACGAGAGTAGTGGAAAGACAAATATCTAGGAGTTTGACTTTCAGGGGATGGAAGAAAAACTTCTAGAATGCACAGATTATATTGCTGATGTGCATCTCCGTTGAATTATTTTTTTAAAAATCATCCATTTTATTATAGTTATCAAAAAATTATAAAAATACATAATTAGATGGTTATTGATGATATAATATATGGGCTGAGGCTACTATACTCATATGAGTATAGAGCCCTCGGTACTCATATACTTATATGAGTATAGAGCCCTCGATATAAGTTTTTAGCCTTATGATGAAAAAAACATACGGTGATTGAGAGTGATTACGATTAGATTGATAGTGGGCTCCTTAGGGTTGAGTAGGTAACCTGGTTGAATAGTATAATCTAACGGATGAAAATGATTAAATGGTAGATCTAACGGTTAAAAACTTATGAGTATAAGAGATTCTATACTCATAAGAGTATAGTAGCCGGACTCTAATATATGTGCTACATAGCATACTTCCTCGGATGCAAACGGGACAGACGTGGGGGCATGAGCGGCCATCTTTCACTCCATGGAATGAATTCGAAATGAGTTAATTTTAATTCTAATTTTGAGCTTATTTATTGTTTTATTAAAAACAGATCGAAACGAAAAAAAAAAAACTTTTAGCATATTAGAGCAAATCTAAAGAAGAAAGTGATTTCTCGCCTTCTGCTTCATTTACTTTATGAATTGGGGTGAATTCAGAGAGTTAATATTAATTTTACTTTTGACCTCTATTTTCCACTTTATTCTAGCAGATCATAGCAGAAATTTTTGACAAATCAAACGGATCAAAGGAACCTCCATTCGACCATCGAATATGTGAAGATAGAGATTTAAAGATCAGAGATTCAATCAAACGTAAATCAAAATTATAAACTCTAAAGTTGTGTGGTGGGAAAAGAATTATATCTCCAAATATATTTTTTACAAGGTTATTTTTAAAATTTAAATTCTTGAAGGGCCCTTTGGAAAAAAAAGAAAAAAAAAAAGAAGCCCGGCATGTATTGACATGAGAACCCCATTCACCCCTGTCACGTGCATACCACGTGCCTTCAGATTCCTGTGTAGCAAGTTTCCGAACGTTCTCTCACCTTCGACAACCTTCTCCTTTTTTATTATTATTTTTTTAAATTTTCTCATATTTTAACCCTCCTATAAAACCCTACCCATCTCAAAAACCCTCCCTCTCGGAATCTCTCTCTCTCTCTCTCTCTCTCTCTCTCTCAATCCATCGCTCTTTGCGAACAATGTCGCGCTACGCCGCGGCGCGGCTCGCTAGGTCCTCCGCCGCCGCGGCCTCCTCCGCCGCGTCCTCGTCGTCGGCGGCGGCGGCGGCGGCGGCGGTGGCGCGCCGCCCCTACTCCGCCCGTGCCCTTTACCCCTTCGCGCTTTCGCAGCCGCTCTTCGGTGGCGCCGCCGCCGCTCCGCTTGGTCTCCTGTTCGGAGTTGGAGATCGCGTTTGGCCTCTTGCGTATATGGGGCGATTGGGTAAGGAACCCCTTCTCGCTCGGCAATTCCACTCCACCACCCCTGCTCAATATAGCACCGGAACCTCTTCGCAGGTACCAATTTTGTATGTATATATGGCGATTAGATCGAAAGGTGTTGCTTTTTTCATGCTAATAGATCATTATTTGTTGATTAGTAGCGTATCCTACTGTTAATTTTGTTGGGATGCTCTATTTTCTGTGTAAATTTTTTGTAACAGGGAACAAAATGCCTTTTCTTGTGGTCCCATTTAGTATTTTACAAAAGTTATTTGAGAAATTACTGTCTGCACCTGGTGTATAAATACATATCATACGCCACAATCGTAAAATTTATTATGAAGGTTTGAAAATCAGAATCTAATTTGTTGGATGTGTTCAATTGTAATCAGGAGGGCTACATATCAAAAATCATAAATTTTGAATGTCAATTTCATATATAATTGAATGACATGTTTTCCTTTTGCCTTTTTATTATTTTTTGGGGGTTAAGATCAGACATAAAAATTGGATGCGTCTTTGGTTCTTACACTGCTAGATCAACCAAGGAGAATTCACAGAGATGGCATGGGAGGGGATTATTGGTGCTGTAGATGCAGCACGAATGTGTAAGCAGCAAGTAGTGGAATCTGAGCATTTGATGAAAGCCCTTCTAGAGCAAAAAGACGGGTTGGCTCGGAGAATATTTACTAAGGCTGGAATTGACAATACAACAGTTTTGCAAACTACCGACGAATTTATTTCATCGCAACCTAAGGTGATATTTATTTTTCAATTTAATGTTGGCAGCTAGTAATCTGTAAGAAATTTGTAATTGGGCTTTTACATATTTAAACTTGTACAATCTGAAGTTTCTTGTATGCTCCTTAAAAGTGCAGTTTCTTAACCAAAATACTCCTTCTGTAAAGCTCGAGACGTAGGATGCTGGTTCTGTATTAAAAAACGTTTCCAAAAGATTGGGGTCTTTATTACTGCAAGATTACATGCATAAAAACCAATTTTTAAAGGGCGTGAAATTCAGATTTTGCAGTGATGTATAAGCTTGGGCATTTACATGTATAATATCTGATTTGTAATCTTTTGTTACTCTGGCAGATTGTTGGCGACACAAGTGGACCTATAGTTGGGCCAAGTCTCGTTACAATTTTGGAGAATGCGAAGAAGTACAAAAAAGAGTTTGGTGATGACTTTGTGTCGGTGGAGCATCTCTTGCTTGCTTTTACTTCAGAAAAAAGATTTGGGCAGCAGTTATTTAAGAAGCTCCAACTTGGTGAGAAGGAGCTTAAGGAAGCTGTTTCAGCCGTACGGGGAAGTCAACGAGTAACTGATCAAAGTATGGCACCAGAATTTATAATTTTTGCACCTCACTCTTATAGAAATATAAAGCTAGTAGAAGTATCCACTAAGTTTTTGTGCATATTATATATCTATGCATATATGCATACGTGCGCATGCAAATAACTTATGTATGTATATATGAAGTGTGGGCGATGATGGGTGGAGCTATTTTTGTGCATGTTAAATCTTTTGCTAACTATTCAAAACGGTTTTCTCCTACATTACTCAATACCTGGAATAACAAAACTATCCAAATTGAAGTTTCTTATTCCTAGTATAAATATTTCATATCACAGTGAATGTTGTTGGTATTCAGTAGGGTTTTCATTACAAGTAATCCAGCTCTGAAGGAAATTTGACATGCTACATGTAGCTTAACTTATCTGCTACCAATCACATATCTTTTGACACTATAATATACATTTCAATACTCCACTATTCCATGCATATTTGCTTAACTGCTCGTTTGATGGTGTGGTTTGCTTTGTCTTCACCACATTCACAGAGCTATTTTTTATCATTGTTTTCGCGGGCTATGAAATTATGGGGCTGAATTTGCATTCTGCCTTTTCTTGCTATTAGATCCTGAGGGAAAATATCAGGCGCTAGAGAAGTATGGAAATGACTTGACTGAATTAGCTAGGCGCGGCAAACTCGACCCTGTCATAGGACGTGATGATGAAATACGTCGTTGCATTCAGATACTGTGTAGGAGAACGAAGAACAATCCCGTTATTATTGGTGAACCAGGTGTTGGGAAAACTGCTATTGCTGAAGGGTATTATTGATGTCTCTGTATTATTTATTTTTTGGGGTGCGGGGGGAGGTGGGGATTTTGCAAAGACAGTTCAGCTTTTCATTGTTTTTGCAACTTGGGTCCAACAATTGTTATTCTTGTATTTTGGATCAGAATCTTTTTTCATAGTCTGAAAAGTCTGTATTTGCTGACATTGTTTTGTACTTCTGTACACTTCGACCCATGAAAAGATATTTTGGCTCAAAATGCAAAAAAGAGTGAAAAGAACTGGACCAAATTAGTAAGTCGAGAAATTTGCGTTTATTTATCCACTTGCACATCTCATGGCATCGAATAACTCGGTTGTTATTTTGCAGATTAGCTCAAAGAATTGTGCGAGGAGATGTTCCTGAACCTTTATTTAATAGAAAGGTACTCTCTCTCTCTCTCTCTCTCTTTTATATCTTTAATTTTTCTTTTCTTTTTCTGTCTGATTTGTAGTCTGGTTAATAGTTATCATATTCATTCCATGATTGCCTAATGACTGGGGTCTACGAACAGCATCGTCAATTCTTGGTCTTGTAATTTCACCTACATGCTAGATCACGTGTGATAAGATGCTACTTTGTTGTTTGTATTATACTTTTTCAGATTATTTGAAGTATGGATCCGGCTTTCTATCTAATGAGGAGGGATCAACTACCTATCTTTTTGATTCCTTCTTTTTAATTTAGGACTTTGCATTATAATCTTTGGTTGGCTAAAACTGGCTTATGTAAGGCCTCTATGGTTAATTCATAATTCTGAGATTACAGTGAGACTTCTTTTGTTTATAATGGGATAGATGTGTAGCTAACTGGCTCTAAGTGCATGTCCCTAGGATTTGGAAGAAGAGATCAAAGCATTAAGTGTCTATTTGAGATTTTGGGATGCCTTCTACAGTAGCTTCTCTATTCCACAAGCATTAGCCAAACATTGGCAAAGAAATTTTGGAGGTTTTGATGTGGTCAGTAGATGATATGATCTTTAGTAACTTCCAAGGCAGAAGCTCTAATTTGAAGCTTCTGCTTTCTATTTCATAAGAATTTACCTCTATCCGCCCCTCTGAGTGTATAGACTAAATTAGCATTTCTGACCTAGTCAAAGGAATTGGATAAGGTTTCATTTTCTTACCACGATAGAGGAATAACTTCTAATTTTTACATGGAATTAATACTTTCGTGAACTCTTTTTACACAGCTCATATCATTGGATATGGGATCACTTCTTGCCGGGGCTAAATTCCGCGGTGATTTTGAGGAAAGACTGAAGGCTGTTCTGAAGGAAGTAACTGCCTCCAATGGACAAATTATATTATTTATTGATGAGATCCACACTGTGGTTGGTGCAGGTTTGTATTTTGTTGAGGTTGCACTTGAATATTGTTACATTTATTATCATGCTTCTGTTTCTGTTTTCAGGGAAATAATTATTAACTGTAACAGTAGGATTTTAAATATGCTAATTTCTTTGTTCTAGAGCATATGAGATTTTCTATTTGTGGCAGTGGGTGCCTTTTTTTTTGGTCACAGAAATGCTTCTATCATGGTGCATAGCAAAATTGAAACTTCGGATAATAGCCAGTAGAGAAACTTCCATAATCAGGAAAATGCAACTTAACATTTTAGACTTGACGTTTTCAAACTGTACTTGATTCTTTAAGAAGAGTAACTACTCGTTTCTATCTTTTGAACACCATTGACATAAATAGCATTTAAAATTTATGTTCAGCACCACAACATTGTCCAAGCCTTCGAAGGTTAATATTATTCCTCTAGTCGGCGGAGTTATTTTTTTGGTGGCTATGAACTTGTGGACTTCTTGAGTAGATGGCAAAATTAATAATTTTCTCCTAATATAATGTTATAATCACAATTATTTGTCATATTATTGCCATTTTCTGGCAATTATTGCTTATTCCTTTTAAAAACCAAACCAACCAACGTCTCTTCATGCGGAGAGATGTTTTTACCGCTTGAATCCTCACTGTCTATTGTGTAATGAAGAGCTTATCCAGAAATGGGCTACTGTCACTCCTCTGTTTGCACTAGCTCAAAATTGGACAGTGAACTTTAAAGTTAAATTGTGTTGTTCCTTTCCTACCATTATTTGCCTTGTCAAATGCCATGGGGCATGTGGTAATTTGATTTTTTCTTGTGTTCTTACTTAAAATCAATATCATTTTTGAGACGAATGACTCAACCCTGACCCACCTGCCTGCCTTCTCTAAATAGACACCGGCCAAAAGACAGGAGGAACGAAAACCTGCCATGGGGTCATACCTAGAGAAGACGACTTATACTGTTTAAATTTTGGAGTTGTTCTAGTTTAATACCTCGTCATAAGGTCCTTGGAATCCTTACTAGATATCCTTCAACTCCTAAGTTCTTTCTTACCATGTGCGGTTACTATCAAGAATGTAACCAATTTGTACATCATTTGGTTTTTGGATGAAGCTATTTATCTCTAAAACTCTTATCTCTTTTTCTTTCTTTAGGAGCTACTGGTGGTGCTTTGGACGCGGGGAACTTACTAAAACCAATGTTAGGTCGAGGAGAGCTCCGCTGTATTGGGGCGACCACATTAAATGAGTACAGGAAATATATTGAAAAGGACGCTGCTTTAGAGCGGAGGTTTCAGCAGGTTTATTGTGGCCAGCCGTCAGTCGAAGACACCATCTCCATTCTGCGAGGCCTTCGTGAGCGTTATGAATTGCACCATGGTGTTAAGATATCGGATAGTGCTCTTGTGGCCGCAGCAGTTCTGTCGGATCGGTATATTACTGAACGCTTCTTGCCCGACAAAGGTATGAAAACCTAACTCATGGATTGTGCAAAATGTCTATTTACATATATTCCCTTGTGAAATCTGGAGTTTCCATAAATGCTCCTCAAAAGTGCCATTTATAACAAAAATACTGTTATTTTAAATTGGGAACGGTCGTATTAGGATTTTTTTTTTTTTTGCGAGAATAAGGTGCATATGTTGAAGGAGTTTTCCGAAGGACATATGGATAATTTCAGAATTTGCAATGATTTAAGGGCATGTTTGGTTCACCTATTTTAGACTATGGAATCGGAATGGAATTCATTGATTCTGATAGTTGCCGTTTGTTTTATAGGAATCGAATTCCGATTCCCATTCCACTTCGGAATGGGAATGGCCAGATCCATTTATGATCCAATCTGGCTTTGAATCATGGATTGACTCATTCCAAAGTAAACTATTCAAAATCCTCTTTTATCAACACCTACCTCCTCTCCCTTTATCACTTTTCTCTCTCTTAATCAAAACCCTCTCTCAAAAATTTTAAATTTTCATTCTGATTTCCATTCCAATAATGAACCAAACATTTTTGGATGATTCGTCATTCCATTTTCCATTCCAAAGCAATCCAATTCCATTTCCCATTCCTATTCCAATCATGAACCAAACATGCCCTAAAGGTAAATAGATAATTTACCGTGTGTGGCGTGTTTTATAGGCATTCTACATGTATTCAGTATTCCTATAAAGTTGGTAATTGAAGATGGCACTTGTGTTAAAAGTATAAGGCTGTAAATGTGCGAAATAACTTTTCTTAAGGGCATGTATAAATAGACTTTGCACAGATGCATACGCCTATGTTTCTTCTTTAAAAACTGGCAGTTAGTTATGCATGCCTTATAAATCAAAATTTTTGTAATCGAATTTTTATAGCTCATATTATTTAATGGTTTTCTCTGAAAATTATATGACACTTGGCCATTGAGAATGGGCCATTATTGTCTGAATTACTGGAGCACTTTCAAATAATCGTCAACATCTTTGAGCGGTGACTGAGCATGAAAGAATGGTTTAGGGACTATAATTCATATTTGGCAGCATAAAGGGGAAGGAAAAATGACCTTCAAAATATGTTGGAGGAATACATTTGAATATGTTATGCATTAATGTAAGGTATAATGGTAAATTTACAAGGATATAGAGTGACACTATTTGTTTTCAAAATTCATGAGGATAGATGCGCTTATAAACTACTTCAGAGGATAAATATGTAATTATACTCCTTTGTGGATGCATATATGCATTCTTGCCTGTATATATAAAAAGAATTGCTTTGACAGCTTTTTGTTCTTGTAGCCATTGATCTTGTTGATGAGGCTGCGGCAAAGCTTAAAATGGAGATAACATCAAAGCCTATTGAGTTGGATGAGGTAGACAGAGCGATATTGAAGTTGGAGATGGAGAAACTCTCATTGAAAAAGGACACCGATAAGGCCGCCAAAGAACGCCTCAGCAAGATAGAAGCCGATCTAACAGCGCTCAAGCAAAAGCAGAAAGAGCTTTCTGAGCACTGGGAGTATGAAAAATCCCTGATGACAAAAATTAAATCGATCAAAGAGGAGGTCAAAACTTTTCCCATTTCTGATAGAAGTATTTTTTGGATTAAATACAATAAATCATAGATCGAACTTGCGGACTTAATTGTCAAGTAATCCGTCTACTAATATTTTCTGAACCTTTATAAATTCTCACTTTTTAATCTATATTCTAGATCGATCGAGTTAACGTGGAAATGGAGGCTGCTGAACGAGCTTACAATTTGGATCGGGCGGCTGAGCTCAAGTACGGCACACTAATGTCGTTGCGGAAGCAACTCGAAGAAGCTGAGAAGAAACTTGCAGAATTCCAACAATCAGGCCATTCAATGCTCCAGGAAGAGGTCTCCGACCTCGACATTGCGGAAATCGTTAGCAAGTGGACGGGCATTCCCATCTCAAGCCTTCAACAATCCGAAAGGGAGAAATTGGTAATGTTAGAAGACGTTCTTCATAAGAGGGTAGTAGGTCAAGACATCGCGGTTAAGTCTGTGGCCGATGCCATCCGCCGATCTAGGGCCGGATTATCAGACCCGAACCGCCCGATCGCAAGCTTCATGTTCATGGGCCCCACGGGGGTTGGGAAGACCGAGCTTGCGAAAACCCTAGCTGGATATCTTTTCAATACCGAAAATGCACTTGTTAGGATTGATATGAGCGAATACATGGAAAAGCATGCTGTTTCCCGATTGGTTGGTGCACCGCCCGGCTATGTTGGTTATGAGGAAGGGGGCCAATTAACTGAAGCAGTTCGACGAAGGCCTTACTCTGTTGTTCTCTTTGATGAAATCGAAAAGGCTCATCCTGATGTGTTCAATATTCTGTTGCAATTATTGGATGATGGAAGAATAACTGATTCTCAGGGAAGGACAGTTAGTTTTACTAACTGTGTTATTATAATGACGTCGAATATTGGGTCGCACTTAATTTTGGAGACTCTTCGGAATACGGTGGATACCAAGGAAGTTGTGTATGAGATAATGAAGAAGCAGGTTGTCGACCTCGCCAGGCAAACTTTCCGACCGGAGTTCTTAAACAGAGTGGATGAATATATTGTTTTCCAGCCGCTCGACACTAAAGAAATCAACCGTATTGTGGAAATACAGGTATATTCTTCACTTTCTTATCTTTCCTAACATAGTTTAATATTCATAGGGTTTTTTTTTGGCCTAAGCTTACATGACATTTTTACTGGAAAGCTATATTCGTTGTTCTGTTCGAAAGCTTCTTAACGGATCATAGGGTGAATTACACTTTTGATTCTCAAAACTATTGAGGTGTGTGATGCTTTAATTCGATGCAACTTCTGGCTCGAATTATGAGGCACGTGACACTCTAGTCCTTGAACTTTAATTAGTTGCAATTTTTGGCTCGAACTATGAGGCATGTGATATTGTAATTTTCAAACTTTCTGAATTACACTAATATCTCACTTAATGATGCTACAACAATTAAGATACTACATCATTTCTATATTATTAATTTATCAATGCGTATTCAAGAAAAATTTAGTTGTCGAACTAGATTGCAACAATTTAGAAAGTTCGAGGACTAAAGTGTCACACCTTCTATAGTTTGAGCCAGAAATTGCAATGAACCTCATAAGTGACTATGAGGACCAAAAGGTGATCGATCATATGATCTTTTGTTCGAAAGCTACTTCATTGACCGCGACAGCTGTTGCTCGTTGTTTTGTGTTTTCTTTTCAAGTTGATGCATATTGCTACATAACTAGTTCAGAGCTTTTGGTTTGGGAGGAAGCTAAAATGAGCTTTGGGCGACTTACCTGCTGTTTCTTCTTTGCTTTTCTTTCTATCAATTTCACCTCGTGATCGTTTTTTTCCTTTGTTTTTTTTTTTTTCCAAGTTACTAATACGGAAAAATACGAACACCATTTCTGCAGCTGGCTCGTGTGAAAGAGAGGATGAAGCAAAAGAAGATCAACCTCCAGTACACGCCAGAAGCAGTCGAGCTTCTAGGGCTTCTTGGGTTCGACCCGAACTTCGGGGCCCGACCTGTTAAGCGCGTGATTCAACAGATGGTCGAAAATGTGATAGCCCTCAACCTTCTCAAGGGAGAGTTCAAGGAGGACGACATGATTATAGTGGATGCTCTCTCTCCTTCGGCGAAGGACCTTCTTCCGCCCCACAAGAGGCTTGTGATTAAGAAGATCGAAAGCGCTCCCGAGGCTTTGGTCGACAACGATTATATAAGTGTTTGTAGCTGGTCTAATGCGGATAAACCTCGAATATATCATGATTCGTGCTTCGACCCCTCATAATAATAAAAAAATCCATAAACAATCCCTAAATTTATAAATTATATATAGCACTTTACGGCCTTTTGCGAAGGGGATTATGGGTAGAAATTCAGGGTAAGTATTTCCTTATTTAGAAATTAGTAGAAGCGCTTATGTAATTATGTTCTTCTTTTTTTTTTTTGATATTAACTAACTAGCAAGGAGAAAGGTAGAGGCTAGAGGATAAGTTTGTGGGGATTACAAAAAATGTAATGAGAATTTTGTGCTTTAATGTGGAGGAGCATCTGGGTCCCTGAAATTACTGAAATTAAAACTGCATCATGTTACTGATAAGCTATGATTCAATAGAAATTTATGATTGTGAACTTAAAAAGGTTTGTGTATTTTGTGGTGTGTGTGGTGTGCTGATCCTCTTCTGTTGATAAACCTGCATTCAGAATGATTTAGTTGATGGAAGTAACTTAATAATCATTTTGTACTAAAGCTCATTTATGATCCAAGCAAACATTTTAGCACAATTATGTGGACTTGTAAAAGTGTGTCTACTTGGCTTGGTTTTGGCTTGGTATCTGAAAAAATATCTTTTTATTTTAAAAAGAAAATTTGAATTATTATAGTAGCTTAAATCGCCGTCCTATGTATTGGTTGTAGGGGTGTAAACGAGCCGAACATGAGCTGGCTCGCTAAAGTATCGAGCCGAAAAATTCAACTCGTATTTGGCTCGTTAATAAACGATCGAACAGTCTAAATTAAAAGGATTATATTAAAATTGAATATATATAAAAATAAATCTATAAAATTTTATCTATTAGACTTTGATCTAATAGTTGAAACTTTATATATATAAATAAAAGAGTTCGCCTTTATATTTTTATTTTATTAAAAATTAAATAATAAAAATATAAATTATATATATAATTATTTATTCGAAGTACATTATCGAGTCGAATAACAGAGTAGATCCCGCAGGTTTACTAAACGAACATTCGATATCGTCTTAAAACAACACAAGTCTCGAGTTCGTTACAGCAGGTTGGATTGGTTGTTTTCGTGAAAGTGTCGTTTTTACCAAACTTAGTTTCAAAGTAGGGATGTTGATGTGTCAGAGTAGGAATTAGGGTTTTAAAGACCAGACATTTAACAAATTGTGGTCGTGCCGGAGTGGTTATCGGGTATGACTAGAAATCATATGGGCTTTGCTCGCGCAGGTTCGAATCCTGCCGACCACGTGTTTTTTTAAAAAATATATTTTTCGGAATTTAAATTTAAATAGATTTTGTATTTTTATATTTTTCATAATTTAATAATAATAATGTTTTTAAATTTGAAAGAATTTTTTTATAAATATAAAAGGTATTGTGGTCGACCAAAGTAAGTTAGATTTTTTTAAAAAAATTTAAAAGAACACTAGTTAAGGACCCGCGCGATGCTGCGGGTAGTTATTTTGAAATTTAATTTTTAAAATTAGTTATAAAAACTAATTTTAAAATTTAAATGATACAATAAGTACATCAAAAAATTAGTAGGCACAGTAATCCTCCATTAATTAGTGAAATAATTTTACTAAGTATCGTAATCCCAGTAATTAGTGAATTAGTGAATGAAAAGATAAATCAATTGTTTACGATTCTCTTCATTACTTTTCGTCAAATATAAAATTAATTTAAGTTCCATTAAATTTTTTTATTTTTTAATATATAATTTATATGTAAATGCTTAATATTATAAAATTAATATTTATACTTAATACCAATAATCTATAATTATTTAACATTTATTTATTATTTATATATTTTATAAAAATAAATTATATAATAAATTATTATATAATATATATATATATATATATATATAGAACCGGTTATCTTTATCAATAGCACTCGGTCTTAGTTTTCATCATTAGATCCACTTTGATGATTTTCATCCGCTAGATCATACTATTCAACCAACCACCCTTAAAAAATCATCCTACACATCTCAATCCAAATGGCCAAAAAGTTGGTAGCACCAATTACTTGGTGCTATTAATAGCATAGTAGCCTAGTTCTATATATATATATATATATATAGAACTAGGCTATATATATATAGAACTACTATCTATTAATAAGTAATTAATTGGTGCTATCAACTTTTTGGCCATTGGATTGAGATGTGTTAGATGATGTGGGCCCCCTAAGGTTAAGTGGGTGGTTAATGAATAGTATGATCTAACTGAAAATCATCAAAGTGGATCTAACGTGAAAACTTGGTAGCACCGAGTCTTCGTGCTATTGATAAGCATACTGACTCTATATATATATATATATATATCGAGAGAGAGAGAGAATGGGAGGAGGTCCAACCTCGCCGCGCCGTCCATCGCCCGCGCGACGCCGCGCGCCCGCCCCCACGCTCGCTCTCTACGCTCCGCCCGCGCGCGCCGCTCGTCCGCGGCGCCGGCTGGAGCCGTCCTCGCGGCTGCGCCGCGCCCACTACCGCGCCGCCCCGCCTCGCCCGCGGTGCCGGAGCCCACTCCCGCGCCGCCCCCGCCTCGCCCCGCGGTGCCGACGGAGCCCACCCCCCGAGCCGCGCCGCGCTCGCAGAGCCTCGCGCCTCCGCCCTCGTGCTCGTGCCCTCTAACGCGGGTAGCGGAATCGCTGTTAATTAAGAATGGGTAGCGGAATCGCTGTTAATTAAGAATGGGTAGCGGAATCGTTATTAATTAAGAATGGGATTAAGTATTGGATTTTCGAGATGAATAGAGGCGTTGTCGAGGAGGCGGGTCGCAGGATCGAAGCGGCGGTAGCGGAATCGGCGTGGATAATAAGTGGGATTAAGCGGTTGGGATTAAGTTTTAATTAAAAATAGAATTAAACTTAGGATGACACGTGGATGTTAGAACATGGAGATTAATAAGGAGTATATAGATATATTAAGTATTATTCCTATAAGAAGAGTGTAAGTATTTATATCATCTATTTGTAAAGTACACACAATGGTTTTAGCAAGTTCAAAGAACCAAGTTTTGTGTTTGTTTACCAAACCCTTCTTTGTATTTTCTACTCTATATTGGAATATTTAGAACTTGAGTTTCTGGTAAAATATTAGAAAAGGAGACAAAAACATTGTGAAGTTCCATCACTTAAAGAGATGCATTGATTTCTTTTCTTTTCTTTTCTTTTCTCTTTCTTTGATTTTAAAAGATGGAGTGATTTTGTATGCAGCTTATTAAACAGACTATCTGTTTCATTCATTCAGCAAATGATAAAAAAACCGAGGCAATAAGGATAAGGAAAAAGGACAAGAAAAAGAAATAGAAAAGAACAACAAAAGAAAAGGAAAAAGAGCGAAGAAGAAGAACGTCTCAACTACCAAAACGTGTCATCCAGCATTACAGAACTCAATCTAGAGAAAGTCTAGATTTATCTTACAACTGTTCCTAACGCAAGTGACAAATGACTTGATGATTGGTATTCAAGATTCTAAATTCGAAATCTAATTTCTTCACATTACTAGATAACATGCTGTCTTTCTCTCTTTCAAAAAAGAAAAAAAGGAAAAAAAGAACTCATGAAACTAAATACATAACAATCTTCATCAACCCATATCAACACACATTATGTCTCACAACTACAATAACAAGCATATATTAATATGTATTGCTGAAATATAAGTTAACATTTTCTCTATTTTCTTTCTCATTTGATTTCCGCAGTTGTACAATTGCTCATTGACTAGATCTTCACTCACACAAAAGCGAAAATAACTCAACACCCCTCTCTTCTTCTATGACCTAAAATGTTCCGATAATGTTTCGGAGGGCATTCGAGTCATCTGACTTTCCTGTAATCGATCCACCGCCCGACGGTTGATCGATCGTAACAAATTACAAATTACAAATTACAAATTACTATGAGGGTTTATTTGCAGATGAGTGGCCAACAATGTATGAACCAAAACCCCAAACTGTGATGACCAGAGACAAGATCTTAAACCCACTCATGGGATCCTGAAACAACACAACTGCTGCAATGCTGGTCAGTGGCACCCTAACTGCATTCAGCACACCTGCAAAGACTGTAGAAGCCAAGAACAGCACCCCTGTGCCCCCCAGCACCCCCAGCTGAAATGTGACTGCTGCCCAGAAAAGCACTTGCGCATACGAAGTCCCCCCGCCCTTAAAACTTTCCGCCTCCGACCGCATCTCCGCGAAGCCCTTCTGCACGACAAGCCCCAAAGTTGTGAACGCGAAAGCCGCGAACGAAACCATGACCTGCTGCTCCAATACCACATGAAAAGACCTCCTCCCGAGCACTTTTATAAAAACTAGCTCGGATAGCGCGAAGATCAGGCCGTGCAGGGCCGAGCCGAGGATGTCCCACACGAACCCGAGAGTGTACTGCTTGTCGGTGATCCCCTCGTAGCGGTCCGATCTCGCGTCGAGGGCTATGACGACCACGCCGGCCGTGATGATCACGATCGCGTTTACGGAAGCGAGGTTGATCCTGTTCTTGACGATGAAGTACCCGAAGAGGGAGGAGAACACGAGCGACGAGGCCGCGAGGAGCGAGGCGGTGGACGCGGGGAGGTAAGCGTAAGCCCACGCGAACATGAGATTGTCGGCCGCGCTGAGGAAGCCGAGAAGGATGTACCAAGCCAGCAGCTTAAGCGAAAGCGGAGTCGGCGATATTCGATTCGCGAAATAGGCGGGAATCAAGAAGAGTGCAGTCAGCGGCCACCCTGCGACCGCAGCCCACGATATGATCCATTTGCTCTGCCCGCCGTCGGAGTAGTAGAGGCGAGACAGGAGGCTCGACGCGGGAAATGCTGTCAGCATTGCCGCGCTGCTGAGAACGAGGAGGATGCGGTAGGAGACTGGTTTCCTCCGGAATGTTTCGAACACCGAGGAAGTGAGTTCGGTTATTTTTCCGCATAGCGAGGAAGCAGCAGAAGAATCTGAGACAACGCCGGTGGATCCTGATTCAGAACAATGTGCGGCATAGTTTGATCATGGTATTGCATATAAGGTACAAATGAGTACATCTTTTGTGGTTTAAAAAGTACGGAGGCTTCTGTACTTCAAGCTGTTTTCGACGACGGAACATCTGATTTGACGATTGATTCTGTTAAATCTACACTATTAGAACTAATTTTGAAATTAAATTTTATAATTTTTCAATACCATTTATCGGGTGATCAAAAAGTCTAAAGAAGGATTATTTTAATGGCTGATGCAACGGTGTAGAACAATACAAATTAGGTGAAATTTTACTTAGAAATTCTGCAAGCCTTTTTATCACAATTTATATGAGATTTTTATTTTTAATCATTCATTTTGAGGCTACTTATTCACTAGACAAATAAAATTAAAAAAATTATGAAATATGATTTTTAGATAATTTCAACATTATAGATTATATCTAATAGAATTGATCACCGAATCGAATATTCTATCATCGAAAACAACTTAAAAGTACGGACGTCTTTATTCTTTTAAAAGCATAGTAGTCTAGCTCCGTATAAATAATCAATAATTGTACTATAATTTGGGACATCCATAATAAATATCAAAAAGAGAATTGTGTCTAGAAGTTGCAATAATTGTTGTTTTTTTTTTTTTTTCCCGACAACCCGCACCGAATCCGACTCGTTGACATCCCTACTGTCTTGGATTGTTATGCCCTTAAAATTTCTTTAAGTTTTTTCTTTTCCCTCTCCTCTGGGAAATGTTTAAGAAGCAGTGTTCATGTAATATGACATGAGTAAGAGAACAGAGACATTAGAAATAACAAATTATGGCAAAATGACAATTTTATTTTATTTTTAAAAAAAAAACAACCAGAAAACTGACAGATTATTAAAAATTAAATAAAAAAAATTTGATACAGAAAATTTGAAAATTTGTGAGGGGACAAATCCTTAATCTCACTAGCACATAAATCAAGGTTTTGTGTTGTGATACCAACAATTCATTACAAGAACCCATCAATTAGATGAGCCCAAATCATCAAACCTACTCATAATAGAGATATAAAAACATCAAAATTACTCATAATAGAGATCTAAAAGAATGAGAAGAGAGAGAGAGAGAGAGAGAGAGAGAGAGAGAGAGAATATAGTGAGAGAGATTATGGAACCTTGAGGTTGGATTTGGTTGTGTGGTGCATCTTCTTTATTATCCATTGAAGTGGTGAGAGGCACTTTTGAGGAGGAGGAGGAGGAATGGGAAGCAAGGGGAAGGGGAGAATAAACAAAGAAGAGGGCATTGCCTTAGTAGAGTATAAATAATAAATAATAAATAGTAAATGAAAACATAATTTGTGCACCCTCATCAATGTGTATGAGAACATTTCTTTAGTTGAAAATAGTGGAGAGATCCTTTCAGCTATAGCCACACACCCCTTAACTTTGACTTGTTTTTCTTATTCTTTTCTTTTTTTTTTCTTTGCTAAAATATATAGAGAAACCCCTATGTGCTAAAATATTTAAAATATTAAAAATATTTTTACAAAGTTACGATGGTAATGAAGAAGATGAAATAACCAAATTATATACCTTACTTGTTCTATTAGAAAAAAAAATTTAATATATATTTTTTTATCTTTGAATGTTTTTTTGATATAAATTATAATAAATGGACAAAATAATAATGGAACTTGATGGAGAGAGGCTAAACATATAACCTTGAAATTTTGAGAAAATAAAATATAGATTTTTAGAAGTCGAAGAAAAAAAATTGAAAAATGATATTTACAGGAACATTTGTTGCATTTTAGCCTTATTTTTTGGACAATCCTAGCTATACAAAAATTATTAACCAGATGTATATATTACGAGCAATACTTCTATACTTTTTATTTTTGAATGTTGTTCATTTATTGCTAATTTTGTCATTCTGATTCTAACTCAGTCAAAACTCATCTTACACTTCTGGTCGGTAATTGGTTCTGAAAGCTTTCTTAGGGTGTGTTTGGATCCCTGTAAAATCAGTTCGAAAATTTTATATGTGAATTATATAATTGTTGGAGTTAATTGAAATTTGTAATAATTGTGAAGTGTAAAAAAAATAAGTTACACAATATTTGAACAAGAAAGTAAATAAATAAGATAGTCCCCCCCCCCCCCCCCCCCCCCCCCCCCCCAAAAAAAAAAAAATAATGCTGTTAGATGTTAAAACATCTCAAATAGGGCGTATTTCATATACTCTGCTCAATCAATAATTGGGGGTGAAACCGACCGTCCCTAAAGCAAGTGGCAAAAGGTTTGGTGGTTGGTATCCGAGACCCAAATTCGAATCTTAGTTGATTCATATTTCCAAATTTAAGTTTATTCTTTAAATGAAATAAATGAAGCGGGTAGCGTCTTACCTATCTCTCTCAAAAAAAAAAAAATTTGGGGGTGAAGTGGGGGATTTTTTAAAACTTGAACCTGAATTTGAATCCCACAAATTTTGAAAATTCATATTCAAAACAGAATTTGTCTAAATATTCAAAATCCGGACCCAAAATAATTATTTTTTTATTATATTTCAAAATATATTATATTAAAATTTTAAATTTTAAAAATACAAGACAAAAATATAACATTATATATATATATATATATATATATATATATATATATATATATATATATATATATGCTAGGGCTACTATCACTATTAATAGGATAGGAGCACTGTCTATCAAGTTTTTAACCCTTGGATGAGAAATTGTAGGGTTATAATGATATTAGTCGGTTAGAGTTGAATGATCCCCCTAGGGTTGAGTGGTCCCCACTAGATTATAATATTTAATCCAATGGTTAAAAATGATGAAAAAAATTTATCTAAAGGCTAAAAAATTGATAGACAAGTCATATCCTATTAATAGGATAGTAGACGGACTATATATATATATATATATATAGGCCACAGCTACTATACTATTATCAGTATTAGAGACCTACTACTTATAAGTTGTATATATATATTATGTAAAATCAATACAGGCTCAATACGGAATAAAGATAAAATTTATATTCAAATTCAAATCCGTCAATATTTTATTATTTATTTTTCAAAACTCTTATTCGAAATTATATTTGTTTAGTATCAAATAAAGTTGCCCAATTAAAATATCCTTTTGGTCATGGACATCCCTAGAGTTGACGGGCTTGTTTGAAATGAACAGATTCTCCTCTACCCCTGCTTCAAATGGTGGGACCAAGCTACATTCAAAATTAAGGGCAATTTAGTAATTTCACACCCCTTGCTCCCCTGCAGTCTTGTCCACTACTGCTGCCATGTGTGTGCCATTATTATCACTGCAGGCACCCCCCACACTCCCCACATGCCACAAACAAATCATCAATCCAACCAAACCCACATTGATTAAAATAGCAAAAAAAAAAAAAAAAAAAAAAAAAAAAAAACTCCAACGATGGCGGCGTCGTCTCCTCTATATCTCCAAAATCATCCTCTCCATGTCAATCTCGTCCTCCTACTGCTTTCCTTCTCTGCCGTCGCCGTCGTTGTCACTGCCACCGACCACATCGTCGGCACCAATCGCGGGTGGAACCCCAACATCAATTACTCCCTCTGGTCCAACAACCAGACCTTCTTCGTCGGTGACCTCATCTGTAAGCGTATTTATCTTTTGGATAACATAGTATCAGAGTCAGAGCCAGAGCCAGAGCAAGTCCTAAGACGAGACTCCTCCCTCGCTCCCTCTTGTTTCAAAAAAGTCTCGAGTTCAAATCACAATTTCGTTCATTATTTGTGAAAAGAAACTTGATTTGAAATGTAGATCAACCAGACTTCTAATTTAAGGCTTCATCCACTTAATGCTTGGGATTAAGTGAATGATACGCATTTTAGAGCTGTGTGAATTGCAAAAAAATAATATATAATGAATTTGCTTGGGCATTATCGAATTTCACTTTTGTAATATCTTTTTTTGTTTTCTAGTAATATGATGTTCGGCCATGGGCCCTCAGCACAAATGATTAAGAACTTAATGATTAGTATTCAAAAAAATAAATTTGAATAATAGCGAATAATTACTCTTGTCAAATCAATCTTTTCACTGATTATTTCTGAATCGTTTTTATCAGATCAATCAATTATTACCTTTGTAAGATCAATCAATCATTATTTTTATCCGCCGCAGCGTTCAGGTACCAGAAGAACACGTACAATGTGTTCGAGGTGAATAGGACTGGGTACGAGAACTGCACAATGGACGGGTTGACGGGGAATTGGAGCTCCGGGAAGGATTTCGTCCCCCTGGGGGCGGCCAAAACCTACTACTTCATCTGCGGCAACGGTTTTTGCTTCAACGGCATGCGCGTCGCAGTCACCGTCCGCTCACTCCCTACCAACGCCTCTGCCCCCCGCCGTGGTGCAGGAGCGGCAGACAATTCGGCGGCGTATAGGGTTAGGGTTAGGATTTGGGAAGTCGCCACGGCGGCAGCGGTGGCGGTGGCGGTTTCTTTTCTTTTCGGATAAACTCCAAATTGCTATCACGTGGTTTCGCTCATTTTTATTTTGTTATTATGTGATTCAAAATGTTATACTTAACCGTCTTATGATTTTATCTTTATTTTTATTTTTTTAAAAATTTACTATTAAATTGAGTAGCAAAGCAATTGTTTTTGATAAACACGGAATAGTTAATTGTAATTTTTTGAGAGTAAAATTAAAATAAGCTAAACTCGAAGAGGGCAAATGAAAGTTTACCACTTTGTC
The DNA here is from genome assembly GCA_025177825.1 of Aechmea fasciata. Classification (NCBI taxonomy): domain Eukaryota; kingdom Viridiplantae; phylum Streptophyta; class Magnoliopsida; order Poales; family Bromeliaceae; genus Aechmea; species Aechmea fasciata. The sequence continues at coordinate 10,421,846 of CM045935.1, read as the reverse complement.
TTTTTAATTTTCTTTAAATGATTTATTCTATTTTCATATTTTTTTTGGTTAAAATGTATTATTTTTGTTGTCCGAGTTTGATTTGTGACCGAGGCTTGTATCTTTGTTTTTGGTAGAGATGTTTAATTAGTCTTTAAATTTGGATTCTTAACAATTTTTATTAATTTTTTTACATTATTATAATTAGATTTTACGGTTGTAATTGCTGAACTAAATATTTTTATTCTTCAAAATATTTTTGAATATGAGATTATTTTAGCTCCTACTTATTTTAGAAGTTATATCGATATTAAGAATAAACTATTCATTTTCGAACCAAAATATACATAAAAGAGCTTTTTTTTTTTGCATTTCACCCCCTCAATTTTTTTTTTATAAATAGATCTATCAAATTTACAATTACAATTTAATTCTATTCCCGCTGTGCAGACATTGTATTAGCACCATGAACTGAAGCATTAAGTCAAATTTTTTCTTCCCTTTCCTTTTTAATAGACACGATCAACTATTCATCGTATTTACACAAGAAATACATTACCGTATTCAACTTATTCTCCTGCATTCACGTGGCGCCCTCTCCGCCGTATATAACCACAATAATTATAAATTTATAAAATTATTTGTGAGAATAATTTTTTTTAAAGAGGGCTAAATACAAAAACAAACCTACATAAAATTTTATTTATTTATTTAAATGGGTGTATAATATTGTTGTGTCGCTTTCATCTGTGGGGTAGGGGAGGAGTGCTTTTGGTTGAAGGGCAAAATAGTCATTTTACATACCGTAATTTTTTTGTGAATATTTTTTATTTTACAGGGGGGCAAAGTGTAGATTTTTAAATGTCAGAAGGGGAAAGTGAAAAAGCGGATTATTACGGGAGGATTTTATATAATTTAGCCTATAATTTAACTCTATTCCCGCTGTGTAGGCATCACATTAGCACCACGCAAGCGAATTGGAGCATTAAGTCATATTTTTCCTTTCCTCTTCTTTCTTCTGCATACGATAAATTATTCATCGTATTTAGACACAGTTAATGTATTACCGTGTTCAACTTATTCTCTTGCTCACGTGGCGCATGCGCAGCGGTGGCCGCAATATAGCCACAATTATAATTATAAATTTATAAAAATATTTGTGAGAATAATTTTTAATTTAATTTAATTTTATTTATTTATTTAAATGGGTGTATAATATTGTCGTGTCGCTTTCATTTGTGGGGTAGGGGAGGAGTGCTTTTGGTCCCCCCATTTTTATTCAATTAATAGGAAATAAAAAAAACTTCTTTAAATATCCATTTTTTTAAAATTTTTTCTATTAATTTTTAACATTTTATATTTTACTCTTTTAAAATTTTAAACTGGTGTTTGATTCAGGAAACAAATGAAAAAATAAATCCGTATTCCTTCTTTTGTTCTCAAACATTATTTTTGGTATTCGATATACGAAAACAATAATTTTTTTGTTCCTAAAATAAATTAATATAATAATCCAGTATAACCTTGGAACCACAGTTCCACCCTCCACCTGAAACAAACTTATTTCTATGTGACTAGCAAAATTCCGACCGGTTTCCACCCCGAATTCGTGACGGGTTAAAAAATACATCCCATAATCCGCCCGCCTCATAACTCGTCCTAAATTATAATATTATTAATATTTTGTAAAATATAAGTTAATAATTTTTAATAATATTATATATATAATTTAATAATATCAATTATAAAAATAAAAAATATCAATCACAATCAAAACAAAATTCAAAAGTTTCAAATACATTAGAAATGAGAGTACTAACTTATTGGTATTTTAAATTTTTTTATAAATATATTATTTTTTAGAAATATTTTTTTAAAATATAAATAATTTTCGAACGGATTGAGGGCGGATCATGGCGGGCGGATTCGATTCGAGTGGGTTAAAATTTCTCACATTTTTTTTCCCTATCCGTATCGGATCGTAAACTTTACCCCGTTTTTTTTGCCTCGAATTCGTTTATTTTCTTCCATTTACTGTCTCCGTCGGGACAGGAGCTCCACCAATCTAGATCTATTTGCATCCCTAGTTATCTCGAACCAAACGCAATTTAAAAGTGTTTTCAGAAGATTATGACATTAATATAGAGGGCAAAATTTCAACAAACTCCGGGAGTACGTAGCACGTAATAATTTAATAACATAAATTTAGTAAATTAAAATTTGATAATTAAAATATACATTTTTGCAATTTTGTGGACCATTGAAGCAATTCACCGCAAAATATGGAATCCAAATCCAAAACAAATATCAAGACAAACTGCTGTTAACTGATTATGATCAAATAAATTAAAATATTAAATAATAAAATTAAAAATTTTAAAATAAATAGTCAAATTTAATTTGTTTATAGTTCAGCTAAACTATACATTTTTTAACAAAATATAAAAAAGCGAAAGGAAAGAAATCCGAACGTTGGAGCCCAGCTGATAAAAAGCCAAAAATCTCGTCACTGCTCGGGCAACGGTCCAAAAACGCCTCCTCCAACGGCTAGTAGTTTTCCCCGATTTAAATATTCCCAAGTTTCCCCCTCACCTCGCCACCACCCCTAAGCTCTCTCTCTCTCTCTCTCTCTCTCTCTCTCTCTCTCTCTAAAACTAACACACACTCTCTCTCTCTAAAACTAACACACACACTCTCTCTCTAACTCTCTCTCTATGGCAACAACAACGATGTCCTTCTCCTACCTCTGTATCGTCGCCCTCTTCGCCGTCCTCGCCATCTCCGAAGCCGCCGATTTCTTGGTTGGGGGGAGCACAAATGCTTGGAAGATCCCGACCTCGGCCTCCGACACCCTCAACCAGTGGGCCGCGGCCAATCGCTTCCAAGTCGGCGACTCCCTCGGTACGTAATTCATCTCGCGACTGAAACAAATATAGTTGATAAGTCAGCATTATACTTATAAAATATATCTGAACTTTTAAATTTACGATACGACTCAGATCAAACGGTTAAAAACAAATTGTAGTTCGAAAAAAATTATATTTTTTATTTAAAAATATAGAACTGTCGTATATACAAGACTGACTGAAGTTTTAAATTTACAGTGTGGAAGTACGACAAGGAGAAGGACTCGGTGCTTCAGGTGACGAGAGAGGACTACTTGAGCTGCAACACGTCGAGCCCGATAGCGGAGCACGGCGACGGGGCCACGGCGGTGAAGCTCGCGCGGTCGGGCGCGTACTACTTCGTGAGCGGGGCCGAGGGGGCGTGCGAGAAGGGCGAGAAGGTGATAGTGGTGGTGATGGGGGAGAGGAGGCGCGGCGCAGGGCTCGCGCCCGCGCCAGCGCCGTTCCCGGCGACGACGGCCTCTGAGGGGCCCGCGGTGGCCCCAACGAGCGGCGGCAGCGAGACGGCGGTGGGATTCAAGGGAGCTGCTGCGAGTGCGAGTGCTGTGCTTGTTTTGGGGGTGGTGGCGGGAATGATTATTTGAACTCTGTTTTGAACAGTAGTTCTTATTCGTTTGGTTTAGTTTGATTTTTCTCGATATGGGAGGAGAAATTAATATCGAGCTCATGATATGCATGGAGATGAGTTTGTATTATTGTATGAAAATTTCATTTATTTAATTTATTAATCTATTTATTAATATAGCTGTGAGTATATATATGTGACCTTGCACATCTTCAAATGCAGAAGCAGAAGAAACAGGGATGCAAATGGATTAGGGATGGTGGACTTTCCGTCCCGATCTGTTCTGAATGAATGAGTTGTAAGTGAAAACTAAAAATGTAAAAAATGTAATCCGTTTCGATTCACGAAAAATTTGCTTCCGATTCGATCTGTCTCGAATAGAACGATAAATAAGAGGCAAAAATAAAAATAAAATTATCTATTCTAAATTCTGTCCGATCCGATAAAAAATAAAGCAAAAGGGGTGGGAGACCCTTTCTATCACCGGATCCGTTCTTTTTGCATCGCTATACAGAAGCTATTTATTTTCTTATTTTTTTTCTCTCTTAAAGAAATGTCTCTTCTAGCACATTAAAAATGTGAAGTAGATGTACTTGTCGGGCAATCTGTTTCTTAAATTCACTTTTTTGAGAGATAAGTAGCACGCTACCCGCTTCGTTTATTTCATTTAGAAATAAACTTAGCTAGAAATGTGAATCAACTAGGATTCGAACTTGGGTCACGAATACCAACCACCAAGTCCTTTGCCACTTGCTCTAGGGACGGTCGGTCCGTTTCTTAAATTCTTAAAAACGATTTAAAAAGAATTTTTGTTATAAAAAAATTAAAATGAATAAATATTATCTGAACTATAGATTATTTTGATTTAATTATTCAATCTATTAAAATTTTAATTTTCGTACCCAGTATTTCAATTTATTTGATTTGAGTTAATTGATAACTCTTTGGTGTACAATTTAAGCTAATTATTTACTTACTTCAATCAATTAAATTACAGTTATGTAAATTATATAAAATATACTAATTAAATCTGTGAAAATAAACAATGTATTTAAAATTTAAGACTAAAGAGTTAAATCAAATAAATTACTAAGTTCTTTAAATTTTTTACCTACATCTCAAAAAAAAAAAAAAAAGAAGCCCCCTCCAATTTGAAGACTCTAATTTTAACTATAATTAGAAGCAGTTAGAAGGATTTTATTAATAAAAGTATTAGAAAATCACTTTTCTGCAGAATCTCCAAAAATTGAAAACACGGACATTTGGCTTTTTATTATAGATTTTTAAAAATACTATAATTATAAAATAGGTTTTTAAAAAACTTATTTATAAATTTAGACTTATGCAGTGAATGAAGAACTGCTATTTAAATGCGATAAATTATTCACTATTTTTTTCAAAGCATTTAAAATTATTTTTAGAACCTACAATTGTACATCATTCAAAATTCAAAATTTTTAAATCACAGTATGACAAAATAAACATACGCTGGGGTGTTTGGTTTCATGTAAAACTGTGAAAAGTTGTTTTTGATGGAAAAAAAATTTTCCTGAGGAAAATAAATTTTACGCTCTTTGGCATTTGGTTTGTAGGAAAAGAAAAGTAGTTTTAAGATTCTTGTTGTTTGGATGAAAGGAAAAGAAAGAAAAATAAATAAAAAATCATTATACATATTTTGTCATAATATATATATAGAGTAGGGCTATTGTGCTATTAGAATCCTGACTGACCTAATGCTCCTAACTTTCTAACCACCCATCAAGTTTGATGGGTGATTAGAATGAAAAGAAAAAGAGATATTGGAGAGAAATTGAGTGTCTTAATTTTTCTTCTCCTTGAATACTATCGGTAGTAAACTGATTTGTTTTCGATGATAGAGTTTTCAAATCGATGATCGGCACCGTTAAACATGATCTAAATTATTTAAACTATCTGAAAATCAAATTTCACACATTTTCGATATTGTTCTTTTGTCCATTAAGTGAACAGAAAAATGAATGGCTGAAAATGAATATCCTTTAAATAGTGATGATACAATTTTTATATTTAAGATCTAGAGTCTAGATCTTATTTTAAATAGTTTAAAGAATTTTCTAACAAAAGTTTAGTTGATTTGAACTCTTCTATACCGTTAAACGAGCAAACGTACCATATCGGCCATTAAAATTATAAATTTTGTGACCCTTTGTCGTTCAGTTAGTGATGCCAAAAAATCATGAAATTTGATTTCTAGATAATTTAAATGGTCTAAATCATGTTCAACGGTGCCGATCGTCGATTTGGAAGCTCTATCATCGAAAACAAATCGGTAGTAAACCAAGCCGCTCGGTTTACTACCGATAGTATTCTAGCAAAGCTCTCTCTCTCTCTCTCTATATATATAATATATAGAGTGGAGCTAGAATACTTTTAGAAGCACCAAGCCCTTGATGCTTTTAAGTTTTTAATCCTTGAATCTACTCCTTGATTACTAATAGCCATTGGATCAAACACTATTCCATCCATAGTTGCTTAATTCATGAATTATTCTCGAATTTTTGAAATGGCGAATAAAACAGCCGAATTCGAATTTTTACGAAAAATTCGATAAAATTTGCGAATTTTTGAGCAAAAAATAATTATTCACGAATAAAACGCGATTCGCGAATAATTCGGCCCAAAAAACCGGCCCTCTTGCTGCGGCCTGCGAGCGGACTCATGGGCTTCCCGTGGCCCAAAACAGAAAAAATCCCGTCGCTCAAAAAAAAAAAAAAAAAAAAACCCTTTCTGATTTCTGAAAAGCATCGCCCCTCCTCGCCTCCCACATACCCCCTCCCAAAAAAAGGGTTTGCCCTAACTTCTCACCCCTGCGGCCATTGGAAGCCCGCCTCTTTAGAAATCGAAGATCGAAGATCGGGGGTTCTTCACTCTTCAGAAATCGAAACCCTCCTCGTCGCCTCTTCCTCTTCCGCTATCCAACGGTAGATCAGTAATCGGTTGGTTTTTTACAAACCAGGTACGATTTGAGTTTTTATTCTTCAAAGCAAAAGTTGGAAGCTTTTAGTCCTGAACTCCTGATGGATACTTTTTTATACACAAATGGCTGAGTGCTTAATTGAATGTGTCCTGTTATGTAGGGGTGTAAACGAGCCGAACACGAGCCAGCTGGAGTCGGCTCGTGTTCGTCTCGTTAATAAACGAGCCGAACACGAGCTGGCTCGTTAAAGTATCGAGCCGAAAAATTCAGCTCGTGTTCGGCTCGTTTACTAAACGAGCGAGCCGATCTCAAGCTCATTTCGGGCCGAACATGAGCTGGCTCGCGAACAGCGAGCTGGATTGCCACCCCTACTGTTATGCACAAAGAGGACCCAAATATAGAGCTAAATAATCTTAATTAATTTAGGGAGCAGGAAGTTCAGAACCTCCAATATATTTTGAATATAATAAAATCTAATGGTAGATAAGAATATATCTGATATATATGAATGTGTCTAAAAAGACATGTCTGATAAAAGTTTTGATGACAAATCTCTATTTTAGTATCAAGTATTTAGGAGTTTGCCACATTCTTATAATCAATCCCATGTATAAAAACTTAAAAAGGAAGTGTCTTGATAAATATGTAGCTTTCCTAAATTGTACTGTGATAGCTAAATTGTACAGTGACAGGCTAAGTAGTCACTATGGCTAAAATCTTATAGTACTTCATTGGTGCTTTGAGAATCATAATTTTCATTGTCTGTCTTAAGACAATTTCAAATTAATAAATAATTCAAAAGTGCCAACTTCATTTTATATTTAGTTTCTAACTATACTTGTATGTGAACTTTTTATATTTTACATTTAAATATGGACTATCTTGATCTCTTATTCTTAAAATTTTAAAAAATATGAGTATTTATGTTAATAGCATAAATTTTGAGAGGAAAAAAATAATTTAATAGCTGAATTTTTGATCCCGAATTTTTAATTGGTGAACGTATAATATCCGTATAAATCACGTATCCGAATAATCGGCGAATCCGTTTTTGCCCCTTTTTTCAACGAATTTAAAAATTAGAAGACGAATTTTATCCGAATTATACCCGTTCCGAATTTTTGCCGAATCTGAATTAACTAACTATAATTCCACCTACCACCACCTACCACCATCATCCCAACACTATATCTCTCCATTTAAAGGCTAAAAACTCAAAAGCGCCACCTCGTTGTTGCATTTGAGAGGATTCTAACTCAATATATATATATATATATATATATATATATATATATATATATATATATATATATATATATATATATATATATATATATGAAAATGCTTATTATTAGGAGCAACTTTAAATAAAACTAATGTTTCCTAACTACAACACCCATCAAGTTTGATGGGTGGTTAGAATGATAGAAGGATGAGATATTGGAGAGAAATTGGGTGTCTCAATTTCTCTTCTTCTTGAATTTCTCTTCAATATCTCATCTCTCTCTTTTTAACCACATCAAACTTGGTAGTTAGAAAGTTAGGAGCACAAGGTTCTTTGTGCTCCTAATATCTATATATATATATATATATATATATATATATATATATATATAGAGTCCTATTACTATACTTTTATGAGTATAGAGGCTCTTCTACTCATAAGTTTTTGACCGTTTGATCCACCATTTAATCATTTTTATCCGTTAGATTAAACTATTCAACCAACCACCCACTCAACCCTAGGGGCCCACTATCAACCAAACCGTAATCACTCTCATCCTAACCGCATATTTTTTCATCTGAATGGTCAAAAAGTTATGAGTACAAATGGCTCTATACTCATATGAGTATAGTAGCCACAGCCTATATATATATATATAGAGAGAGAGAGTTGAGACGTGCTCTTAAGAGCACAGCTTAAAATCATCCACCATCCATCTAACAAGATGGATGGTGGAGATTGATTTTACTTTTAATGTGAAAAGTCAATGTTAATGGGTTAAAAAGTTAACGAGAACTTTTCTCTCTCCCTCTCTCTCTCTCTCTCTTTTGTCATTGATTATAATATTAGTACATTAAACTAAAAAAAAGCCTACTCATGTTAAATTATTTGGTAAAATTATTTAGTTTTTTTTTTTTCTTCTTCTTCCTCGGAAGGGAGGTTTTTTTATAAAAAAAAAATTATTGTGGGGGGCTTCAGAAATTTTTTTTTTTTTTTTTTTCCGTTTGTAGTTTTCGAGCGGGGTTCGCAGCGGCGGCGGCGGGGCGGCGGGCATGGAGATGGGTCGCGCGGTCGGGGGCGGGCATGGGTGGGTCGCGCCGCGCGGGTTTCTCGATGGGCGGCGCGGGGCGGGTCTTCACGCGGCGACGGCGGCGCGAGGCGGGCATGCGTGGGTCGCACCGGTGTAGTTTGGGAGGGACGAGGTAAAGATGGTATTCTAGGAGAAGGTTTGGGGAGGAGTTGAGAGAGAGAGAGAGAGAGAGAGAGAGAGAGAGAGAGAGAGAGAGAGAGAGAGAGAGAGAAAGAAAAAAGAAAAAATAACAAAAGAGAGGAGAGAGAAAAAGCTCAGTTAACTTTTTAACCCAACTAACGTAGTTTTTCACATTAAAAATGAAATTAATCTCCACCGTCATCCATCTTGTTAGATGGATGGTGGATAACTATAGCATAGGGGGCTGTGCTTAAGAGCACACGACTCTCTCTCTCTCTCTCTCTCTCTCTCTCTGTGTATATATATATATATATATATACACAGAGAGAGAGAGAGAGAGAGAGAGAGAGTTGAGCTAGAATACTCTCAAAAGCACAAATGGAGTGGTGCTTTTGAATTTTTAGCCATTGGATGGAGAGATGTAGGGTTGAGATGATGGTGGTAGGTGGTGATTGGTCGGGTAGGTGGTGGTAGGTGGAATAGTGTTAGATCTAAAGGCTATTAGTAATCAAAAAGTAGATCTAAGGGCTAAAAACTTAGAAACACCAAAAGTTGGTGCTTCTAAAAGTATTCTAGCTCAATTATATATATATATATATCTATACTATATATAAAAGTACGTATATTTGAAATTGGGTCCGTCGACGTACCCATCTTTTGGCGGGAAAAATAGCGCCCTTTTTCACTTTCTATATATCGGGAAAAATAGCGCCCGTTTTCTCTTTTCTATATATATTAGCGCATATATATATAGAACTAGGCTACTATGCTATTAACACCAAGTCATTGGTGCTACCAAGTTTTTGGCCATTGGATTGAGAGATGTGTGGTTAGAATGATATGGGTCCCGTAGGGTTAAGTGGGTGGTTGGTTGAATAGTATGATCTAACGGGTGAAAATCATCAAAGGGGTGGATCTAATGAGAAAATTTGGTAGCACCAAATATATGGTGCTATCGATAGTATCCCAAATATATATATATATATATATATATATATATATATATATATATATATATATATATATATATATATATATATATATATATATATATATATATATATATATATATTTCCTAATAGGAAAACATCTTTTGTTTTAAAAATAACATATTTTATTTTTCTATTTGAAATTTAAATAGTAAATTTTTTATAAAAGATATTTTCCTATTTAGTTTTAAATATCTTTTTTAGATATTTTGAAAATCCTATAAATTTTTTTTTTTATATATATATTTCCGAATTTCATATGATTTTATTTTTCTATTTAATTTCAAAATATTTTTTCTATTTTATTTTTCTATAATTTCTAAATATTTTTTTTTCTATATATATTTTCGAATTTTAAAATATCTTTCCTTTTTAAGATATGATTTTATTTTTCTATTTAATTTCAAAATAATTATTTTTTTACATTAATTCCCGCTGATATTTTTCATTCTTCACCGCTCATATTTATTCCCGCTCTTATTTTTTACATTAATTCGCGCTCATATTTTTCATTTTTTTTCCTCTCCACTCTCTCATCACATTTCCCTTCCCCACTTTCCCGCTCATATTTTTCACATTCATTTCCGCTCATATTTTTCATTTTTTGTCCTCTCCACTCTCTCATCACAAATAAATATGGATAATCAAGATTTATTCATCTTCAAGCAACTTTGAGCATATTCTATTTGTCTTCAAGTAATTGCAGGAAAGGAGAGTATAATCAATATTTATTCGTCTTTAAGTAACTGGGCAGATTAACGATTGAATCTTTCTTCAAGTAATTGGGAAGACGAGCCAAGTAATTTATTTTAAAAATTTTTAAGTTATTCTTCTTTTTTTTCGGTGACCATGATGTATGGTATATGTTTTTTTTTTTTTTTTGGCGGTGATTTTGTTTTTGTGTGTGATAAATTTTTTTTTCAATGAGCATGATGAATGGTTCTTCATGATGCAACATCAATTATACATGGATTTATCCAATTTACAAAGCAACCGAAAATCCTTCTCCCCTAATACTTTTATTATATTTTATTTTCATGATCATTTGTAGATATTTTTTAATAAAATATAACATATAAATTTAGAAAATATTTCATTCTAAATTTTTTAATAAATATGATTTATAAATGTTTATTGATTTAAAATAAATTTAAAAAAATTGTTACGTGCAGTTGTACGTATACTCAACTAGTATATATATATATATGTATATATATAGAGAATTGAGCTAGAATACTTTTGGAAGCACCAACTTTTGGTGCTTCTAGGTTTCTAACCATTGGATCTACTTTTTGACTATTAATAACCTTTGGATCTAACACTATTCCTCCTACCACCACCTATCCCATCAACCACCACCTACCACCATCATCTCAACCTTACATCTTCCCATCCAATGGTTAAAAACTCAAAAGCACCACCTTAATGGTGCTTTTGAAAGTATTCTAGCTCAACTCTCTCTCTCTCTCTCTCTCTCTCTCTCTCTCTCTATATATATATATATATATATATATATATATATATATATGAGTGCGGCTGGGGTGCTTATGGAACCACGGAGGCCTCCGTGCTTCCACTTTGTTTTCGATGTTCCGACTTTCGAATCGACGATCGGCTCCATTAGACTTGATGTAGAGTATTTGAAGTATCTAGAAAATAAATTTCGCGATTTTTCGATATCATTTGCCTAGTGATCGAAGTGGCTCAAAATCAACTGAAAATAAAAATCTTACAAAATATAATGATATGACATTAAAATTTTAGATCAAAGTTATTGATCTTGTTTTATATGGTATAAAGAATTTACTATCAAAATTTCATGTGATTTGGATATTTCTACACCGTTAAACTTGCAACCAAGCTCGCTTAAAATTAGTGATTTTGAGCCTCTTCGATCACTAGGCAAATGATATCGAAAAATCGCAAAATTTATTTTTAGGTACTTCAAATACTCTAGATTAACTCTAACGGAGCCGATCGTCGTTTCAAATTCCGAACATCGAAAACAAAGTGGAAGCACGGAGGCCTCCGTGCTTATATATATAAGAGTCCATTCTTTATGCTTTATCAATAGTACGGAGGTCTTCGTGCTACCATGTTTTTCACCGTTAGATCCACCCATTTGATGATTTTCACCGTTAGATCATACTATTCAACCAACCACCCACTTAACCTAGGGCCCACATCATCCTAACCGCACATCTCTCGAATCCAACGGTCAAAAATTTGGTAGCACCCGAGTTGGTGCTATTAATAGCATAGTAGTTTATATAGAACTAGGCTACTATGCTATTAATAGCACCAACTCATTAGTCTTCTCAAGTTTTTGACCATTGGATCGAGAGATGTGCGGTTAGGATGATGTGGGCTAGTTAAGTGGTTGGTTGAATAAGTATGATCTAACTGAAAATCATCAAAGGATGGATCTGACTTTAGAAAACTCTGAGACCGAACGCTTCGCTATCGAATCTTTACTAAATTTGATAGCATATATATATATATATATACACGAAGTTGGATTGGGCTAATGATGGAAGAGAAACTCATTCATGGAGAGTAAAAAATATACGGTGGGCCTCATACTGTAACATTAAGCTACACATGCCACGTGGTTGGAAGATTAAGAGGATTAATGTAGATTTATTTATTATTTATTTATAGATTATATATATAGAGTTAATTCTTATATTTTTATGAGTATAGAAACTCTTATACTTATAAATTCTTTCATTAGATCTACTCTTTAATCATTTTCACCCGTTAGATTATCTTATTCAACCAACCACTCAATAGAGGCCCACTATCAACCTGTCATATGTCATCCTAACGTATTTTTTTTTAGTAAAGAGGCTAAAACTTATGAGTACGAAAACATCTCGTAATAGTATAGTATGCTTAATATATATATATATATATATATATATATATATATATATATATATATATATATATATATATATATATATATACTATAAAATAAATTATTCTATATTTATAAATAAAATATTATGTACTAGCAAATTTATAATAAAAATAAAATATTATAAATACATATATATACACTGATATAGAAAAAAAGATCCACGGTGGGTCCTCTCACGCGGTCCACGAGAAGAAGCTTTTCTCGTGACCGCCTCTTTTTCCGCTGCTATGAGCCGTGCCTTTTGTAAAACGTTTTTTGTTTTCCGCGTAAAAATGACGGAAAACGAAAAATTCTATTTTTATCTAAAATCTGTAAAAAAAGTTTTCGTGAAAAATTATTTTAGTGTAATCCAAACAACCAGATGAAAATATTTTTTTGGCTATTTTTACGAGTAACCAAACGCACCCCTAAACTATAAAAGAAAAGGTTGAAATTTCTCATAAATTTTGAACTTTTTTTAAAATCCTAACTTTAAAACATTTTAAAAGTTCATGAAACTTCAAAAAGTCAGGTACTAAGTTGTAATATCAGAAGAGTACAGGGACTGCACATACATTTCCAACCCCTTCCTTTTCTCTCTCACATACCCCTATAAATCACAAACCCTAACCCTTTTCCTTTACTCCTCCTCCTCATCCCTCGTAGCGCACCCATGGCCTCCTCCGCCGCCGCCACCACCGCCACCGGAGATGGTGGCGCCGCCGTCTCCGCCTCCGGTGTCGTTCCGATCTCGGCCGTGGAAGCCCTGGCCAAAACCCTAGGGCATGCCGAGGAGGTGCGCGCCCAACTCGGCGAGTTCCTCGCCGCGGCCGACCCCGACGCCCTCGCCGAGCTCCCCCCACTACGCCGCGCCCGCGCGTTCCTCGCGCTTGCTAGTGCTGCCTCCTCCCTCTTCTCGGGTTAGGGTTTCTCTCTCTCTCTCTCTCTCTCTCTCTCTCGTTCTAGGGTTTGGTAACATGTTGTTTATTTGAGCAGTGCGATTGCGATGTAGCGGGATCAACCCGGATGATCACCCCATCGCAAAAGAGCTTGTAAGTTTTTTGTTTCAATAGTTTTATTAGGTTTCTTTTTTTTTTTCAAAAAATAAAAAAGAACAGAAACCCTAGACCCACCTAAGCTTGATTAATGACCTAAATTATCTTAATGATCCGATTCTCGACAAAATACCATCTCTAGAGTGGATTATTTGCAACAAAAACGTAATTTTCTAGCGGTTTGTGTTTTCGCAAAATTGAGCTAAAATTTATGCATGTTTAGGGCTTTTTTATCGATTCAAAATGGGTTTTTTTGGGACTAATTTGATAGGAAATTTCATGTGGGTACTTTTGTTTCGACACTTTAAGTGCTAGGGTTTCGATTGCAGGAGAGGTTAAGTTTGCATGAAGAGAAATTGGAGCGGTTCGAGAGCTGGAGCAAAGGTGATTAAACTCCTTGTTTGGTGCTTTTTGGCACTTTTTGATGCATTTTTTGGTGGCTAGTTGTCTTTTTTTTGTTATTAGCTTTAATATTATTCTCCATTTCGTTCGTCCTTTTGTATTGCACTTCTAACGATGTTTGATTTACAGCTCCGCTACGGCCTTCGACGACCTTAAACTACCAGGCAGCAACCCGATTCATCGGGCATTCGCTGCCGCACTTAACATCCGGTAGGCATTGAATGCAAATTCTATGTTTTGATAGTAGTTACGATTTTTTTGTTTGATCTGATCTCAGTAGTTCTCATTGTTTCAGTTGTAATAATTTAGTCTCTGAAGTTAGTTATTTTTGTACAACATTCATGTTATAATTGAAACTTGACTTAGTTCAAAACTAAGGAATAAAATTGAGACAAAGGTAAAACCTCTGGGATAAGATTGAAACACTGGGGATGAGATTGAAATTGAGGGCCAACTTCAGGGACTAAATTCTTAGGAGTAAAACTTTAAGGATGAAATTGAAACCAATGTTAAGCTTTAAGGACAAAACTTGGTTTTTTCTTTTTCACGAATCTGAGAATAATGCTTATGTAATTCAGAGCAGAGGAAAAGTATGCGGGACATCAGTCGAGGACAGGGAGTGAGGAGTAGACCTTCTAACGATAGGGCTCGTAAGAAGAGGAAGGAAGCCGACAGGCCGAACGTACGTCTGGCCGCGCAAGAGTTTCTTGAAAAGGCAGCTCGGGAACTTTTTAGCTCGAAGGAGTCTGGAGTGAAAGGCCCGCTGCGAATTATCTCAGATGAAGACGATGAATAATTTGTTTGGCATTTCCAATCTTGGGTTTCAGGTCTTGTATTCAAACACCGAGTTTTCCATGATATGGGTTCTTGCATATTACATATATATTAATCTATTTTGCTTGATGATGATCTCTCTATCTTCTCAAATTACAACAAAATGTTTTGATTATAGCCGTTTGAAGAACCACTTCCCCTCTTACAAAGGAATTAGAAGCTTCAAATTGGAACTCATTCTTTTAGGGCCTAGAATCCCATGTCAGCTTTTGACCATAGCAAAATCTTCTGCTTTTTGGAGTAGAAAAGTTGTTAGCCATAACACAAAAACTTAATGTGATAAGATTCTTATGCGGCAAATTCTAGATAAATGTATGGGCACATAATTGAATGATCATGTAGCCGTGAACCTGTGAATAAGTTATTATGGTTTACATGTTGAGTTATAAAAGATAGTTTTGTCGCACGGTGTCTTCTACTCCGAGGCTCCGACAAAAATATGAAGAGAAGATCCTGAACTTCTTATTTTGCTCGACATATTCATTCAGCTTGTGATTGTTTTATTTAAGCATACTATGTTTATTATTTAGACTTTGGAAGCAGCCAACTGTATGACTACGGTTACGTTTACTTTGCTTTTATTAATTGAACCGAGAACCGTAGATCAGTGATGAGTTGTGAATTGCGACTTTGAGTTAATGTTTCAAAATTCACAAACAATCACATGCGCTCGCTGCTCGATCTCTTTTGTCGATTTTCTAGGCTCAATCAGTATCTTGTTTTCTTATCAAATTATCACAAGATTTCTGCTGAATACGAGCGGAAACAAGAAAATTATTTCCCTGTTCTGCTAAACTTCTTTTGAAACTCTTTAAATACAATAGATTCTTTCGCACTTGTATGCAGCGAGAGTTATAATCCTTGCTCTTCTAATCATTTTGATCTCATTCAATAGGAATTGTTCGGAAGTATCGCGTCTCCTTCATTATTATTATTAGCACCTTGTTTGTGTCGCGATGGAGCTTGAAGAGCCAGGTGAGAAGTAAGACAACCTTAGAAGAGATTCAGGCTTGCGATTTCCGTTTTTATTTTTTTTTTAAATCACCTACATATCTATGTCAATTTTTGCGAGATCAATGTTCATCTCTCTGTTACCTTCCGAGCTTTAGCAAAGTTTCATTTCACCTTCAAACTTTTAAAATAGATATTTAATATTATAAACTCTAATATTTAATTCATGTTCCCCCTTTCGTCAGTTTATTGTCAAGTTCTGTCAATCGAAAGCTTAGCTAAATTTTTTTACAATTTTTAACCAAAATTAATTTTCGAAGCCTGATTTAATTATGCAGAAATCACTTTTTTATTTCACTTTGATTCTTATTCTTTAAAAATAAATCTAATGGTCGATATAAACTTTTGTAAATATGTCAAATCAGTCCATATATTTATTTTACTGCTAAAATCATTGACCAAAAAATAACATTTGGAAGCCATTAGCTAAATTTAAGTTTATACATTTATAAATTCACTCATGTCCAGATGCTTTCTGGGTTCACCATCTGGTTCTCCTGCTCAACATCATGGCTGGACTCTCCTCTTCTTCTGCTTCTATTCCATCATCTTTCAAGTTGCAAGGTATAACAGATATTTTCGCAAACTTTGTCTTCTGCTTTTTCTCCATCTTTAACATTTTTTCTACTCTAAAAAGTTCATGACTTATTTAGTTTATCTATTGTTTTTATATTAGGCCTTTCGAACATCTATTTTTTATCTGTTCTAGATTTTCGCTTCTGTGTCGATTGTTTTTTTTAATTGTTGTTTTATTTTAGGCTTCCAATTTTTTTTTTTTTGAAGGTTTTAGTTTGTAATTTTTGTAGTTGTGATTTTAATTATTTTTTTTTTTTTTTTATTTTTTTGAAGTTTTTTTTTAAAAAAATTCTTAAACATAACAGTTATATGGTTTGGTTTGTTTTTCAATATATTTTTTGAATAAAATAATAATAATAATGAACACACTTAATAGAAAAATAGTTGTGGTTTTGTATTTTCATGTTTGGTTATATTTATATATAGTTAGAACGTTTATAATGGGGGACGTGGAAAAATCTCTCGTACCAAGAGAGAGATTATTGATGAAATGAGAAGCGTTGTGTAAGTAGATCTTTTAGTTCGTCGAGAATCGGATTTTGCGTCTATCTAAAGAGTTATACTTTTATGGTTGTGCATTTTTTTTTGTGAAAATTTCAGGAATAGAATTAGGAAGTTTAATGATGAAAATTTTCGATTATCTTAGAACGAGCATGCAAGGTTGATTAAAAAAAATAATACTTGTGATATTGATTTACTGAAAGCTGAGATTACTTGTGAGATTGCTTTACTGAAAGCTAAGATTGATCAAGAGAGATTAAAATGGATTAAGCTATGTCTCTTTGGGTGATCTAAAACTATTTGTCCGGAGAAGTCGTAGCTATCGCTTACCCTCGATTATAGATTTATACGACGATTTGTGGGGAGATAGCACATTTCTATTTAAATGATGTAGAATTAGAAAAATATTCTAAGAAGATTAAAAATGTCAATTTAGAATTTTAGATGAAAAATTTTTTAACACTGTTTTACTTGACGCACCTTGTATAGTAAGGCGTGATTTTGTTCATCCAAAAAGTGAAGTAAATTACTTCCGCACAGATTTATTTGTAGTTTTGATAACTAACGTACAACTTGAAAGGCTTCTCGAGCGATCTGATTTTTAAGTTCCACTGGGCATATTGTTGGAATGTTAGTTTTTATTTGTAAGTTTATGAATTTCGTCTTGATACACAAGTGGAGTAAAATATATAAAAAAATTAAGAGTTTAGAAGATACTCGATGATAATTACTCGCCATTTTTTCCTGAAAAAAAAATAATCTAATGAAGCGTTTGGCATTTAAAAAATAGAGTAAAATAACCATAAGGCAATGAGAAAAAAAAAAAAAAATCTACCATTTTTGTGCTCACTCACAAGACTATCAAATCTTAAATTTAAATATTAAAATTTTAAATTTCAATATAAAATTAAAAATTAAAAATTTATATTTTAAATTTCAAATTTTAATTTAGATTTTAAATTTCAAGTTTCAAATTTATACTTAGGTTTTAAATTTTAATTATTTGATTTTAAAATTTCAAATTTCAAATTTAAATTTAGATTTTCTATTTCTAAATTGAACATTTACATTTAAATTTTAAATTTTAATTGAAGTTTTAAAATTCAAATTTTAAATTTTAAATTTTAAATTTTAAATTTTAATTGAAATTTTAAATTTTAATTGAAATTCTAAAATTTTAAATTTAAGTTTTAATTGAAATTTTAAAATTTTAAATTTCAAATTTTAAATTTTGAAAATTTTAAAATTAGGAAATTCTATAGAATTGAACAATGCGCATGCAGGATTTTTTTTTTGAGTTACAAGATTTTCTATTTTATTTAGACAAAACCTCCATGAAGATTTTTTTATTATGCATTTAAACAGGTCCTAGAGAAAAAGAATATATCATATGTTCACCGACGAGTACTACTCGAGCCTTTTTCTTTCTCTTCTTCGCCTTTTCTTTTGTTTTAATTTTTTTCTTTATGAGTATTATAAAATTTTTTTAAAACGCTAACATGGACAGTAAAATTCATACACTGACAAATGAAAATGAAAATTAACATTCTAAAATATGCCAAGTGGAATTGAAAATCGGACCGTTGGACAAACTTTCCAAGCTGTGTAAGTTATTTATCTGAATTAAGGGCACATTCGAGCGGAAGTAATTTATTTCGTTTTTTAGATGAATAGCATCTCGCTCCTTTTTGTAGGCAGGTACGTCAGAGTCAAGCAGTATTAAGAGTATTTTTTTTATCTAAATTTTCATTCTTAATCGTCTTAGGATTTCTTCTGCTTATATATTATTTAAATAGAAATATGTTATTTTTCGCAGACCCTCGTATATATTCATATTCGAGGATGAGCAATAATTATCACTTTTTTTGCTCGACAAACAGTTTTGCACCTCTAAAAGAGGCATAACTTGCATTTTCATCTTCCTCTCGAGCAATTTCAATTTTTAGTAAAGCGATATCATGAGAATTATTTTTTTTTAATCAGCCTTACATGTTCATTCTTAGATGATCGAAAATTTTCATCATCAAATTTCTGAATCTCTATTTCTGTGAAGTTTTCATGAAAGGGATGCGTAGCTGTGAAAATATAATTTTTTGGATGGACGCAAAATTCAATTTTCAGTGAACTAAAATGTCCACTTCTATTATCGGGATAGTAATTTCGATGAGCCATACAACGCTACTCATTTCATGAAAAATTACTCTTTTTCTTGGTCCGAGAGCTTTTTCCATGTTTCTCTTTGTAAACATTTTAGTTATATATAAATTTAAGCAAACATAAAAATATAAAGCTATCTATATTTTTTGTGTTCATTATTATTATTATTTTATTCAAAATTATTGAAAAACAAACTATAGAATTGCTATGTTCCATAGTTTTTTATTAAAAAATATTTTACAGAATAAAAAAGTTATCAAAATAAAAAATCATTCGGAACCGATACTACGAAACCTACCACTTAAAACAGTACATCAAAAAAAATATGAAAGTCTAAAATAAAACACCAGCAAAAAAAAAAATGATCGACATAAGAACGAAATCTAGAACATCTAGAAAAAATAGAAGTTCGAACGACCTGATATAGATACACCAGGTAAAATAAATAAATTATGAAGCTTTTTAGGATAGAGAAAAGAGTGAAGAATCAAATACGTCCTTTTTTCTTAAGAAAGAAAGAAATTACGAACATGCTAAATCAATCACTGGGTTGAAATATGGTAATTGGATTATCGTATTCTAAGTGGCGCTCGCCGCTCGCATGGTAAAAAATGTATCATATATATAAATATAGATATAGATTTGTTTGGGCTTATTAAAAATACGCCAAGGGGCTAAATAAAAAAAGAAAAAGAAAAAAGCCACAAATATGAGATGTTGGAGAGGTGCAGGGCAGATGGGCGCCAGCTGCTGGAGAGTGGTGGCTGTTTCTGCTTGCACTTGTTATAGCAGTCCACTATTGAAAATATAAAATTATAACTTAATGTAATAATAAACGTACGTTATATTATTTAAGAAAAATGTACAAAAATTATTTTTAGCTAGGCTAGTATACTATACAAGTTATTTTTTTTAATGATGTCGCTTCCAAATCGACGATTGGCTTCATTAGACTTGATCTACATAAATTTCATACTTTTTCATAATTTTATCATTTTTCGATATCATTTATCACGTCAAACGACTAGTCTAAAAATGAACGATTAAAAATAAAAATCTCAAAAAAAATTAATATAGAAGACTTGAATTTAAGATCAGAGGTACTAATCTTACTCTAAATAGTAAATTTTTTTTTTATCTGATTTGAATTGTTTTACACTGTTAAATTTACAAATGCATTACATCTACTATTAAAATTGTCAATTTTGAGACCTTTTGATTACTAGTCAAATGATGTCGAAAAATTTAGGAAAAACTTCAAACAACCCCCTGTGGTTTCACGCTTTTTCATTTTAATAACCTGTGGTTTAAAGTGTATCAATTTAGTACCATGTGGTTTCTTACTTTATCACTTTAGTACTGTGGTTTAAAGTGTATCAAGTTAGTACCCTGTGGTTTTAATTTTGTATCAATTTAATACCTTGTCGTTTTTAAACCACAGGATACTAAAGTGATAAAGTGAGAAACCACAGGTACTAAAGTGATAAAGTGCAAAACCACGAGTACTTGATACACTTTAAACTACAGTACTAAAGTGATAAAGTGAGAAATCATAGGATACTAATTTGATACATTTTAAACAATGGGTATTAAAGTAAAAAAAGTGAAACCACAAGGGGTTTTTTAAGTTTTCCCAAAAATTTATATTTTAAAACTCTTAATTTTTAAATTTTTTTAATTGCATTATATATTTTAGAAAAAAAAAAATTATCGTCTTTAAAATTATTAAACATATAGTCGTTATTAATCGTCTCTTAGATCATATTGTTTTTTTTTGTTTTTTTTTTTTTTTGGAGAGAGAGAGATAGGTAGCATGCTACCCGCTTCGTTTACTTCGTTAAGAAATAAACTTAACTAGAAATGTGAATCAATTAGGATTCGAACTCGGGTCTCGGATACCAACTACTAAGCCTTCTGCCACTTGCTCTAGGGCGGTCGGTCTCTTATATCATATTGTTAGTTCCTCCAACAAATGGGTTTGATTGAAACACCAAAAAAACCGTCTCCTCTTCTAGCACTTAAATGTGGATGAGAGAATCAAATCCTGGCCTCCAAAGAAAATCCACAAACTTCCCTAAATGGATCTAGGGTTCTCTTATTTTTCTAGAGTGAGAAAGAGTGAAGTGAAGTGAGAGAGTTTGTAATTTTTGCAGATTTGAACTTCCGAAGTTCGTTTTCGCTCCATTTGCAAACAGCTTGAAACTATTAATGGCATCCATATCGTGTTCGTGTTCTAATTCTTCTGAAAGCTACCGAATCACTATATCCGAATCGTGCAGTGTCTTGTGTTCCTGTAAGTGTCTATGACGCATAACTATTCTGTAATCAGTTTAATCATTACTAAAATGTTTGATCCCGCTAAAAAAAATCAAGTTTACAATCCATCCCATCTTCGCCAACATTTACTTTGGTGGTTCAATGCAGGAGGTAACGATGCAACCAAGAAGCATAAAGTAGTTTAGAGCTCACTTTAAACACCAATATACATCCAATGCAGTTAGCTACATTACTACGACTCAAAATATACAAATTAAATTGAAAAGATAAATAGAGACTAAATTGCAGAAAAACCTCCTGTAAAATAATTTTTAAATATATTTTTATTATTTTGAAGGACGCTTTCAATATAAATTAAAAGAAATAGATGGAATAGTGCGGAAGGAGGCTAGATGCAAAAATTGAATTTTTTTTTTTTTTTTTTTTTTTTAGAGATAAGTAGAACGCTACCTGCTTTGTTTATTTCATTTAGAAAATAAACTAGGCCAGAAATGTGAATCAACTGGAATTCGAACTAGGGTCACGAGTACCAACCACCAAGCCCTTTGTCACTTGCTCTAGGGACGGTCGGTGCAAAAATTGAAATATTGTTGAGGTAAAATATAGGTTTCTACAAGTTGGGAGGAAAAAGGTAAAAAAGCGCATATTTATAAGAAAGTTTTTTGTAATTTAGCTATGAATAAACTAAAATTACCATCCTATCAGAAAAAAGGAGGAAAAAAAAAAAGAAAAAAAAAGAAGATTGTACTGGTTGAAGAAGCGTGATTACAATCTCTTTGTAGAAAAGTATGGACCGGGAAGAGGCCACCTGACAAAACAAAATACAGATGAAGAATAGACTATCAAAGTGGATATATTAGCAATAAAGGAGAAAAGCTAAATTACAGAAAAAAAAAAAAAAAATTATTCAAAAATTTATACATTATCCTCCTAAAAATAAAAAATATTCACGGTGATAAAATAATCAAATTATTCCTCATCTTCTTCGGGATGGGCATGGACGGAGAGGTGGGCAAGGGTAAGAGCAAGGAGAGGCGGCGGAGGCGAGCGGGCAGTCGAGGATGAGAAAGGAAGAGAGTTTTGGGGTTTTGAGTTCAAAAAACAAGATATAAATGAAATCCTAATCGAACACTAACAGCGAGAATCAAAGTAAATATTTTTTATTTTTAAAAAGGCAAAGTGTAGGATTTTCAATGATAGGGGGAAAAGTGAAAAAGTGAATATTGACAAAAATATTTCTGCAATTTAGCTAAAATAGTTGAGCTAAAATACTATCGATAGTAAACGGGCTCTGTTGCCACTAAATTGTTTTCGATCATGGAGCTTCCGATTTGAAATTTGGTTTAGATACTTGAGTGAGAGATCATGCTCAACAATGCCCATCGTCGATTTGGAGGCTCAATCATAAAAAACATAGGTAATACTAAATATAGCAACTCAACTATATATATATATATATATATATATATATATATATATATATATATATATATATATATATATATATATATATATATATATAGTAGAGCTAGAATACTTTTAGAAGCACCAATCTCATGGTGCTTCTAAGTTTCTAGCCCTTAGATCCACTCCCCAATTAATAATAGCCTTTAGATCAAATACTATTCCACCTACCACCACCTACCACCACCTACCACCATCATCTCAACCCCACATCTCTCCAATCTATGGTTAAAAACTCAAAAGCACCGCCATTTTGGTGCTTTTGAGAGTATTCTAGCTCAATGGTTATATCCACTTGATGATGACTTTATTATGATTTCGAAAATTTACGAAATTTATTTTCTATAAGTTTCAAATACGTTAGATCATATTTAACGGAGTGGATTGTCGATTCGGAAGCTCCATCATCGAAAACAACTTATGAGTAGTAGGTCTCTAATACTCATAATAGTATAGTAGGCATGGCCTATATATATATATATATATATATATATATATATATATATATATATATATATATATATATATATATATATATATATATATATAGAGTATAGCTACTATACTATTATGAGTAGTAGAGCCCCACTACTCATAAGTTGTTTTCGATGATAGAGCTTCCGAATCGACGATCCACTCGTTAAATATGATCTAGAGTATTTAAAACTTCTAGAAAATAAATTTAATTTTTCAAAATCATAATAAAGTCCATCAAATGGGTATAAAATGAACGGCGAAATCGAACAATGTCCTAACAATAGATGATCGGATCCTTCAATTTAAGATCGGAGTTATTGATCTTTATCTAGGTAGTGAATAGAATTTTCTATCAGAAATTCAACCTATTTCAATTCTTTTACACCGTTAAACTACCAAGTATCCCATATCGTAGTTAAAAATTATTAATTTTGTGAGCTTTTGATCGTAAGGTAAATGATTTCAAAAATTACGAAATTTATTTTCTAGAAGTTTTAAATACTCTAGATCATATTTAACAGTGGATCGTCGATTCGGAAGCTCTATCATCGAAAACAACTTATGAGTAGTAGGGCTCTACTACTCATAATAATAGTATAGTAGCCCTACTCTATATATATATATATATATATATATATATATATATATATATAGTTCGGCTACTATCCTTTTAATAGGATAGAGCACTTGTTCTATCAGTCTTTTAGCCTTTGGATCAATTCTTTTCATCATTTCTAACCATCAGATTAAATACTATAACCCAGTGGGGACCACTCAACCCTAGAGGGACCATTCAACTCTAACCGACTAATATCATCCTAACCCTACAATCTCTCATTCAAGAGTTAAAAACTTGATAGGACAAGTGCTTCTATCCTATTAATATGATAGTAGCCCTTATATATATATATATATATATAGAACTAGGCTACTATGCTATTAATAGCACCAAGTCATTGGTGCTATCAAGTTTTTGACCGTTGGATTGAGAGATGTGCGGATTAGGATGATGTGGCCTAGGGTTAAGTGGGTGGTTGGTTGAATAGTATGATCTAACGGGTGAAAATCATCAAATGGGTGGATCTAACGATGGAAAACTTGGTAGCACCGAGTGCTTCGTGCTATTAATAGCATACCAGCCGGACTCTATATATATATATATAGAATTAGGCTACTATACTATCTATAGTACGGGAGCTCCCTGTAACGACCTAGCCCACTAGCAACAATAACTCGTTGGGCCCAACCACCGTCTCAAAATGCTTAAGCCCAGTTATTATTACTAGTGTCTAAGTCTATTATAAACCCAATGACAATTCCTTTCCCATCCGATGTGGGACTATTGGGGTGTCACGGACTCCCTCCGTTAACGCCCTGACGTCCTCGTCAGTCCAATCACACACACAGCCCAAGATCACCAGGCTATGTGAGACTCGTCTCGCTAGCCCGTCATCCAGACCCTAGCTCAGCCGACACTCGCCACACATGTCCAGCTGGTGAACCGGCTCTGATACCAAATGTAACGACCCAGCCCACTAGCAACAATAACTCGTTGGGCCTAACCACCGGCCCAAAATGCTTAATCCCAGTTATTATTACTAGTGTCTAAGCCTATTATAAACCCAATGACAATTCCTTTCCCATCCGATGTGGGACTATTGGGGTGTCACACTCCCATACTATAGTATTGTTTTCGATCTTAGGGTATTCAAATCAATGAACCACACTGTTAAATATGATTTAGGGTATATGAAGTTCTTAGGAATAAAATTTTAGTTCTTTTCGATATCATTTACTTAGTAAATAAATTATGTCAAAATAGACGGTAAAAATTGAATGTTCTTTAAAATTTGAGTATAGAACTTTTAAATTCAAAATCAAGAATGTTAACCTTAATATATATAGTTTAAAGTATTTTCTATCAAGATTTGAAGAAATTTAGATTCTTCTACACCGTTAAACTCCAAACTCGTCATAATAGCCATTGAAAATTAACAATTTTGAAATATTTTGATCATAAAGTAAACTGTGTCGAAAAAATATAAAATTTTATTTCTAAAAATTTTAAATATCCTAAATCAGTTTTAACGATGTGGATCATTGATTTGAACGCCCGAGAAATCAAAAACAACACTATAGTACGGGCAGGGGTGGAAACGAGCCCAGCTCGAGCGAGCTTAACTCAACTCAAGCTTGGCTTGAAATTAATTTCGAGCGCTCAAGCTCGGCTTGAAATTAATTCGAGCCTCGAGCGAGCCTAATTTCGAGTCGAGCGAGCTCGAGTCCTAAACGAGCTGCTTGAAATTCTTAACATCATGCAATTTATAGTTTAATTTTTATAAAATATTATCCAAAATTCGATACAAAAAATGTCTACTAGCTCAACATACAAAATGAATGCATAAAATACGATATTATAATATTAAAAAAATTAGAAAAAATAACTCTGAGCGAGTGAAAAAGAGAAACAGAGAGCAAATAAAGTAGAATTTTCTTTGGTTTATTTTTATGGGCCCAATAATCTAAATTTATATAATTAAAATATATATATTATATATAATTATATATAGAGAGAGTTCGGCTACTATACTCTATTAGTATAGACCCCTTTATATTCATAAGTTTTTTATAGTCAGATCTATACTTTTGACCGATTCCATCCGTATATCATACTATTCAACCAACCACTCACTTAATCCTAGGGGACCGCTATTATCCTAATTGCACATTCAATAGAAAATATAGTAGCCCTATATATATATATATATATATATATATATATATATATATATATATATATATATATATATATATATATATATATATATATATATATATATTACTATACTATTATGAAGTAGAGCCCTACTACTCATAAGTTGTTATTCGATGATAGAGCTTCCGAATCGACGATCCACTAAATATAATCTAGAGTATTTAAAACTTCTAGAAAATAAATTTCGTAATTTTTCAAAATCATAATAAAGTCCATCAAATGTGCATAAAATGAACTAGAAATCGAACGATGTCCTAAAAATAGATGATCGGATCCTTCAATTTATTATCGGAGTTATTGAT
Source organism: Aechmea fasciata (assembly GCA_025177825.1). Lineage (NCBI taxonomy): Eukaryota > Viridiplantae > Streptophyta > Magnoliopsida > Poales > Bromeliaceae > Aechmea > Aechmea fasciata. The sequence continues at coordinate 10,395,282 of CM045935.1, read as the reverse complement.
CTTTATCTAGGTAGTGAATAGAATTTTCTATCAAAAATTCAACCTATTTCAATTCTTTTACACCGTTAAACTACCAAGTATCCCATATCTAGTTAAAAATTGTCAATTTTGTGAGCTTTTGATCGTAAGGTAAATGATTTCGAAAAATTACGAAATTTATTTTCTAGAAGTTTTAAATACTCTAGATCATATTTAACGGAGTGGATCGTCGATTCGAAAGCTCTATCATCGAAAACAACTTATGAGTAGTAGGGCTCTACTACTCATAATAAGTATAGTAGCCCTCTATATATATATATATATATATATATATATATATATATATATATATATATATATATATATATATATATATATATATATATATATATATATATATATATATAGTCATTTATTTATGCTATCAATAGCACGGGGATTTCCGTCTTTACCAAGTTTTTCACCGTTAGATTTACCCCTTTTATAATTTTCACCCGTTAGATCATACTATTCAACCAACCACCCACTTAACCCTAGGGGGCCCACATCATCCTAACCACACATCTCTTAATCCAATGGCTATAAACTTGGTAGCACCAATGACTTGGTGCTATTAATAGCATAGTAGCCTAGTTATATATATATATATATATATATATATATATATATATATATATATATATATATATATATTATATAGTTGTCTTGGTATGCTTTTATAAGCGGACTTGATTTGTTTTTTTCCATGCGGCTTTCAGATTAGATCTAGAGTATTTGAAGTACCTAGAAAATAAATTTTGCGATTTTTCGATATCATTTGCCTAGTGATCGAAGAGGCTCAAAATCACTAATTTTAACGGCCGTGGTGAGCCGGTTGCAAGTTTAACGGTGTAGAAATATCCAAATCACATGAAATTTTGATAGAGAATTCTTTATACCATATAAAACAAGATCAATAACTTTGATCTAAAATTTTAATGTCATATCATCATATTTTGTAAGATTTTTATTTTTATTTAGTTGATTTTGAGCCACTTCAATCACTAGGCAAATGATATCGAAAAATCGCGAAATTTATTTTCTAGATACTTCAAATACTCTAGATCAACTCTAACGGAGCCGATCGTCGATTCGAAAGTCAGAACATCGAAAACAAAGTGGAAGCACGGAGGCCTCCGTCTTCCATACAAGACCCCACAATGCTCTCTCTCTCTCTCTCTCTCTCTCTCTCTCTCTCTCTCTCTATATATATATATATATATATATATATATATATATATATATATATATATATATAGGTTACAATATTATTACTATTATCAACTATTTGCTATTAGATTTTCGGCCCTTAGATGAAAGGATGTGTGGTCAGGATGATAGTAGCCCCCTAGGGTTGAGGAGGTGGGTAATTAAATAGTATGATCTAACGGATGAAAATAGCCAAAATGGTAGATCTAAGCAATGAGAAAACTCGATAGCACCAAATACTTGATATTATCGATAGTATAGTAGTCGGACTCTATATTTATAGGTAGATCTAACGGCAGAAAACTCGATAGCACAAAATAATTGGTACTGTAGATAGTATAATAGCCGGACTATATATAGAGAGTCCGGCTACTATATTATCGATAATACCAATGCTTAGTCTTTGTCGAATTTTTTAGTTAGATTTATCCGTTTGACCGATTTCACTCAAAAGATCATACTATTCAACTAATCACCCACTCACCTCTTGGGAATCACTATCATCATAACCACTCATCCTTTCATCCAAAAAGCGAAAACCTAATAGCAAGTGATTGGTACTATTAATAATATAGTAGACTTTTTCTCTCTCTATATATAGAGAGAGAGTACGGCTATGGTGCTTGTAAAAGCACCAAGCATTTAGTGCTTGTGATTTTTTTACCGTTAGATCTACATCTTTAATCATTTTCATCCGTTAGATCATACTATTCAACCAACCACCCACTTAACCCAAGGGGGCCCACATCATCCTAACCGCACATCTATCAATCCAAGGGCTAAAAATTTACAAGTTCCAATGACTTGGTACTTTTAGAAGCATAGGAGCTCAATTATATATATATATATATATATATATATATATATATATATAGAGAGAGAGAGAGAGAGAGAGAGAGAGAGAGCTTTTCGAGCCTAATTCGAGCGAGCTCGGTAATATTCAAGCTTGGCTTGAACTTAATTTTGAACCTAAATTTAGGCTTAAGCTCGACTTGAAATTAATTCGAGTCGAACTCAAGCGAGCCGAATATCGAGCCGAACGCGAGTCAAACATGAGCCGGCTCGCTCATTTGCCAGCCTAAGTACGGGAGCTCCCGTACTATAGATATTATAGTAGCCGCCCTGGGCTCGTGCTTTCCCCCGCCCGCCTCTCCACCCTCGCCGCCATCTATTTCCAAACTGAGGATTCATATATGGATATGGATTGATGTATAGATGTCTCTTCTTCCATTTTAAGCCTTATAAAATAAAAGCCCGAGGACAGAAGGTATGGGGAGGGGTTTTTGGATGATTAATCCTACAAAGTTTTTAAATTGTAAAACATGTATTCAAAATTTTTATTTATAAAATTAAATTTGAGCGGCGGATGTATTACTGTTTTCATAAAACTTTATATTTTCTTCATTTAAATTTTAAAAAATGTATAGTATTAGACTGTAAAAATAATTTTAACGTTTTAAGATAGTGGCAAATAATTTACCATATTTAAAAAATGGTGAATTATTTATCGTATAAAATTAATTTTGTAAATAAATATTTTGAAGGACTATTTTTATAATTATAATACTTTCTAAGCCTATCAATAAAAAGCCCTTTGTGCTATCCTCATGTTTAACGTGCCACACGGACTATTAATAGTCATTTTTGAGATCTTTATACATTTAATAAATATTGTTGAAAAATTATAAAATTTAGTTTTTAGATAGTTAATAGTTTAGATTATATTTAAGAGAATTGATCGTGGAATCGAATGTTATTATCGAAAATAACTTATAAAACGGAGGCCTCCATATTTTTTAAGTACATGAGATGTACTCTCTCTCTCTCTCTCTCTCTCTCTCTCTCTCTCTCTCTCTCTCTATATATATATAAATATATTGTAAATATATATTGTAGTGCACACGCAATGCACGTAACATTACAAATTAGTTTGAATTTAAATATAAATTTTGAAGTTAAAATGAAATCTAAATCTGTATATTTTTTAAAATTAGAATTCTGTCCATCAATTCCTATTCGTTTTTATGTATAAAAAAATAATATGAATAGCAATTAGTAGCATGAATCTAATTTTTAGTTAATTTGTTTTTTAAATTTGATTTGTCTCTATTAATTTATTTTTAGTTTGTTAATTATTATAATAATTATAATATTATATATTTATTTCAATGAAAAATCTCAAATATCAATAACAAACCCTAATTAAAGAAAAGTACCAAATTAAATATCAGATATAAATATCAAACCCTAATGAAAGAAACAAGAAAAATCCTTCGTTCATCATCGCGGTTTCTCCCTCTCTTTCTCGCTCGCCTCCGCTTCCTCCCATCTCGTTTGCCGCTTGCGCTCTTCCCCTCGTTCGTCACCTTTGCACCCTTGAACATAATTTAAACCATTTAAGCTATTAAAAAAATCAAATATTATACTTTTTCAATATTATTTTTTTGCTCATGAAGTGTATGTAAAAATAAAAAAATAAATATCCCTTAAAAAAATATGATGATAGGAGTCATATAAAATAGGTCAAAAGTATAAATATTATTTTAAATAATTTAAAAAATTGCTAATCAAAATTTAATTGATTTATATATTTTTATACCGTTGAACAAGAAAATGTCTCATATTAATCATTAAAATTATAAATTCTGCAACCTTTTGATCATTAGCTCAATAATATAGAAAAGATCTGAAATCTGGTTTCGAGATATTTCAAGTAGTACAGATTATTTTAATGGTGCTGATCATCGATTTGAAGACTTTATCATCGAAAACAAATCAGCAGCAACGTAGCCTGTTTGCTACCAATAGTATTCTAGCTCAACTTTCTCTAATATAGAGTAGGGCTACTATACTCTTATGAGTTATGAGTATAAAGTTTTTCGTACTTATAAGTCATTTTCGATTATAGATTTGTCGGATTGTTGGCACTAGCCATTAATTTCAAAAGCTCGAACGGTTAGAAATACGCAATCAATTTACTTAAAACGTATAAATACAGCGTCCACGGATTTCAATTGTGATTCAGCGTAACCAGCCTCATGCTACGTCGAACATGACTCATGACCTCACGTCATTTCGAACATGACTTGATTCAACATGGTATTGCCACGGGGGCGGGATCTTTGGCCCATTTAAGCCAACAATCCTTCCTCCAGCACCTGCGTATATTTGCAATATGCGAAAATCGAACCCATAACCTCTGACTCTGATACCACTTGTCGGATCGTTCGCGCTAATCATTAATTCCAAAAGTTCGAGCTGTTAGAAATACGCAATCGATTCACTTAAAGCGTACAAATACAGTGCCGACAGCTCTCGGTTGTCACTCGGCCCAACCAGCCTCATGTCATGTCAAACATGACTCGGTTCACCCAGCCTCACGCGATTACGAACATGACTAGGCCCAACATGTCCTCCCGCCACAGGGCAGGATGCTGGCCTATTTAAGCCAATAAGATTTTCTGAATCAATGATGCATACTATTAAACATGATGTAAAAGATTAGAATTTTTAGAAACCAAATTTCAAATTTTTTATACAAATTATAATAAAATCCACCAAACGAGCATTAAATAAATGGTAAAAATCGAACGACCTCCTAAAATTAGAGGATTAATTTTATTTTTATTTAAGATCGAAATTATTGATCTTTATCTAAACTATGAATAGAATTTTTATCAAAATTTCAAACGATTTCAATTATTTTATAACGTTAAACTAGCAATTATTCTATATCGGATGTTAAAAATTGTCAACTTTGAAATCTTTTGATCATAAGGGAAATAAATGTCGCAGTGTTATGGAATTTGATTTCTAGAAGTATTAATTGTTCTAGATAATATTTAACATGATGGATTGTCAATTCATAAATTATATCATCGAAAATAATTTACAAGTACGAAAACGTTCATAGTCATATGAGTATAGTAGCTGGACTAATATTATTCTGCACGCGTAATGCATGTAACATCACAAATTAATTTAAATTTAAAAAGTTATCGGTGGCCTGTGTCTATATTTTTAATTAGTTTATTTTTAAAATTTGATTTATTTGTATTTATTTTTTAGTTTGTTAATTATTATAATTATTAATTTTTTATAATATGTACAAAAATTTAGTTTATTCCACTTCGGATTAGAATTCTGTCCATCAATTTATATTCGATTGTATGTATAAAATATAAAAAATATAAATAGTTATTAGTGCCATCAATCTATTTTTTTTAGTTAATTTATTTTTTAAATTTGATTTATTTCGATTTATTTGTAGTTTATTAATTATAATTATTATAATAATAGAATATAATATATTATCCAAAAGAAAAAATCAAGGGAAAACTTTAAAAAAAACCCTGTGGTTTCATACTTTTTCAAAAACCCCTTGTGGTTTAAAGCGTATCGAGTTAGTCTGCTGTGGTTTCTTACTTTATCACTTTAGTAATTGTGGTTTGAAGTGTATCGAGTTAGTACTGCGTGGTCTTGAACTTTATCACTTTAGTACCGTGGTTTCACACTTTATCACTTTAGTACTTTATAATTTAAAAAACCACGGTATTAACGTCTGATACAAAATTAAAACCACGAGTACTAAAGTGATAAAGTGCAAAACCACAGTCTTAACTTGATACACTTCAAACCACGAAGTCTTAAAGTGATAAAGTAACCAGCGAAGTCTTAATTTGATACATTTTAAACCACAGGGTGTTTTTGAAAAAATATGAACTACATAGGGTTTTTTTTTGAAGTTTTCCCAAAAATCAATATCAAACCCTAGTAATAATAATAAAAGATAAAAAGCCTTTTTCACTCCTCGCCGTTTCTCCGCTTCTCTTTCTCTCTCGCCTCCGCTTCTCTTTCTCGCTCCGCCTCCGCTCCTTACCGAGTGGCCTCAGAGGTGTGTGTGTGCGCGTTCATATCTCCCTCTCTCTCTTTCTCATTATAATGTGCGCACCTGTGCGTACGATGAAGTAAATTTTATTTTGTTTTGGTGGCAATGCTTTACTCTGCGACAAACTGTATGCTTTTCCTTTCCCGTGCATGTATAATATGTAGATGTAGACTTCTCTTAGGCACTGAACTGATCAGTTGAATTTAGATTTTTTTTTTTTTTTTTTTTTTGGTTCTGCGTGTGTAATCGAACTGCATATTCTACTGCATGTGCTGCTGCGTTTTGGAACACTGTTACTTTATTGATTTTCTTTTTAATTATTATATATTTGATCATTTTCATGGTCAACTTTCCAGGCGAATCATGCAAATTGATCGTAGGACAGCAGATGAGAAGCTAGAAAACCTTAATCCATGGAGACGGCATCATAGTGCCGGAAATCGTGCGTTTTGCATAATTTTCCTTTTTTCCCTAATTTTTAAGTTCATCTTCTTCGCTATTCTTTACATTTATTTACGTAATCTTCAATTATTATTTATTATTATTTGGTAAACGTAGCGACGGATTAAATGGCATTCATTTTATTTTTTATTTGGTATGGCATCATAGTGCCGGAAATCGTGCGTTTTTTCATAATTTTCCTTTTTTTTTTCCTAATTTTTAAGTTCATCTTCTTCGCTATCCTTTACATTTATTTACATAATCTTCAATTATTATTTATTATTATTTGGTAAACGTAGCGACGGATTAAATGGCATTCATTTTATTTAGTCTAACCTGCGCAGGTTCAACCATCGCATATTTCAAGGAGAACTCTCTTCCCCTCACTTTCGACGCATATGATGCTAATTTGTTTGTGGACATTGATACTAAGAGAGCTGCGTTAAGGACTTCTTCCTCTGTTGTTAGTCTTATCTCTTACTCGGGTACTTCCTATTGTGTTTCCACTGTCCTTTCTTTTAATTTTTTTTTTTAAAGTTTTATTATAATTCTTGTATATTTATTATATATCTTTTCGTTTACAGGTGATGAGAAGTTGTTTTGTAGTTCTGGCACGATCATTGAATGCGGTGAAGACGATGGGGCCTTCGCCTCTACCATTTTAACTTCTGCTAGTCTACTTCGAAGCCCTACTAATGTAGATGAAACAGCATCCGACGTTAAGGTTGTTATTCCAGACTTTAACTTATTTTGTGTAATTATCATCTTTAATCTTGAGCGTGTATTTGTATGCATTCACTCCTGTTCGTAAGGCATTGATCTGTAGTAGTGTTTAGGATAGACAAAAATTTTATATATTTTTTCTTGGTTGTGCTTCGTAATTAGTAAAATAGTAATTAATAAACGTCCTTCGCAGGTTACTGTTCATCTTTGGAATGGAAGCCTTAGCGACGGTCAAGTGGTAGGTCTTGATTTGCACTATAATATTGCTGTAGTAAAGATCAAATCAGACACTCCACTTTCGACCGCTGTTTTGAGAAAGGTAGATGATTCTCTTTCAATTTATCCGAGTGATGAACTTGGCTTTTCTGCAAAAAGCAAAAAGCCAGTCATAGGTCGACACTCGGTTAAATTTAACCTTCTGCCGGGTAAGAAGGTAGTGGCCGTTGGCCGCTATTATGAAGCTCCGCATGAGCTTATGGTCGCGCCTGGGGAATTTAGGTAAGACAAAACTTTTATTTATTTACATACATTATTGCTTTTTTCAATAACTATGTAATCTAAGTTGCTATTTTCTTTGCTTTGTTGCTAGCATTGATTACTGTCATCTCGACTGCAAGGAGCTCTTTAGGGCAAACTGCAAAATTACAATGGTATTAACATCTCGCTTTCTCTCTCATATACATTTTACGTGGCTATTTAGTTTTAGATAAGTGGTGATAGAATTGTGATATGATTTTCTCTGATCATGCAATTTTGTAGATATATATTTTATTGGTCAAGACACTGTTTGAGCAAAAAGTTATGTGACATTATATAGATCATATGTTATATATTATTATCCGATTGTAGTGGTTGTTGAAAAAATGAGAGGTCTATGAGTTTGCCGTTTTCTTTTTAATTTGTATTTTATACTCTATGCTTAAGGGTTTTGTTTTATTAAATAGTTGTGTTTGTGTGCAACACTGTGAGGGCTGATGATTCCTTTTGTGCTAGTGCGGTATTGGGGGACCTCTCATCAACCTGGACGGAGAAGTCATTGGAATCAACTTTTATGGCGATTTATATACCCCATTTTTGCCGATCAATGTAGCCTCAAGGTGGTGGAGGCACTTTAAGAAACATAGGTCTGTTCAAAATTTTTTTAAGTTGTTGCACATCACGATTCAATAAACTTCTAATTTCTGAAAAATCATTTCACTTATTTATTACATTTGGCTTGATTGCTGATTTTGTTCTAGGAATTAGTTGCTTTATATCTTGTTACCTATTTATCGATAGTTTAGTCTATTCGCCTTCCTCACATGTGCGAACAATGGTGTGATGAACTAACTCTTCTAATTTCTGGAAGCCCTTATCAAGAATATGTTGCATTAAACAACTAGAGGGTTCTATTCATGATAGATCACAATTGATTTTAACTTACCTATAGGATTTTTCTTAGTATCTTGGTTGACTGTTTCTAAGGCTCTTGTATAAATTTGTGTATTTGGTAATTATTATTTTGCTACCTTTTGTGTCTGTGCGGGTGTGCGTCTTTGCTTTTGCATTCTCTATGTTCTATGAATTATTAGTCACCTCGGTTAATTTTAATCGGAGATTATTTTTTTGGAACACTAAGTTTCTAATAATTGGTGCTTGGGCATAGGCAATCCCGTCGGCCCTCGCTTGGAATTGAAGTGACAAATCTTTATGTTGCAAGTGTCGACATATTGGAGCACATCATCCAGAAGTTCCCGGATGTAAAAAAAGGTGTTATTGTTGAGAAGGTATTTATTTAATAAGTTCTGGCAGCTATTTTAATCTCTTTTGTTTTTAGTTCATTGTAATTGTGAGAAATAGAAACATTTGATTGTATAAAAAAGTGATGAAATTTGAGCCGCTGCAAAAATATAGTATTACAGTAATACCAATGAATTTTGGGTTGAGCTACAATCATAAAATATGGAACAATAATAATTTATGCTTGTCTATTTGGGGTTCCAAAGGGGATTTCGAATCCTTGAGGTCTTTTATGTGTTATAATAAATTCAGGACTTCATCAGTGTTAAGGTGTAGTATTACCATTAGGAATTTCTCTAAGAGCCTAATGGATTACAGCATGACATTTCAGTGCCGACTTGTAGTGCTAAAAGAATGGTGGGTAAAATTGGAATACATATATGCACATATGCATATGCATGCCTATGCTTTATTTTTTGTCAAGGTAATAGGCTAAAAATAGCTTGGTGGTTAGTCTTCAAAATTGCTTTGTGGTCATCTTCCCTCCGTGTTAATTACATGCATCAACTTGTGATTGTTTTCAAATGAAATATTTTATTACTTGTTCTACGCACTTAATCACATACTACCTATCAATCAGGTTTCACGAGGTTCTCCTGCCTATTCTGCTGGGATACGTTCAAATGATATAATAGTTCAATGTGGTGGGAAGAATGTTTGCAGTTTGTTGGAGGTAAGACACCTTTATTATTATCATTGTCAAGAATATGTTATATTGATTTTACACTTTTGCTTTCAGTGTGCAAAAATTTTTTTTGTAAAAAAACGGACGTATGGTTTTTTTTTTTTTTTTGGTTTGGTATTCACTGTCTTCTTACACTTCAGCGAGTCTTAGATGACTAATGTTTCATTTCTTTTTAATTTATGAGACTGCTTTTCATTTTTGGCATTTCGCTCTTATGATTTCTTTGGTCTACGAATTCCTTGTTTGTAGTTATATAAAATATTATTTCCAAATTTGGATTGAAAGAAAGTAGGATTCCCGGTTGTTAAAATGGTTAAGGGGACGATACTTTCTGGAACAATTAAGTAATAATATATCTTTTATTTTTTGTTGCACTACTATGTCTTTCATTTGATTTGTAAAATTCTATTTCCTTATCATAGTGTTTCTTGTATTTTAGATTAATTTCTTTTTTGCTCAAATGAACGATGAAACATTTATAGCATGTTGCATATAATATTGATAATTACTCTTTACTAGCAGAAGAATTGGTTCAACAATCAATATTTCTCTTTTTCATTGATTCCATAAGATTTATACCCTCAAAAAAAAAAAAAAATTTGACATGTCTAAAAGTCGTAGCTTTGGGAAAAACCTAACATTTAGATATTAAGTAGTTCCAATAATCAACAGTGTGGAAAGGATTGTTCTTTAATGCTGAAATTACCAAAATACGCTTCTATACCCTAAATCCCACGAGTAACCCAGGGGTTTAGGAATATTTGAAGGGATTTTTGGAAATCAACAAGAGCATTTTGGTCGATCAGGAATATATTATTAGATATTTTTAAAGTTTTGAAGGGTATATTAGATATTATCCTTTATTTGAAATATCTACAAGATTAGGAATATACTTACTTTATCCTTCTTTTTTTTCTTTTTTCTTTTTTCTTTTTTTTTTTTTTTTTTTTTTTTTTTTTTTTTTTTTTTTTTTTTCCGGCTTTTAGCCTAGGCAAATAAGAAGATGAAGTCCTTGTTCCCCTTTAGAGTGATCTTAGTAATTTGATATCAGAACTACCGTTAGGAGCAGGAGATCTTAGCACCCTATGACCCTCAACATAATCCTCTTTCATTTCTTAATTTGTACTGGGATGGTTGTTATTGTAGCGGACTAGTCGAAATGAATTGCTAGTGCATAATAATTGTCTATATGGTTCGCCGTATTTATAGTAGTTATTCTTTTGCATTTCTCTGATATGTTTTTCTTTCTTTTTTCCTGTAGCTTAGCATTTGTGACTTGCTCTGCTTAGAACTCGTTTTTAATTTCCTTTTTTCTATCGGCGTCAGTTATTTAAGATAATGTGGAACAAGTCTGGGCGAAGCGTCGAGGCGGCTGTGATAAGAGCGATGGACGGTGCTGCTTCTCGTTTGAGCCTACCGGTCACTATTTCTGAGGCCGAAAGGGTGAATAGGTAAGTCTTTATTATCCGTTCTTCTGCATCACCTCGTATTCATTTTTGTGAGCTTGAAAATCGAGCGTCGTATAATTGAAGGTTTCGGATATTTAGATATTGGTGATAATTCAAGCATATATCTTTGTTACTAATATCCACTTTGGTAGTCGATACTTCATCTGTATTTTGTTTCATGCTTCTTGATTTGTCAGGTGGCCTCTTCCCTGCGAGTACTTTTCTACAAAGAGATTGTATTGAAGATTCAGATAGCTGTGACTTCTTCAGTCTGTAATGGCAAGTCCTGCGCTGGCCTTTTTTGTCTTTTTTTCGGTAGGACGTAATTTTATCTTACTAATTTGTATATTTTGAGCCGTAATATGGCTAAAAATCGTTATGCTTCTTGGTCGCATCGTTTCCTTCTGCGTTGAACCACCGAAGCAAAGCAGATGTTGGCGGCCGAGATGGGATGTATTTCAAACTTTTTTTGTGTTTACGAGCAATGTAGCCGTATCAAACATTTTAAGAATGATTAAACACAGGTTACGGAATACAGAATAGTAGTGTTCAAGACAATAACAACATCCATGGTGATATCTGTGACATTTGGCCAGTATAGAGGAACATATGGTGTATGCTGCCAGTCAATATTCATTGCAACAGCCAAGACAAGGCTGCAGTCTTTAATAGTTCCTCTCACTGCTGCCTCTTCCTTCCATGTTGCATTTGTCAGACTCTATCCTCTAGTAGTAAGAAGTCTGCTGTATAATGTATAATACCACATCATCTTCTCTTCTTCAGTCTGTCGGGTAAATGCTGCTGTTTTTCTTATTAAAATTTAGGGAAAACTTCAAAAACCTCCTATGTGGTTTCAATTTTTTGCATTTTAGTATTTTGTGGTTTAAAATGTATCAAGTTAGTACTCTGTGGTTTCTCACTTTATCACTTTAGTACCCTGTGGTTTAAAGTGTATCAAATTAGTACCCTGTGATTTTGCACTTATCACTTGTGGTTTTAATTTTGTATCAAATTAGTATCCTGTGGTTTTTTAAACTACTGGATACTAAAGTGATAAAGTATGAAACCACATGGTCACAGGGTACTAAAGTGATAAAGTTCAAAACCACAGGATAGTAGGGTACTAACTTGATACACTTTAAACCACATGGTACTAAAGTGATAAAGTGAGAAACCACAGGGTACTAACTTGATACACTTTAAACCACAGGGTATTAAAATAAAAAAGTGTGAAACTACAGGGTTTTTTTTTTAAGTTTTCTCTAAAATTTATCTTCTATTTATCTTGTGTGCTATTCTCTTATTCTTATTTTTCAAAATTTATCTTATATTTATCACGTGTTGATTTGTCAAAATTTTGAATGTTAATTTTTAAAAGGATAAACTTCAATTTGCCTCATCAGTTCAACTCGTTGTCACTTCGCCATCCCGTGATTCAAAAAGTTAATTGTTTTTAACTATCATGTTGTTTTATTCTCTTTTATCAAAAAATTTACTATCAAATAAAGTAGCAACTAAAATTTTTGATAACCACGTTAATAGTTTAGCGTAATCTTTTAAGGCACGAGAGGAAAAAGTAAAAATGAATTAAATCACATAATAGTTAAGTACTACGTTTTGATTCGCAGAGTAGCCGAGCAAAAATGTGCTAAACTATGAGAGTTTATGCTAGGCATTTATGTTCTGTTTCAAAATTTCAACTTTTATCAAATTAAATAATTAAAGTAATTAAATTCAATTTGAATGAAATTCCTTATATCATTCCAAATCTATCTATCTACCCTTTATTATTTTTCTAATTATTTTTTTATAACATTAAAGGAGGGTTTGGTGGACCTTAGAGTAAAAAGTGTCCTTCCAAATCCTCAACTCTCTCTCTCTCTCTCTAGACCTGGCTAGAATCTATCAATAAATAGTCGTTGTTTGTTCTATCGCATTTCTCTTAGATGGAAAAAAATATACGTACGGTTAGAATGATGTGAGCCCCCTAGGGTTGAGTGGATTATTAGTTTAATAATATAATCTAACGGGTGAAAATAGTTAAATGGTTAAATCTAACGGCGGAAAATTTGGTCTTATCGATAGCATCCCATAGAATCTCTCTCTATATATATATATATAGTTAGGCTCCTATATTTTCAAAAATATGGAGGCCTCCGTGCTTATAAGTTATTTTCGATGATGGGACATCTGATTTGGCGATCGGTTTCATTAGACATGATTTACGTTATTGGAACTATCTAGAAATCTAATTTCATAATTTTTTGTCGTCATTTGCTTAGTAAACGAGTAACCTAAAAGTGAACGGTTACAAATAAAAATCTTATAAAAAATAGTGATAAAAGACTCAAATTTTAAATTAGAAGTATTGATCTTGCTATTTATATTAGGTAGAATTTTTTATTAAAGTTTCATGTAATTTAGATTGTTCTACACCGTTGAACTTATAAGCGTGTCACATCGACCGTTAAAATAGTCATTTTCGAAACCTTTTGATCATGTGGTAAATGATGTCGAAAAATTATGAAATTTGGTTTTTAGATAATTTCAATAGTGTATTATGCCCAACGGAGCCCATCTTCAAATCGAATGTCCGATCACCAAAAATAATTTATAAGTATAGAGACATCTGTACTTTCGAAAGAACATGAGACGTTCTCTATCTCTATATATATATATATAATTGAGCTCCTACGCTTTTAAAGGTACCAAGTTATTGGTGCTTGTAGATTTTTGGCCATTGGCTTAAGAGATGTGTGATTAGGATGATGTGGGACCCCTATAGTTGAGTGGATAGTTGGTTGAATAGTATAATTTAACGGATGAAATGAACAAAAGCGTAGATCTAATGGTAAAAAATTTACAAGTATCAAGTGCTTGCCTGCTTGACAGGCTTTCCATTGCTTAGGGATTTGTTATTTTATTTAACGAAGAATGTTGCACTATTTTGGTCGTTGTTATACCATTTACAGACTTGTTTTTACTATTACCTTCATGTTATCACTATATAGGGAGAAAAATTTATACTGGTTATGGACTCGTTGCAGCATTAATGTTAGGCAAATATTGCACCATTAATTTTAATATTACACCTAAGTTGAGAATTTTTTTGCTCTGGTTATATATTGGTTACACTATTTTATTTAAACCATTGCAGTAGTTAGGAATATGTTACACCATTTAGAGTCTTTTTTTGCATTAACACCTTTGCGGCAGCACAAAATAAAGAAAAAATATTCTCTTTTTTAGTCATGGTTAAAACTGTTGCACTAATTAAGTGAATGTTACACCACTTGCAGCATATTTTTTCACTACTACCTTCGATGAAAACCCCTCCCTCCTCCGCTACTAGACCCTAAAACCATGTCCCTCGCCCACGCTTCTTACACTTCTCCTCTGTAAACGAGTGCTGAAATAAACTCCCCTGCGCTTCTTATGGTTTGAGAAGAAGAGTGCCTGCCTGCCTTCCGGGTAGTGGGATATTGTCTTGGTGTGTTTTAGAGATTGAATGCCGCGTTGCCTGTTAACTAGCGAGAGGTTGCGCTGTTAGAAGTGTTGTTGCACCATTTCTCTTCGCATTGGTCTTTCGCGTTGTACTATTATTGCTGTTGTCTGGCGTCAGGGTGTGTAGTTTTTGTCGTGTAGTTGATTGCATTATTTAATTTCTAAAAGCCAAGTAGCAAACACCGCTGTCGGAGAATAGCGGGACCAATTTGATTAGCATTCCGATGAGTGGGTTGCATAAAGACGCTTGGGGTGCATTTAATGCCCGTCCAGAGGTCGTATTGTGACGCACTGGACTTTGCAAATTGCAATGTTCGAGTGTTAGATGTGAGATCTGAGCTTTTCCAGATTTCCTGGAGGGTCGTTGACTGTGTTCCGACCTATGGCACGAGTACCGAGATTAGTGGATGATTTCCAAGCACTAAAGTCCCAAAAAGCTGGATTTTAGGTTGCTCTCGGGTTGGAATTTTATGCCTTTGTACCGGTACAAAATTGTTGCTATAACGGTACAAAATGGTGGCTATACCGGTACAAGCCAAGATTTATACCGGTATAGATGAGCTGCTGGACAAACCCGAGGCTCGGGTTTGCTGTTTCGCAGGGTTTATACCGGTACAAAATGGATTTGTACCGGTACAAACTGGCAGTTTCCAAAATCCGAAACTGTAGGGGCTTATTGGCATTTTGTTGCTTCTAATATAGCACCCCAGCCCTTAGGGCTCCTCTCTTGTCTTTGAGAACAAGGGAGAGAAAGGTAAGGAGTTTCTCTATCCCTTTGCAATCTTTTGGATTTTGGGTATTTTCTTGTGGATTGATCTCTCTCTTCTCTCTCTTTTGCTTGTTGGTGCATTTTCCACCATGAGGGAAGGTTGGAAGCTTGGTTTGGGAGCTAGTTGAAGGAAGATCTTCCACTTTGGTGACTCTAGAGCCTTGATTAGAGCTTCTAAGAGGTAAGCAACTTCTCCATTTCCTTTAGATTCGAGTTTGGTTGCTTCTCTATAGATGAAACCCTAGATTTTGGGAATTAGGGTTTTATTTGGGGCTTTTTGATTTGGGGCTTTTAGATTCCTTTTGAATGGTTTAGAACCTTTGTTTAGGTTGCCTTGGGAGGGATCTAGCTTCCTTTTGGAATTTCTAAGAGGATTGTTGCTCATTTAGGTGAGTATTTCTTGACTTTGACCTAGATGTTTAAAGTTTGAACTCAAGACTTATCTCTTGAGGTTGTAACTCCTAGGATCTACTTTGTAGGGTACTAGGAGTAGGAATCGAAGCTTCGTTAGCGGTTCGGAGCGACGCTTGGAGCGACGGTGGGTTTGGCCTCACCTAGCACAATGAGAAATTCTCATTGGTGCTTATTTGCTTATGGTTAAATGGAAATTAGTTCATTTTCATGCTATTTGATTTATTTGTGAATTTTAGAATGCTTAAGATACATATGTTATGTGTAATGCAATTTTACTCTATATAGTAGAGACGTATGCATGTGAGAGCTGAAGCCTTGTAGCATTCTATTTGGGAACTTGAAACTATGTGTTTAAGAGGAATTTGACATGTATTTGAGAACATAGAACTATACATGACATAGGAGAAAAGCCTTGTCATTAAGCGGCATTGGCTTGGCATCAAAAGTGTAGAATAGTGAGCTAATGTCATCAAGCGGCATTAGGCTCGTGAATGAACTTGACATAGAGAATCTAGTGTCATGAGAATATTTGAACTAGACCTTAGGGCTACTAGTTACTATTTCCATGTTAAGACATGAGGTTTGGACTTGAGACTTGACTTTACTTGTTGCCATTTGTGCTCTTTCGCACATGCTTGTGAGGGTCGCTCCCTACAAGCCGGCACTCCGGAGTTAGCCTTGCGATTCGTTCGCGCGTGCGGTGTTGTGAAACCTACGGGACCGTTGGGACAGACTCATTCCTTGCGGGGGATGTTGGGGCTACCGCGGTACTTAGGTGGCACAAAGTTGGATTATCGTGGGTACATCCTAGTGAAAGAGAATTGAACTTGGACATTAGAGAATTATATAAGACAATCACTACTAGATAGGGTTTAGTAGTTGGATTATGTGGACTTTGCTCGATTGTATATTATACTTGATAATGCTTTAATTTTATTTCAGTATACTTGTTGGTTAAAGTAAAACATAACATCCGATATGTTGGAACGAGAACTTATGACTATATATATTTGGAACATGATTATGGTAGCATTTCTTATGCTTTATTTACAAGTTCATTTATATCGCTTACTTACCCCCTTCTTTTTGGGCCTAGTGGTGCAATGGTTCAGGTCAGTAATTGCCCACTGGGAACTATAAATTATAGTTCTCACGCCCTCTATTTCTGTTTACTTTCAGTGCCTTCTGCATCGGGGGAGGCTCGGGACCGTGGCAAGAGTATTGCCTCGGGCTAGCGACTGTTGGAGAGGACGCGTGCATAGGTGGTCTACCATTTCTCTTGTTTTATTTTGTGAGAGATGGAGAGTGTACCTTGTATAGAGACCACCACTTTTGTGTATTTTGAGGATGTTACTTTTAGACTTGTTTTATTTATACTTCAGGTGTACTTGATGTAGTTTCCTTATTTCTCTCCCGTTCTTTAGCGTTGGTTGTTGTGGCTACGATATTCTAGTTATAGCCTTTTATTGTTTTAATTCATTGTTTTTAGTTAGACGCCTTGTATGTGTTGACATATGGCGGGTCTGGGCACGCTTTGGGGAAGGTCCTGCCGACCCCGGGGAGTGACACGTATATTGTGGCATACGTATCTGAAGGAATACGCGAGAGGCGGATGGAGACGAAGGGCATTTTGGTTAGACGGCGAAAAATCCAGCCCGATCTGCAAAATCAGAAAAAATGGCTCAATTTTACAAAATCTCAAAACTAGTGAATTTTTTATGCAAATTGGCTTAAAATATATCCTATTATATATTATATTACATACTTAATTAATGTATAATATATTTTAATAAATATATTTTGTTTATAAATATAAATATCTATAATCTTCTATAACTCTATATGAATCCCCAATAAAAATGATGATATAGCAAGCTCTCATTTTTTTAGATTTTTTATATTTTTAAATGGTGATTAAAAAGAGTATATATACACCATTTCCTCTATCTAAATATCAAATTAACAAAATAATTAACTCTCTCTATTTACTTGCGATTTTATTGCTAATAAATTCATTCCGTTTAATATGGATGATGTAGATTCATTGAACCATTAAGCAATAGTAACATTAATCCCAAAAAATTAATAATTCAATTTAAACCGTAAATTTAGAAACCAATCCAAAAGGCCTAACCTTTTGCCTTCCCTCGCATGTAACGCTTAATTAATTGTCCACCCAACCATAAAAACTCACGCAAAAGCTCCATCTCTCCTATGCATGTTATAAAAATAAAAACATATTTTGTTTTTTATAATAAATTACAACTTTGTTCAATTAGCAAGAGGTGTGGGATTCATTTTTTTTTTTTTTAATTCCTAATCTTGATGTATTCTTCTCATTTAGCATGAGGTGTGGAAGATGCTTGGTCATAGCGGTGGCGGAGCGGTAAATGTGATGGCGGTGGAGACCAAGGCAGGCTGCGGAAGAAAACATCGGCAATGATAGTGGAGATAAAGGCGACTTAGAATTTTTCTATCTTTTCTTTCTTTTTTCTCTTTCTCTTTATATTTTTTTATTGTTTTAATCTATTTTTAACCTATTTTACAGTATTTTTTAGAATTATTTGATAGTTTCTGTTTAAGATGAGTTATAAAAATTTAATATTTTGATAATATCTGCCCGCTGCATCGCGCGGGTAAATACACTAGTAAATTATAACACTAATATACGTAATACGATAATTATTGATATATAATAATTATATATAAATAATATAGATAATATATACAATAAGAAATATATATATATATATATATATATATATATATATATATATATATATATATATATATATATTTAGAGTGCGGCTAGGATGTTTCCATAAGCACGGAGGCCTCCGTGCTTCCACTTTGTTTTCGATGTTCGGATTTTCGAATCGACGATCGGCTCTGTTAAACTTGATCTAGAGTATTTGCAGTATCTAGAAAATAAATTTTGCAATTTTTCGATATCATTTGCCTAGTGATTAAAGTGGCTCAAAATCAACGGTGAAAATAAAAATCTTACAAAATATGATGATATGACATTAAAATTTTAGATCAAAGTTATTGATCTTGTCTTATATGGTATAAAGAATTTTCTATCAAAATTTCGCGTGATTTGGATATTTCTACACCGTTAAACTTGCAACCGCTCACCACGGCCGTTAAAATTATTGATTTTGAGCCCCTTCGATCAGTAGGCAAATGATATCGAAAAATCACAAAATTTATTTCCTAGGTACTTCAAATACTCTAGATCAACTCTAACGAGCCGATCGTCGATTCGAAAGTCCGAACATCGAAAACAAAGTGGAAGCACGAGGCCTTCGTGCTTCCATAAGCATACCGGCCCTCTCTCTCTCTCTCTCTCTCTCTCTCTCTATATATATATATAATAATTTTTTATTTATATTTTTTTTGAATCAAAAAACTATAAGGAAAATTATTTTTTTTACAAATTAAATATTAAATAGTATAAAATTGATTTTCTTCCGTTTTTTCCACGTGTTACCAAACACCCCCCCCCAACACACACAACAAAAAAAAAATAATAATAATAAAAAAATAAAAATAAAAATGTACATTCACGTGAAACAAGTGTGCGAAGCACAGAAACGAAAGACAGAGAGGGAAAATCGGGGCACGCGGATCAAGGCGATCACAAGCTTAGACTGCCGACGGCAGGGGTCCCGGTGGAAAAATTCTAACGCAACGGGTATATATCCGATGGCGCTCAATCAAAATATCTTTTTAAAAAATATATGTCACATCTTAATTGTAAAAATTTTTATTGTATTTTTGTTTGAAAAGAAGAAATGTGATTGACTTGTTATTGATGATGTGGTGTAAATAAGATAGTGTAGAATACCTCGTCCTGGTGGGTTGGGTGGCCGGCTTTAATGAACTTGGGATTCCTCTCAAACAAAAAAAAAAAAAAAATCAATTTGGGGATCCCTCCTGACCTGCGCCAGGAGGGAAGCAGCAGGATTTTTCCTGATGCACCTGGTGCATCATTTTTTTATTTTAAATTTTTAACTTTTTAATTATAATTTAATATAATATATATATATATATATTCTAAAAAATATAAATATATAAAATAATTTAGAGTTCGTGATTTAAAATTATTTTACAAATGATATTTTAAATGTTATAAAGATATCAAAGTTTAAAGTAAAAAAATGGTGCAACAGGTGCACCAGAAGAAGCCCCACTGCTCGCCCAAAAGGCGAAGCAGCTAAAATTTTTGGCCGGGAGTCCCCCGCAAATAAAATTTTTCAAAATCTGGTCCCCAGGTCCGACGCCTGCCGGCCAGGATCAGGTTCGAAGATATGTACGGCCGGAAGATACACTGTGCCCGATCGTACAATACCGATACGCTGCAGATGCAGTTATAAATGCACCCCAGAGTCCCAGACACCGCATTTTTTAAAACTATACACCGAGATTCTAAAATTAAAATCTGATTTATTAAATATACACCGCATTTTTTTAAAATTATACCTCATCTTTTATATATATATATATATATATATATGTCTTATATGGTATAAAATTTTCTATCAAAATTTCGCGTAATTTGGATATTTCTATAGTTCAACTTAACGATGGCTCTGTGGCCGTTAAAATTATTGATTTTGAGTAAAAGCATTGATCAACTTAGGCAAATGATATCGAAAAATCACAAAATTTATTTCCTAGGTACTTCAAATACTCTAGATCAACTCTAGCAGATGATCGTCGATTAGTCACGACATCCCATGCAAAAGTGGAAACGGAGAAGTAGCCCGTCTTCCCGTAAGCATCAAACCTACTCTCTCTCTACTCTCTACATATATATATATATATATATATATATATATATATATATATATATATATATATATATGTATATATATATATATATCGCTATAATTTGGATATTTCTACACCGTTAAACTTGCAATCTACCACCACGGCCGTTAAAATTATTGATTTTTGTTTCTTCGATCACTAGGCAAATGATATCGAAAATCACAAAATTTATTTCTGGTGACTAAATACTTCTGTATCAACTCTAACGGAGCCGATCGTCGATTCGAAATTAACATCGAAACAATACATTTGAGGCCTTCGTATTTCCATAAAGATACCTACTTCTCTCTCTCTCTCTCTCTCTCTCTCTCTTATAAAACATTATCTCAAATATATATATATATATATATATATAAAAAATATCTAATAGTTCAACATATAAAATGAATGCATAAAATAAGATATTATAATATTATAAAAATTAGAAAAAATAATTCTCAAAAGTGAAAAGAGAGAGAGAGAGAACAATGAGAGTAGAATTTTACTGATTTAATTTTATAGGCCCAATAATCTAAATTCTATATAGATATAATTAAAATACAAAATATACATTATTTTATATAATTAAAGTATATATTATATATAATTATATATAGAGAGAGTTCTACCGCTATATTGTTTTGAGTATAGATCCATTTATACTCATCGCTTTTCGATCGTTGGATTTATTCTTTTGACTATTTCAATCCTGTGACCACTATTATCCTAATCGCACATCCAACAATCGAAAATTTATAAGTATAAAGAGATCTATACTTATAAGAGTATAGTAGCCCTATACTATATTATAATATTATACATATATTTAAACTACTATATTCACTGCTCACTTAAAGGCGAAGCAGCTAAAATTTTTGGCCGGGAGTCCCCACCAAATAAAAATTTTCAAAATCTGATCCCCCAGGTCCGACGCCTGCCGGCCAGGATCAGGTTCGAAGATATGTACGGCCGGGAAGATACACTGTGCCCGATCGTACGCAATACCGATACGCTGCAGATGCAGTTATAAATGCACCCCCAGACACCGCATTTTAAAACTATACACCGAGATTCTAAAATTAAATCTGATTTATTAAATATACACACATTTTTAGGTATACCTCATCTTATATATATATATATATATATATATATATATATATAGCCGGGGTTACCGTCGGAAGTGTGAGATGAGTCGGGTGTGAGTACCGGGATATTGAATTTAAGCGAGACGAGTCTCAACATCGCACGTCTTGTGGTGCGGAGCTGACGGGGACGTCGGGAAT
The DNA here is from genome assembly GCA_025177825.1 of Aechmea fasciata. NCBI lineage: Eukaryota > Viridiplantae > Streptophyta > Magnoliopsida > Poales > Bromeliaceae > Aechmea > Aechmea fasciata. The sequence goes on along the minus strand of CM045935.1, from coordinate 10,373,303 downwards.
AAAAAGGAGGTTGTGAGACCGAGATAGTCCTACATATGAGATATAATAAGGTGAAACTCTTAACTTGAGCTTATGCATTTGGGTGGGTAAAGCGAGGCGAGGTTAAGAGAGTTAAAGAAGGAGTCTTTAGGACGGGAGTAGTCAGATACAGGTGACTATCTGAAAAATTAGGGCGTCACGAGATGGTAATATATATATATATATATATATATATATATATATATATATATATATATATATAGCCAGGTTACGCGATCGGAAGTGTGAGATGAGTATAAGTGAAAATGAGAGTGCGGATGACGGAGCTGAGGCAGTGCCCGCATCCTTTTTGATCTTGTGAGTCTGGCCACGACGAGGACGTCGCGGGGCTAAGGAGGGGAAGGTGTGAGCTGAGATAGTCCTACATATGAGATATAATAAAGCTGGCCTAACCCAGCCATTTATGCGTTTTGGGTGGTGTGGCGAGGTTGAGAGAGTTAAGGGTCTTTAGGGCGGGAGTAGTCACAGAATGGGTGACATACGAAAAATTAGGGCGTCACAGGATGGTAATATATATATATATATATATATATATATATATATATATATATATATATATATATATATATATGTATATATATATATATATATGTACTAGAAGTTTTAGATACTTCTATCATATTTAACGTTTTGATTTGCCGATCTAATTTATCATCGAAACAACTTATGAAAAGAAGTAGAGCTTACTAATTAAGTAATAAGATAAGAAAATTTCTACTATCTATATATATATATATATATATATATATATATATATATATATATATATATATATATATATATATATATATATATATATATATATTAAAGTGTGAGATGAGTCTACCGAGCCAGATCCGAATGACGGGCTAGCGAGACGAGTCTCACATCGCCCGGTACTTGTGAGTCCGAGCCGACGAGGACGTCGTGGTTTAGGGAAAATTGCGAGACCCCGTATAGTCCTATATATGAGATATAATAGGGCTAAACTCTTAATCCTTAAGCATTTTGGGCAAGGCCTAAGAGGTTAAGAGAGTTAAGCGTGCTAGGACGAGTAGTCCTAAGACGGGTGACCTTCGAAAAGTTGGGACGTCACAGATGGCAATATATATATATATATATATATATATATATATATATATATATATATATATATATATATATATATATATATATATATTGACAATCTAAAAAAAAAAATCTCTCCTTATTTTGGATCGTTATTGGGCTCACATATAATATTTTTAAAAATTAATTATATGTTGGTCATCAAATTTTTTTTATTTTTTATTTTGATCCCTAATTTTTGTTTTTGCAATCAAAATTTTCGAATTTCTTAATTTTATCACGTTAAATAGAACTGTTAAAAAGATTTTAAAATTAACAATATTTTTCACTTTAGTCCCTAAAAATAAAAATTCAACATTTTGAAAGTCTCTCCATATTTTGGGGAGGTTACGGAGTTCACATACAGTTTTTAAGAGTAATGCTAGATGTAAAATGAGTGTATATCTTACAACCCATCTATTCTTGGATGAGAATTTGCTCACCACACATCATGTGATGGTGAATTACACCCTACCCAAGGATGAGTAGGGTTGTAAGATGTATACTCAAAGGGTGTACAAGGGTGTACATCTTACAATCCTACCCATCCTTGGGTGGGGTGTAATTCACCAGTCACATGATGTGACTGGTGAGCAAATTTCCACCCAAGGATGGGTGGGACTCATCCAAAAATGGGTGGGATTGTAAGATGTACATCCCTTTTGGGATATACATTTAGCATTATTTTTTTTAATATAAGCAATTTTTTAAAAAAGCTTAGGATTTGTTTAGTCTGATATAAAAGTGGGTGGGAAAAAATATTTGGTGAAAAATTTGATTTGCGGTTTAAAATTTTTTTCATGAAAAATACGTTTTTGATGAAATTTCTCTTCTGTCTTCCGTGCGAGAACGGCAGAAAATGAAAACACCAAGCCAAAAAATCTCTGCTCATTGCGCATTTTCACGCGGTCCACTTCGGTCTCGTGGACAGTATAAGAGGGAGGTCCATGGTGGACCTCTTATTTTATAAAATTTATATGTAGTATAGATATAGATTTATCTGAACTGGTGTCCCACCGGGCGTGCCAAAAATTATTAAAAGCCGAACTCCCTTCTCTTTGACCTTGTCAAAGATCTTTCTCGAAAAGTGTGCCGGGATGCGGAACTCTTACGATTAGTGATCCTCGAAGTTTGCGTCTTTCGACTTGATCAAGCGTTTCGACTGATAAGGAATCGAATCAGCCGAGTTCAGAACCTTTTACTATAGAGTCGGTTCTGCTGGATGAGTCGAAAGTACGGAAAACATGAAATTTTGGAACGGCTGATAAGCCGAATGGTTTTATATATTGGTATTAATTTGTAAAAATAGTACAAGGGTCGAGTGTGCCCAAGGGCATACAGACTTAGTGCGAAAAAGTAAAAAATTACAAATAGACTATTCCTAGAAAAGTGATAAATGCAGAAAAATAAAGATATTAAAAATAAGGTGGTCTTCTCGTTCAGAAGAGAGAAAGGCCTCTATTAGTGCTCAAATTATTATTTATAGTAATGTCTTCTCAGCCCATATTATTGGTCGGATTTTAGTAGTGGGGGGGAGTTGTATTGTCATGATCGTGAAAGTTACACCTCACTTCTTAATCGTTCCTCGCTTAATTTTAATTTTGACATCACCAGACTTTAATTTTTAAACATAATATTTTTTGGTGTTTCACTTTCGACCAACCAAATATGCTCTAAGTCATAACTACGAGATATTAAAAATAAAGATCGATAAGAAAAAGATATATAATTCAATTATGTTTCGGCTAAAATTGAGTAATATAGTGTACAATAATAATAATTACGGTAATATATAGCGTAGTAGGAGGTAATTATATTATCTCCTTATATTTTAGTTTCTCCAAATTAATTGTCCCCGTAAGCATTGGGAGTTAAGTGTTGTTTCAGTGACCGACTGTTTCTAGCATAAGTGACAATATGCTGTTAGGAGTAAACAACCTTTAAGCCCCCGTTTGATTCGGGGTTAAAAAAAAACTAGTTATTCCAGGGATAGTGTTAAGTTTGGGATTAAGGTAGGGTTAAAGTATTTTTGTGTTTGGTTGGAAGTTGGAGTTAGTCGAGGATAGTGAAAAATAATTTTTGGTTGAAGTAGGTAGGATAAGAAGGATGGTGGGTTATTATAAATAGAAAAATAGTGTTTGGTTAGGATTTGGTGGAATTAGCTAGTTAATAACTTTTGAGGTGGAGTTTGCTAACCCCATCTCTTTTTGATGGTGTTTGAAAATAAAATGAGGGTTAAAGGGTTATTTCATCCCTTAACTCCCAACCAAACGGGGGCTAAAGGTTGGTTATGAGTGCAAATTAAATAATAGGACCACAACAGTGTTTAAAACATGCTAAAATAGCAAACCACAAGCATGTATACAGCCGAAGAGTACATAATAGACAAATAAATAGCTAATAAGTCAAATAAAAACTACAACTTCAAAATGATATAGCAGCTGCGTATATAAATGTTTTGAATAACAGTATAAGTGTTTTCAGTAACTTAGCCAAATAAAAATTACAATTCGAAGATAACAGTTTTAAAATATCGAATGTTTCGCTCCAAAACGTGCTTCTTTCAAGACATCAGCGGCCACCTGCATCAGATCAAAGAACACGGCGACCATGCACCCTACAGTAGAATAAAATGTTAGGATTTACATATATTGTGGCCCAATTAATCATATTCAAATCTGGATTTACTATAGATAAAAGTCAATCCTAACAGATATAGAATTACTTGATATGGTATATTTTATCCCTATCTCATCTAATTAATTTAAAATAGAATCCTAATTAGACTTTGATGGAAGTCGATCTGGACTCTATATAAAGGGGTATTAGTCCTACCACCTTCTCATACGCATTCCCGTGAAAAATTATCATCAGTTCCACACCATACGGCAGAGTGCATGAGATAGGAGGAGAAATCAAATCACCCAAGTTCGGTTCGTGACTTTCAAATTATAGCCGGACTTTACGTTTCGACAGATTGATCAAAGGATTTCTTCTTTACATCACGTTAATTGATTTATTTTGATCCTGAATTTAGGTATGTATCTGATTTCTTATTTGTTTTACATATCTTGAAATTCCATCATAAAAAACATTAACTACTATTTTGCTAATATTTGGACATAACAACACAGGATTGGTAAAAAGTAAACAGAGAAAAAATGCATAGTATACCAGGATATATGTTCACCCGCGAGCACTTCTCGGGCGTTTTTCTTTGCCTCTCTTCTTCTCCTCCTTTTTCTTTTCTCTTAATTTTTTCATGTCTTTCTCCACATATTTATGATAAAAATCTTTTAAGGCTTTAACGTGTATATCCATGACCAAGGATGATGAGTAATGGCTATCACTTCTGCCCAACAAATAGTTCCGAATTGCCCAACGAGGCGTAGCTGAACCCGTTCTTATCTCCCTGGCGAGTCATCTCAACTTTCAATAAAACTATATCAAAAGAATCAACTCTCTTGACAAGCCTTACATGTCCATCTTCAGACGATCGAAAATCTTCGTCATCATACCTGCGAATCTCTATCTCTTCAAAATTCTCAGGAATGACATGCGACGCCGTAAAGATATATCCCTCTGGATGAACGCAAAATCCAGTTCCCGTCGTGTAATAAAATTTCTTTCTATTAGTACCCGGGATGGTAACGTTGATGATCCACACGACGCTCCTCATCTCATCAGAAAACTCTTTTATTTCCGTTGGTGCAATAGCTTTTTCCTTGTCACCCTTCGCAAAGCTTCTAGCTATATATTATTTTAAGTAAACGTGAAAATTTAAGACCATGAAGTGTGTTTCACTATTTTATTATTATTTGTCTCTTAAATTAATATATAAAAGAAAATATTTTTTCAGTATATATATATATATATATATATATATGCCTGCTAGGCTCTAAAAATTTTTTTAAAAAAAAAAAATATTTTCCACAAAACAAAAAAAATCAAAATAAAAAATCATTTTGAGCCAATACTGTAAAATCTATAACCTAAAAATTACAAAAAAAAAAAAGAAGAAGAAATCTAAACATCTAAAATAAAACAACAAAAGAAAATTAACGACATAAGAACGAAATCTAGCTAGAACCAGTAAAAAGAAAAAGTTAAACTTTTTAGAGTAGAGAAGAGGGTGGCGAAAATGTCATACCTTGTGACTTGAAAGATGATGGAATAGAAGAAGCAGAAGAGCAGGATCCAGCCATGATGTCGGGAGAGGGCAGCCACTCGACAGGAGAACACGGGAGAGCAGCAGGCGCTCGGGAGAGGGCTACTCGAATACTGTTTTTGTGTGTGTGTGAGAGAGAGAGAGAGAGAGAGAGAGAGAATGGGTTGTATTTGTTTGAGAGAGAGAGAGAGAGAGAGAGAGAGAAATGCATGATTGTAGACTAGAGAGGTGCGTGTAAAACAATGCTTTTTTTTTTTTTTTTTTTTTTTTTTTTTTTGCAGTTAGATCCCTGCATTTTTTTAAAAAAAATTCTGACCAATATAAATTTACATATATACTTATTGAGACATTGCTCCTCATTTCTAAGTTTTTAACCGTTCATTAAATTTGATGGGTGGTTAGGATGAATAAGAGAAGAGAAATTCAAAAAGAAGAGAACTCTCCAATTACTCTTCTTCCTTTCACCGAACCACCCATCTAAAAACTTAGGAATGCCGTGCTCCTAATGACAAAGAGTGCTCCTATACTTATTTTCTTGCCACATATTCTATTGAAAATTTTAAATTAAATATAATAAATCAATCACTATTTTTAAATGTGATAATTGAATTATCTTGCTTTTTTTTCTAAGTTAGAAAAGAAGAAGCAAAATGCAGATTTGAATAATTATCGTCTTAATTTAGATATGATAATTAAATTTAAAAAATAAAAAAAATTACTGTAATTTAATTATTATATTCAATTTAAAAATACCACAAGAGAGGACTACATGTTTTAAAAAAAGCCCCAAATATGAGATGTTGGAGAGATGGAGGACAGATGGGCGCCAGCTGCTCGTGAGCAGCGGCTAATTCCCTCCTGCACCTGCCATACCATTCCACCCCTAAAATTTAAAATTTTAAAAATTATAACTTAATGTAATGAACATGCTTTGTATTATTTTAAAAAAATTACATACAAAAATTATAGTTTGGCCTTTTTGCATAAAAAATCCACTTATTTTGGACTTTTTAAAAATCGGCGTTTTTTGCAGATTCGGTCCACTTTTTCAGCAAACTGACCAAAATACCCTTTTGTCTTTTTCTCTTTCCTCTTTTTTTTCTTCTGTCGTTCTTTTTTCTTTCTCTTCCTGCAGAGCGGCGGAGGCGAAACGCCACCCCTCCTCGCCCGGCGACGTCGCCTCGTTCGCTCCGGTGACGAGCCCGCCTCCCCGCCTCGCCTCTCCCCGACCCTCCTTTTACCGCGCCTTTACTCGTCATCTCCGGCGTCGGTGTTGGCGTCGTTCTCACGGCGCGGCCGCGCCCGGCTCGCGCAGCTTCACGGGTCCCCGGGGCATCCCCCTAACCCCGCTCCACCGCCTCCTCCCTCGTCGGAGACGACGAGCGGCTGCTTTAAATATTTTGCTTCATCCCTACCATCATTTAATCTGCAAAACCGATAAAGGAAACAGAAAAATGCCGACGACGACGTCCAAGGCGTCGGCGCCGTCGTCGAGCTCCGCGTCCCGCCGCCTCGATTTTTAGAAATTTTTCTTTGTTATGGTGTAATTGTGTAAAAAAAAACAAAAGAAAGAGGAAAAGGGCGAGAAGGAGAAATTGTGCAATTTTGAGTAAAATTGTGCAAATTTAGACGAAATGGTATAATTTTGGATGAAATTTGTCCAAACTTGCACCATTTCGCCAAATTTTGCACCATTTCACTCAAAATTGCACAATTTCTCTTCTCATCCTTATTCTCTTACTTCTTCTTTTTTACACCATTACACCATAACAACAAAAATCTCCTAAAACCGAGGCGGCGGAACGCAGAGCTTGCCGACGATGACGCCGATGCCGAGGACGTCGTCGGCGGCGTGAGAGGACGGAGGCGGGGCGGAGGTGGAGAGGCAGTGGGGGTCGCTGGGGAACACCATTTTTTATTCTCTTCTTCTTCCCTTTTTCATCCGTTTATTCTCTTTTTTTTTTCTTTCTCCTTTTTGCCCTTAGTTTATTCTTCTTCTTTTTTTCTTCCTCCTTCCACCTCGAGGAGCTCTGAAGCCGCCTCATGCGCTGAGAACCGCGAGCTTGGCGCCGCCCACCTCTCTCCACGCTCCTCTCCCGCGACTCCGACCGTCTCCGGGCCGAGTCCGCATCCTCTGTCTTCGTCTCGCGTTGGCGCGCTGACGGAGAAGGAGGAGGAATAAGGAGGCCGCGGTGGAGCTTTTGTCGAGCAAGGAGGCGGCGGAGCAGGCCTGGCGGCGGCGGTAGAGGGCTTGGGCGAGGACGTGATAAAAGGAAGGGTCGGGGGAGAGGCCGAGGCGGGGGAAGCGGGCTCGTCGCCGGAGCGACGAGGCGACGTCGCTCGGACGGGAGGGGTGGCGTTTCGCCTCCGCCGCCTCCGGGAAGAAAAAGAAAAAAAAAACGAAAGAAAAAAAAAAAAAAAGATAAAAGAGAAAAGGTATAAAGGTATTTAAAAGTTCTTAAAAAGTGGACCGAATCTGCAAAAACGAAAAAGGTAGCCCGATTTTGTAAAAGCCCAAAATGAGTGGACTTTTTATGCAAAAAGGCCTTATAGTTTTAGTGTATTTCCTTTTATGAATTAAATTATAACTACTTATACACCCCTTAGGTTGTGTTTAGTTCTGATATAAATAAAAATGCTTATTCCAAAAATAAATATAAATTGAAATATAAGTAGAAATTAGACTAATTTTGTGCTTGGATAAAAATTAAATTATACTCAGAATAAAATAAATGGTGTTTTGATAATTAGATTGAAATAGGAGAAATAAGATTTACGATTAGAAATTAAAAATATTTTATCTAATTAATTAACATCAAAATATTAATTAAAAATAATTCAATAAATTAATAAAGTAATTTAAATTTAGATGTATTTAGTTTAAAACACGTACTTAAATTTTAGATTAATCAAAAATCAAAAAAAATATATAAAAATATTCAATGTATGAAAAAAACAATATAGGATATTCTAAATATTTTCTAATAAATATAACATATAAATTTATAAAATATAATTTTTACTGTAAATTTATGAGATCAAAAACATATGAGATGAGGAGAAATCCTTAAAAGTTTATCGTTGATTTGATTCTTAAAAGAGGTTTGAGATCAAAAACCAAGAATCGAGTCGGCGATCAAAGAACTAAAAGCTTGGTTTTTTGAAAAAACATTAATTGAAAAACTCCATTACAAGCTTTTTGGATTTATATATGATTTTCTCTCTAAGCGTACAGCATCTAGGGTTCCTCATATCATATTTATAGGTTTAGAAGACATCTAGATAGATTTAGATTTAAAAATACAATCTTTTAAATCAAAAATCGTTTCGGGATCGTCCTCCAAATCGTGGGACCGATCCTTCTCTCGCGTAATAAAAATTCAAGTATCGGAAGATCGGTCTCTCAAAATGGAGACCGGTCCCTCCGTGCGTACTAAGAATAACAAGCTACGGGAACCGGTCCTCCATTATAGAGACAGGTCCTTCTTTAATATCACGCAAGGAAGGCTTACGGGAACCGGTCCTCCTGTGTGGGGACCGGTCCTCACACCCTGAAAACCTTGAGCAACTCAGTATTTTAAATCAGAAACTCATTTTCAAAACATCTAAAGTCTTCTAACCATATTTTTATGAGTTAAAATATACCACCAATCGTTTTGGTTCATACCTGAGTTACCGAGCATCATTTTATATCTCTTTTGATCTTGAAATGTCCATCCTTTACTTCAATCTCCGTCTTCATCTCCAAGACTCCTTTCTACTTCACGAAAATCGTCAACTTAGACAAATCCTTAACAACACTGATTCATTTCAAGAGAAAATTTATTGATCCATACAATATAATCAAAATACAAAATAAGAAAATTCAATATAGAATTAGCAACAAAACTCAATTGAACATTCCAAAAATTATTGCAAAAATAAAATCATCTTTCCTTAAGTTAACCAAACAAATCTAAATAGGTAACAATAGTTTTCAAACAAAATCCATTATTCCAAAATCAAGCTGTAGAAGCATTAAACAAATTTTGAGTCAAATTATTTCTAAAATTAGTCCACTGGTTGGATGTTTCAACTGCAGTGATAAATTCAACTTCGTTATTATCTTCATCGTCAATGTCAGATTTCTCTTCATATTCCTACTCGTTACTCTCTGCAGGATCTTCACGCATATATCTCCTTATTAGATTACGAAGAAGTGCGCATGCCAAAATAATACGCCATTGGGTATTTATTGAAAAAAAAGATGAACTACGAAGAATAGCCCATCTTCGTTTAAGTAGCCCAAAGTATCGCCCATCTTCCTTTAAGTATGCCAAAGCATCTTTCTATGTTAATATTTGGTTTAGATTTGTAGTTATCTAAATTGGAGATAAATCCTAATCTAATTGGGATTGGATTTAATTTGGCATATATGGATTATAATTAGGAGGATAATTCTAGTAGAACTTGAATTATACTCTTGTTAGGAGACATGTATTATATATACATGCTACGGCCAAATTAATCGTAGCGACCAAATTAAGAGCCATCCATTAAATCTACGGGATGGTCCGTACGGGCTAATATTTTGGAGAAGGAAGCCATGCACTAATCTGTGCACTAATTAAAGCCATGATAATTCCGGTCCGTACGGTTTGGAGTCTCCGAGGAGCTATGTGCGGCTAATTAGCCGTGTGCTAATTAAAGGTCTTCTCGTGTCCGTACGGTGTTGAGAGAGAAGCAACTTTGAAGTCTATTACACGCCGTGTCTTTCGTCGTTTCGGATCTAATTAAGTTTTGGTCTTTTGGGAGATCTTCTTGTACTCCGTATTTTCGACATTAATAAAGTATTTGCTCCGTCTTCGCCCGTGGACGTAGGCCGTTGGCCAAACCACGTAAACATCGGTGTGCTCTTTCCGCTTTATCTTTTTTTTTCTCGCATCAAATTAATTTCCGAATCTATTTTTCGACGTTCCGATTCTAACATTCTATAATATTTCTCGCTTGTGCATGTTTTCTGTTGAATATTCTTCTGCAGACTATGGCCGACGACCATCTCTCTACACATGCAAATGATAGAATTGACCTTTATAAGGAGCTAGAAAACCATCCCCATTTGTGTATTCGGAATCAACAAGATAGTAACAACCTTTGCAAAAAAATAAATAAATATTTTAGAGCAATATTTTTATCTATTTGTATTATAGTTAAACGAATCTTTTATCGATTTTTTTCAACCTTGAGGCACTCGTAATCCATGAGGCCTAGATATTGCATCACGTAGCACACGTGAATCATGAGCAGAACCTTCCCATCCAGGTAACACATATATAAATTGTAGATCCGGTGCATACACTCCTAAGACATTAGTTGCAAGATCACCTTTTTACCGCGACATGTACCTTAATTAATATGCCATCTAATGCACCCAAACAATTCTGTAAAAAAATGAACTGCTATTCAATAATAGTTTTAATAAATATTTAGACTGCTAAAAATGTACAAACCCAACATACCTTGAAGGGTCTCCATATATCATTGGTGCCATTTTCGTCTATAGGCTCAGAATTTTTAAGCAATCTTTTATGCAGCTTTAGAATAGCCTTCAAACATAAATGGAATTGTCGACTTACAGTTTCTCCGCTTCTATCAAAATAGTTTTCAATTGTCCGATTCTTTTGGTGGTGAGCCAAAGTATATAGAAATAGTTCTACAATCTCCTCTAATGACATATTTCGAGTACCTCTCAATCCACCGACATCTCTTACCATCTCGCAAAGAATATAGAACTGTACATCAATCCATTTTTAATTAGCTAACACAATATATATCCCTTTCTGTTATTATTTTATATAAGTTTTCAATTCGTAATTGCTTTCTATCTTTTTTTTTTATTTTTTTAATTGTTTTGTTCTTTTATAAGTTAGCGACACCTAATACCACCATGACATTATTAGGAAAAAAAAAATATAAAAATAAAATACATGCTCAAAATAACTCACATAAAGTAAGAAAAAATATAAAATAAATATAAAGAGCATTACTATATGAGATATGGCATACAATATGTTATTTTTATTCAACTAGTTATTATATTTTAAAAAAAATACAACAATTCAAAATCCTATAATTTTGTATCAACACATTATTATATAAAAATTTTCTTTTTTATCAAAACCTAGATTTTTTTTTTTTCCCTTTTTATATTTTAGCACAATATGTGATATTAATATCATATAAAAAAATTTACTTTTTAGTAATAAGGACAAAAAAAATATGGTCTCATAATTACTAGTGTTCATATGACTTTTTTTCTTCTTACTCTTTTTTTTTTTTTTTTTAAAAAAGATACGAGAGAGAAAAAGAGGAGGAATTACTTACAGGAGGGATGAAGCTTGGAGGCGGGGGAGTTGAGCAGCGCACGGAGAGAGTTGAGGATTTTTCTTTTTTTTTTTTTTTTTTTAGTCTTACGGAAAGGTTATTTTAGTATAAAATAATTAAGTCGAAATTCAATTTTCAATCCGGGGTACGAGGCCGGATTCATTTCTACCCAGATTAGCCGATTCCCATTCCGGAATAGAAACGGAATCAGAATGGGATTACAGTATACCAAACGTCTAGAATCGGAATGGATCATTCCGATTCCGATTCTGATTCCGGAGTTAATATTTAGCGAACAAAACGCGCCCTGAAACACGCCCTAAAAGAGTGTGAGTATGGCATCAAGAAAACGAAGAATATCCACTTTCTTTTTCTACTTCAAGAAGCAAAGAGATCTCTTACAAATGGTATTGTATTTTACTGTTACAGACAAACAAACTAAAAACAATGCGCAAACAAAACAACCACAGGAGTCGTGTCGACATGGATCGAAATAGCATACCTGACGAAGTTTATCTGAGACTTTGAGAAAAGAGAGACAAAAATTAAAAAAAGGAAAAGAAAAAAAGATAAGCCTGACAACGAATCTCGAATCAGAGAGACAGATTGAACATTGTAGTATATACATTCGATCTTCTTCCCATTTCCTTAAGATTTGCTTCTACCGGCGTGCTTTCTACGTGATGCTTTGACGAGGAGCCGTTCTACTCGTGTTGTTCCCTGCTCAAAAATGGAGAGTTCCATGGAAATGAATTTACAACTATCAAGTGAAATTAGGAAAGAATATACGAAGGCGCTTTTAGCTGCGCCACGAAACTGAAATGAGCTCTTTGGCCCCGAAAAGCAGAATTGTCGATTTCAAGCTTCTGCTTCTCGCTTTGGCAGGAAGCCGTTAGGGGAGAGTATTGGTAAGCCGAAACATAGTCCCCTGGATTATTCGCTGAAACAATTTATACCCTGAACGTTGTTACAATTTGCAATCACATCCTCGGCCCATTTTCTCACCCCCCCTACTGTAGCAAATAGTTTTCCAGTAAAAAGGTCACGTGCCTTGGCTAAAATACTCATGTCGTGAAAAAAAGGGCCGTACTTTTTTGGCAGGATTTGTTAGGAATCACCAAGATGCTGCAGGGATGTGATTGCCGATCATAAGGTCAGGGAAACAAGGACTTCTCATATATTTTAACCGGTAAATGTAAAGGAAGAAGCCATCCGGCCATTCAAATAATCGACTCAAACAGCACGTCTGTAGAAGCTCGAGGTGAGCTATACGTAGGCATAGACTTGTAATGGGAAAACACTTACTTGACCTGAACGTCGGGCTCGGTGTGCTTAGACTCCTCTGCAGCAGCAGAAGCAGAAGTTGAGTCGATTGGTTTTTTAAATTGCACCAATATCATAGTCATATTATCGCACCCCTCCCCGCTAATCGTCGATGGGGCCAAGCACCTGTCGAGTACTCTCTCGCACACAGAAGAGAGGTGGCTCTCCTGCAAATTTTCTTTCTCGTTAACAGGGAAGGATATACACAAATTTCAATATATTATTTTTAAAGTTCATAGTAGATAATAGAAATTAGGTAAAATGTATGGATAGTTCCGTACTATCCCAACATTGCAACTTAGATTGAACTTTTTACTTGAAAACTTTATTACCTTACTATCCTACAAAATAAAATTTTGTAACCCTATTTCAAGTGGGCTTGAAGCTATGAAGTCATTTATAGGAGAAGGGATAAATGATCATTTCACTGGATTTTTGGGTGGTTAGGGATGGCATTTCAATATATGAGATAATTCAAAGACTAAAGTGTTTTATTCAATGTTCAGGGACCACATGTCGCAATAGAGAGGCCTTATACCTTATACCCTGGAAATAAAACCAAAACTATTACCAACTTGAAAAATTTTAAAAGCATTCCAAATAATTGCTCAAAGACCCAAGAATGAGAATTTAACTACTCACCGTATTTATATGCTCACGGACAAAATCCACTAATTGCTGACTAGACATGCAATCCCTAGTAAGTCAGGGAAATAGAATTCGTTACTTAACCCGGAAAAAAAACAAAACAAAACAAAACGAGAAAGCTGTGTATGAGAAGCAATTATAGAACACAGACATCAAGCAAACAAACACTAAGTCAGACCTAAAAATATTGCGAAAGGACGTAAGGAACTTTCTTGCACGACAATAATAATCATTTTATTACATAATTTGTTTGGAACAATAAGCAACATAATCACTATTTGCAAGGATGGTTTGGTGTAGTGATTTCCATGTGCTCATATCGAATATGAAAAACCACAGACTACATAATTAATATTGAAAGACTTTTGATTCATGCCATAGTTAGGAACTTATCACATCTGGATCACGATAGAATCATGATCAGATTTATTTCCTGCGCAATGACTTAAATGACAGACAAAATAATATATATATATATATATATATATATATATATATATATATATATATATATATATATATATCAAAGAAGTTATACAGGTGTTCTGAAAAGATAAAAATAAAATGCAACTAAAGTTATATCAAATAGGACTAAATAGCGAACTCAGATTACAATTAAAGTAACATCTGATCAGAATTGGCTTGCATCACAAAAAATTCCATCTTATTTAAATTCTTATGAAAGGATTCCTTCCTTCTTAGCCATAACGGAATCTTTGTGTAAGTTCGCCACTAAAAATAGCAATCATACAACCCAACCCTAGATTAATGAACAAAAAAAAGATTCATTTGGCATCACTTCTGTTCCCCCCACCCGCAAGCTTAAATTCTACGCAATTAGTTGTGTAGGAAGACGCTAGACAGTTTTTTGCTATCAAAACATATATGTGGTTTGTTTGGCAACAACAAAAACCAGAATTTTATTAATTAATTTTTTGTTTTCTTTTGCTTCATTGTTCTTTTCGCTTTTAAAAAAATGATGAATTTAGAGCTAACCAATAATAACACGGAAAGTCTGTCTGCAGACGGATTCAATCAAATTAAAGTTGAGAAAAAGAGGGAAAAGGGTTAAAAAAAAAAAAAAAACGTAAGCAGTAGAAAACAAGGCCATGGATTTCTATTTTATTTTCATTACTCAATGTAGAAATAGCCACTGGGCACTGTAAGACTCACAACAAATCTTACGATGCATATGTCAGATGGAAGCATGCATTACATAAAATAGAGAATGGATTGCATATAGAAGTCATACCAAATGCCATCACATGCGATAACAATAAAGTCATCATCCTCGCAAAGGTCCACCTAACAAAAACCAAAAGTTATCTGAGTACATTTTGGTACAACTGAGAACAGGTTTCAAATCAGTTCAAATTTCAAGTTCTAAACATTACAGTGAAACCGATAACAGATGATACTTACAATGGTTATGTCAGGTTTGGCTGTAACAATTTGTTTCTCTGCCGGTAAAAACTTGTTATGTTTGAATTCCATATCTCCTACAGGAAGTTAAGATTATAAAACCTTAAGATAATTACACGCACATACAAAAACCATTATCTATCCACATACAACCCCTGCAAAACTGGATTTTAGTATACACGTTCCGAAAAAACTCAAGTCATGTTTTGTTCATGATTGGAACGGGAATGGGAATGAGAAATGGAACTGGATCGCATTGGAACGGTTGATGGAATGACGAATTATCCAAAATTGTTTGATTCATTATTGAAATGAAAATCAAAATGGACAATTAATGGGACACCTAGGATTTTGAAAGAGAGGTTTTGGTTAAGGGAGAGGAGAGTGATCAATAGAGAGGAGAGGAAGGTGTTTGTGAGGGAGGATATTTAGTGGTTTACTCTGGAATGGGTCAATCCAGGATTTAAAGTCAAATTGGGTCATAAATAGATTAGGTCATTCCCATCCCAGTGGAATAGGAATCGGAATTTGATTTCTTTAAAACAAACAACGACTATTGAAATCGGTGAATTCCATTCCGATTCCCGAGTCTAAAATAGGTGAACCAAACAAGCCCTCAATTTCTTACTTACCTTGTGCTCACAAAAATAATAAGAGTACCTCACAAGTTTTTTTCTTCATTTGATAAAAAACAAGAGAAGAAAAAAGAAAGAGAGAGATATAGAGAGTACCTATGGCTCTTGCCAGGTTTAAACTTCCATTGACTCGTCCTGCGTAGATGAAACCCCCTGCTTTTACTATCCTCTCCCTTTCTACCTCGTGTTCCGGCTTGTGATCTTTTGACAAATCGTATGCCTGTTAGAAAAGAAAGCAATAAATTATATATTTCTATAAAGATGACTAATTAAAAGAATTTAGTTATCTCGTCTTGAGCTCTTGCAAAAGTGGTCTCAATAAAGCTGTTCAAAGAATCTATAACCTCAACAGTTTCTTGCTGCAGCACAAGCAGAAGTTGCAAATTGGAGCTTCTATTTCTGAAGAAGAGAAACCTTTACCAAAAGGCGCTAAGAAACTTCAGCACAAAACAAGCACGACATACCTGACCCTTCCTTGAGATAACACAGCGAGAATCCCCAGCATTTGCAACAACAAGTTGGTTATTTCTTATAATTGCCACACAAGCAGTGCTTCCCGACGTTGGCCCAGAGAAATCAGAGTGCCCCTAGTTATAAAAATACTAATATTGGGCATAAGACTAACTGCAATTTTCCAGAATAAGTTTGGTTATATCACAAATAAATTAAAATGATTCAAACAACATTAGGAACTTAAATTTGAACTACCAGATTTCATAGGCCAGACTTTCTACACTAGGGTAACATAGATACATGTGAAGTCAGAATTTGCATAATTAACACTGTATGTATTTATATATAATATAGTTTTCTTTCCCTTTATATGTGTAAAAGCGCCTTCTTTGAATAATGTTTTCTAATAAAAAACCAAATTCCCCTCATTTCTCCCTGTGAATTGCACTACTTTGACCGAAATTTTTCACGAAATTGCGCAAGAAATTGCACTCTTATATATACAGGATCTCCCATCGGCCGTTCCTTCTTTCTAAAGACCAATCATCGCGATATATGGGAAGAAAGAGGGCCAGCCAGCCAAGAAGTAGACCGGAATATATATACATATATACACACACACACATACATATATATATATAATGTATACATGTGCATATATACATACATGCATGCATTCATACATACGTACATAGTCCATTAAATATGATCTAGAGTATTTGAAACTTTCTAAAAAATAAATTTCGTAATATTTCGAAATCATAATAAAGTCCATCAAGCAAGCATAAAATGAACGGTCAAAATCAAACAATGTCCTAAAAATGGATGATCAGATCCTTCAATTTAAGATCGGAGTTATTGATCTTTATCTAGATAATGAATAAAATTTTCTATCAAAAATTCAACCGATTCCGATTCTTTTACGCAGTTAAACTAGCAAGTATCCTATACCAGCCATTAAAAATTGTCAATTTTGAGATATTTTAATCATAAAGTAAATGATGTAAAAAATTACAAAATTTGATGTCTAAAAAGTTTAAATGCTGTAGATATTGTTTAACGGTATGGATCGTCGATTCAGAAGCTCTATCATCGAAAACGACTTGTGAGCACGAAGGCGATCGTACTCATAAGAGTATAGTAGCCGAACTCTATATATACATATATATTTGTACACATATATATGTGTGTGTGTGTATAAATGTATGTATTTATATATATATAGTAGATGATTAGTTTAAGTCGGTACTTTCATCATTTACAACATTCTAAAATAAATAAAGAATATAGGCTAAAATATTTTGTTGTATCCAAAAACTATGACACGGCTCTCAAATAAACAGTGATATGCATTACTACCTCCTCAAAGGCCCAGTTATCTTCCGCCTCACTTGAATCACCACCCCTCGGAGACCATATCAAACCTTCGATCATACCAGTAAACTTGTTTATCTTATCTCCCAATATGGCTAGTTCTCTCCAACCTCTCTGCCCCCTCATCATCTCATCCATTCTGAGGCAACAATAATAGAAAGTGCAATTACGAGCTCCAAAAAACAATAATAATCTCTTTAAAAAAGAAGTATAAATTACACATTTACTCCTTGAGTTTGACTAGGCTTTCCATTTACACCTCAATGGTGTCAACTAGTTCATAATGTTTGACCTCGATTTCAATTCAGTCCCCAATTTTCCATAGAATTTCACTTTAAACCAAAAAAACGA
The DNA here is from genome assembly GCA_025177825.1 of Aechmea fasciata. NCBI lineage: Eukaryota > Viridiplantae > Streptophyta > Magnoliopsida > Poales > Bromeliaceae > Aechmea > Aechmea fasciata. The sequence continues at coordinate 10,355,441 of CM045935.1, read as the reverse complement.
AGATCTAATGATGGTTCTATTGTGACAATTTTTCAGACAATAGATAAGAGGAAGGATTAAACTTCTATACAAAACAATTTCCAAGGTCAAAATTGTTGCAACTGAAACTATAAGGAGCAAATTGAAATCAAGGTCAAACATCAATGGCTAAGTTTGTAATTAACACTAAAAACGGATCGCCTGAGAGCTAGATTCGCTTCAATCAGTTGTCAATTACCCTCAACTTAGAGGGCCTCATACTGCAGATAGATAAAGTATGTACCTGAAGAAAGCTTTCTGAACAGAAGTAGCTAAATCACCAGCCGAGTAGGCTTCATTCTTGAGGACCTGAGTGTGTAGATATTTTGCGCAGAACTTAGCAACCACCTTTCCTGAAATAATGAAGCACAGAATACCGCCTTTTACCTTCTGAAGCCAAGAATTAGAAAAGAATAAGAGTGTACAACACTCCCTGCAATTTTGCGATATTGCAACTAAGTCCGTGAAATTTTCAAATGAACAATACGGTGCCAAAACTTTATTCTGCAATCACACCCCTGGCACAATTAACCAGGCAAAATCTTTAACATTACACCATGTGTGGAGTACAAGTAACTATTCAAGAGAGAGTTATCCTTTTCCTGTAGATGACTATCTCCCTATTTTAGGTTCTCTGAAACTAATTTAGAATGGATATGGTGAAACTAATTTAGAATGGATATGAGAATGATCTTGCACGAAGCACATAAAGTAACAAACAACAAATATTTTTGGTTAACAGGACGAGAGATGTAGTAGCGAGATATAGGAAATTTTAGGTACTAACTTGTTTAAGTGCGAAGTCATGAACTATTTGGTAATATGGCAAAGATCAAAAAGCACTCCTTCATTAACCTTTAAATAAAATGAAATCAAGATAAACAGTAGAACATCTGGCATGAATCGCTGATGTTAACTGCTTCTTTATGATTCTATGCAAGCTCAACAAGACTTTTAATTATGCATTGCTTTAAATTTTTACAGCAAAAGGAAAGATCCTTCCTCCCTGGGAAAATAAGATTATTCCCCATAAAATCGAACAATGGAACAATCCATGCAACAGATGACTTTACAAGCCATACATTCTCATACTGACATTCATTCCTAATACAAAGAATTGGAATCCTGGGAAGGAAGGTCAAATAAAATTATAGTGATAGTATAAGGTAAGTGACTTGATCTTGCTTTGATTGGTAATATTGCTTGGATTGAAGACCTCTCTCTACCATCTTCCTCCAAAATAAGAAGGTTATTCAGACCTTATTCATGCCAACTTACAGATATTTATGAACAGTTCATTCATAAAACTATATAATACCCACTGAGCCCAGGTGCATTTCAGTTCCAATGGCGCACATAATCTTAAAAAGGAAAACCATCACAATAACTCTGCACACCAAATGTTTAATAACCACAAGGAACATTTTCACCTTCAAAATTGAAGATTTACATTTGATATAATGGAATGTTCATAAAAGGGTATCTCCAGCAAGCTGTCATATATATGCAGAAAAACTTAAATGAAGTAATCAATCCACAGTTGGACTTATGATGCTTGTTATGCAAACATACTTTTCCTTCCAAGAAATACTGCTAAATGATGCTTGGTTTCTGCACTTTCAGTAAAATAAAATTCACGTCCTAAAACAGAAGAATAAAAAAAGGGATGTGGACAAAAAATTTCGGAAAAAGAATTAACATAGTATAAGAAAGAACTTCGAAAATAAGTTTTACCTCCATGGCCATCATAAACACCAAAGAATGATGTAGACTCATCAAGATCTGGCAATGCCGCATGCTGCAACAGAATATTGTAGGAAATATAACTTAACATCGGAAATAAGATAAGTCATAAATGTAAAGTACATATAACATAACTTTTGGAGATAAGCTTATGGTTGCTGCTAGGAGAAGCATTAGTGTGGTACATTTTAAATTTAGTTACAAAAAACATAAGAAAACAGAAGTTACTATTCAATTTTGACTCAGTTTGTCTGCACCAATTTTAGTTCTTCGCTAGAATCTATCCAAATTTAGGCTTCTAACCAAAAATTTGAGTTTAGAAGTATAAAGAATGATGAATGCTAATGAAACAAAGCACTTTCCACAAAAGAAGACAAGTCAAAAAATGTATAAGTTGCATTTTCACATCTATTGGTTTCTTACAGTTTCTTCCACCTCAATGGGAAAGAGTGAAATATCTAAAGAAATATGGTCAAATGATGGCTACCATAACAAACAGCCCATTCTCCACTTCATGTTACTATTTAATACAAGTTCACAAACTTACAACAGACTAATCAAAACAGGCGTGATGCTGATAATTACCATCCAAAACTTAGTAGAAAAACTCAGAGGCAAAGAGAAATAAAATTATCACATGAAAGGCATCTTCTTAAAATATTGTTTGTGCTTGCCCCATTATAGCAACAATTGTAAAATGGTGGCTATTGCAAAACCAAGATTTCCATCAATTGACACATTAAATCTCTAATTTAAGGCCCTCAAATTGAATCTAATCTTCTTATCATACATGCAACAAACTTTGACCAACCCATTTCTTTTACATAAATCCATCTGGTTCGATATCCCCCATCTACATCAAAGATATTTATTCTCACCTAAACAATATGTTGTCCTTCAGGACGATTAATTCAGCCCTAGACGGATGGAATTTTCATATAGACTTTAATAAATATAAAGAAGTAAAAGCTTGAGTCTCTAATGTACTTAAGAAGTATGCGTCAAAGAGAGAAACTGACAGCATCCTCCATATTTGCGCGCCATCCCTGCATGCAAGAGAGGCCAAACCTCAGTCTGTCATTCTCACCATCCTCTGAGAACTTTTCGGTCTTTGGAGTGCTAAGATATACTCCCATTTGTACTTAGAATCCACCTAAAAGGTGACACCTCGTAAAATAAGCAGAAATATATTTCATAAGAAGATAGATATAGCAGTTATGGCCTCTGATAGTACATACCAACAATCTTAGTTCAGGAATATGAACAACACTGTTAACACGAAGCACCTGTAAATCAACAAGGCGCAGCTTCAACCATAGTTTATGAAAATTAAAAGGCTAAATATACTTAAGCAAGTTCAACTAATTAAGAGTAGAATTTATTAAAAGCAGTTGGCAGTTCACTGATCAACAAATAACAAAGTTTGTTAACAAAAGATGATCGCCTTCTTAAGGAAACAGCAACAGATATAATCCTCTTTTCTAGGATTATTTTCTATATAAAGTGAAGACCAAGTAGGTTTGGCCAATAAGATGCACTATAGATGTTTAATGGGGATGTCACTTGTTCATTTAAGCCTATAGGCCTCTACCCTCATTTCTGCCTTTGCTTTTAATCCTGACCTTTGCTTTTAATCCTGAAAAGCAATAATCAGTTCTTTTCTCTCTTTTTCAGTTTCTTTCTTATACTCCATTACTATAGAATGTCTCTTCGCCATGGAAAATGGAAGCAATGTTGACAAATCACACTAATTTCTCTATAAATGTTCTACTACCATGTCCCAGCTCATATGTTTGTCTTCAATTAAATTTCTTTACTTATGAATTGATTACGTTTAATATGCCACAACCATGCACTATATTATCTGGTTATCCCTTTGTTGTTTTTTTCTTAATTGAGCATGAATTAATGATTATGTTCTATATAATTTGCTAGTGCTCAAGCATGTGGTATTATGAAGCATTTCAGGTAAATGAAGTAGCATAATATGGAATTCTTGGACGTATATACCAAATTTATAGCTTTTTATGTGACATCAAATGAATAAAAGAAAACCAGTAACATACATCTAACCTGAAAGTTTGAGCTCAGAAAAGCAACCACCAGAATCTAAGGAAACACAGACCATTATCTGCAGAGGCACGCAAATTGCACAAACTTCAGCCTGCAGCAAAACATCCCATAGCTTAATTAGAAATTTAGTCCCTGAACTTTGAACCAAGTTAATATTTCATCCGCAATATCTCAATTACAAAGATTGAGGCCCAGATGTTCAACCCTGATTACCATTTCATTCTTATGAGTTCAATTTTAACACAGAAGTTTGATCTCGACTTGGATTTTATTGTTAAAGTCTGACACTGGTCGGCCACAAAGTTTCACTTCCAACAATTTAGTCCTTGATGTTTTACAATAATTACAAGTTTATCCTCAAGAGGTTCAATTTTAACCTAAAGTTTGATCTCGAGTTAAATTTCGCTCCCAAAGTTTGACCTTGGTCTCAATTTAGCTCTATGAGGAAAGATTAATGAGGGTGCTGATGTGTGACCTTTTCAAATGGTATGCTGAATAAAAAAAGGAATTTGTCATGCAATACAAGCTTAGATATTAGATTCTCACAATTGAAGCTATGACAGCAAAATTGAAATTTGTTCAAATTTCAAAGTTGAAATCAACCATCAAATCAAACATTAGTTTCAGTTTGATAGTTGAAATCCCTCATTTTCACAAAAGCATCTATTAAAGGACAAAGTAACTATTAAGCATGGCTTCTGGAACAGCTACTCAACTGGAGAAACAAAAGCTGTGCTTCTAGCAACAAAAGGGTTTGTAGTTTCCTAATGAAGCACAAGCTCGAAACTAGCCTCTACAACTAAAATACAGAAAATTCAATTTGGAACTTTTACTTGGCTTCGATACACAGCAATTAGGATGATTTAATGAAAAAAGTGCCAGGACTTACCATACAACTATATTGAAACAACGAATTGTGTTCAGTTAGGAAAAACGAGCACCGAGAATATTCAATAACTTCAATATTCAACAAAACAAAGATACAAACAGAACTCTGCAAACTATGCTACCCAAACACCTTTTTATATTTTGTCTTCGGCAATAACAAGTAGCGATAACATGTAACACCATAATAGGAGAACAAAGAGAGCTAGAATATAGACAAAGGTTTTGTGACACCCTTAGGATTTGGAATAGTCCTATATATAAGATATAGTAGGATTAAACCTCTTAAACCGGTTATAGCATTTTGCGGTGTGGCTAGACACAAGAGGGTAAGACGGTAAGCGTGCTAGGGCTAAAGTAGTTCTAGATGGGCTACTCCCTGGAAAGTGGAGCGTCACAGTTAGTATCAGAGCCAATCACCAGCCGAAAGTGTGAGATAAGTCTCAGCTAAGCTAGGGTCAAACAGTGAATAGAGCATGACTCCCTGGCTAACAACCATTGTCGGTGAAGCGCGGCTCCCCTCAAGGTCTACTAAGGCTAGTGAGACAAGTCTCACATCACCCGATGCTTGTGAATATGCTTGAGCTTGACGAAGATGTCGGGGCTTAAAAGGGGAGGAATGTGGCATTCCTAGATTTAGAATAGTCCTATATATAAGATATAATAGGGTTAGACCTTTTAACCTGGCGAAAGCATTTTAGGGTGTGGCTAAACCCAAGAGGTTAAGAGGATTAGGCGTGTTAGGGCTAGATTAGCTCTCGGATGGGTGACTCCCGGGGAAGTGGTGCGTCACATATTTTCACCATTATCCTTCAAGACTTGGATATTGAATTGTTAATCAAACTAAGAAGTTTATTAAATAATTAGTCTCAGATGCATCTTATGGGAAACTGTTTTCTCTAGCAGATAGGTTTCACAGTATGTTGTAACAATAAAAAAGAGCATGAAAGTTTGCACAACGAACATTTAAATCTTACAAACAAAGTGTGGTAATTGAAACCTATTGTCCTAATTGCCCTAGCACTTGAATCTTAAACTAGAAACCTCTCCAATGTCAAAAATGAAGAATTATACCAAACAATTACACTGAAAACATAAAGAATAAACAAATTAACAACCCCCCCCCCCCAACAAAGAAAAAACAACCAAAAAAAAGGCACATGAACAGAAGCCCACATCACAAAACCCATTTTGGATAAAAAAAAAACTACATAGATTAAACTGCGAATTACAATAAAAGACAATTGGGTTCTGAACAAGAGGGGAGAATCATATGAAATTCAGGAAACTTAGCATGCAAACTACTACTGATAAGCTACCACACAGCATGCTGTAACTACAAAAAACAGTTCGGGAATAAGCACAACCATTATTTAAATGTTACCAATTATTCGGAAACTAAAATACTGTTTTGGTTGCCCTGTACTTGAATCTTACCAACCCAACAATCACCCCTAATCATCTTAAATTACAAATTAAATACATATTCCAATGATTGAAATAAGTCCAACGAAACCTCCCCAATCAAGACCACCTTCAAGTGTAACTAACTAATGAAAGAGTTTAACAACATCCTACCAGAAAATTTTACATAATAATAAAAAAACCACATCACAATACCAGTTTTAGATAAAAAAAAGCTTCACAGATTACAGCCCAAATTACAAGAAAAAATCGATTAGATTCAATACAGTGAGGGGAAAATCACATGAAACTCGTGAATAACAAACTGGCATAATCCAACTATCTCCTCATATTCGTAGCGTGCCAACTACTACTCATAAGATACCACACAGTATCATTGACAAACTGGCATAATCCAACTATCTCCCCATAGTCTTAAGCATGCCAACTACTATCATAAGCTACCACACAGTCTGTTGTAACAGTAAAAACAACAACTCAGAATTTAGCATAAGTACCATTCGAATATTATTGTGCAGAAACTAAAACCCTTTCTTAATTGCCCTTGCACTTGAATCTTACCAACCAAAGAATCACTCACCTTATCATACTTATATTACAAATCAAAGACACTCCAGTGAATCGAATTAGTCCACCTCTCCAATCTAGAGCATCATAGAAAATAGCTAACTAATGAAGAGTTTAACAACATCCTACCACAAAATTCAACACCAAAAAAAACATCCCACATCACAATACCCATTTTTGATAAAAAAAAAAATTCATAGATTACACCCCAAATTACAAGAAAAAAAATCAATTAGATACAATACAGCAAGGGGAGAATCACATGAAACTCGTGAAGAACAAACCGGCATAATCCAACTATCTCCTCACAATCTTAGGACGCCACCAATTGCTCATAATCTCCCACACGGCATGTTGTAACAGTAAAAAAAAAATAAAAATAAAAAAAAACAACAACAACTCAGAAATTAACACAACTATCATTCAAATATTACAAACGATGCGGATACCAAAACCTGTTATAATTGCTCTGCACTTGAAGCTCAGTGAGTAACTAAACACTCGCCCCCAAATCATACTTAAATTACACATCAAAACACACATTCCAATGATTCAAACTACTCCAGAGAAACCTCCCGAATCTAAAATCTCATCCAGTATAGCTAACTAACGAACGATTCAACAGCATCCTACCTCAAAATTCGACCCAAAAACAAAAAACCCCATCACAAACCCCATTTTGGATCAAAAATTTCACAGAATAAGCCACAAATTACAAGATTAAACCCATTATCGAGCATAAATTTCACAGATTAAGCCACAAATTACAGGATAAAAAAAAAAAACGATCAGATTATCAACAGCGAGTGGGTAATCCGCACAAACTCACGAGATTGGGGCGAAACCACGTGGAGCGGGGATTGGATTGGGATTGGGGGAGATTGGTGAGGTGGGATCTCTCGAGAGGGTGATGTATATCGCAGTGGGTGTAAAAGGAGGAGAGAGAGAGAGAGAGAGAGAGAGAGAGAGAGAGGTGAAGAGGAGAGATGGTAAAAATATATGGAGACCCCTCAACTATATACTATACTGATATGGGCCTTCAACTACAATCTCTTTAATTCCTTTTTTGGGAAAAATGCTAATTGGGCGGCGGAAAAACAGAAAACCCCCTGAAAAATATCCACCTTTCACTTCCGTCCCCGACGTGCTAAAATGGGCTTTCTTTTTGCATTTAGCCCCCCTTGAAAAAAAAATTTCACAAATAACCCCATAAAATTTATATTTTATGGTTGGTACTATTCTCGCCACGCAAGCATTATGTGGACGTAACTGTGGAGTTAAGTTGAATACGATAAATAATTCACTGTGTTCTTTTTATATGTTACTTAAAAACTTAAAAAAATAGTTCACCGTGTCCATTTAAGTAAATAGTTCACCGTGTCCATTTAAGTAAAATATATCAAAAGAACACGGTGAAAAAACGTGTTCAATTTAACCTACCTCAACGACGCCGACGTGACGCTTGCATAGCGCAGAATTAAGCTTACTAATATAAATTTTGTGAAATTTTTTATGAAAAAAAATTTGAGGACCTAAATGCAAAAAAAGTTTCGCTAAAATTAGTATACTTGTTTTCTTCAAAATTTAAAATTAATGCACTTACCCTGCTTTTCAATATGATTTTGTCATTATTCTGTCTATTTTTTATATTAAAAATACTCTTAATAATGACAAAAATATAATAAATATTATTTTTTTAATATAAATAAGACAATTTGGTTATTTCTGAAAATTTGAAAAAATAAAATATAGATTTTTTAAAAAGTTACTGGAAGATTTTTTTAATATTTTAACTATTTCTTTTTAGGAAAATCATATATAACTCATCTGAAGTATATACTATTTATCCTTTCAAATTTTTAATTTTACTATTTATTTTCTTAATTTATTTAATTTGAGTAAGTCAACTTTAACTTTAAAACTTAATATAATTATTTATTTTAATAAATGTAATTACAAAAATTGTATAAAGTATCTGTAAAGATAAATAATGTATTTAAATTTTTTAAGTTAAAGTACCGCTGATGATCGACTAAATCAAATAAATATTCGAAATGCTAGATAGTAAAATTAAAAATTTAAAGATTGGATAACTAACTCAAAATAATTTATAGTTCGGATAAATTTTGTATAATTTTTTACCCTTTTTATTCAAGTTATTATAATTTAATTGTGTCAAAAAAAATTTATCAAAAGTTTATCATTCGCAATCAATTGATCTAATTTTTAAAGTTTAAACCACTCAATTTGATAAAATCACTTATTAATTTAATAAAAATCTCCAAATTAAGATTAATTAGCTACAAATCACTCAATTCTAATAAATCAAAAGCTGAGGGGGCTTTACTAAAAAAAAAAAAAGTTGAAGGACCAGTTTCAAAACACAGTATATTTGAGGGTCTCTACATACATTTTTACCGAGGGAGATTCTAGAGGAGCGCACGAATTCTAAAGAGTCGGCGGAGAAAATATTAATTAATAATATTATTATATTCTATTTTATTTTATTACTTATTATTTTATTATTTTATTATTTATTTATAAATATTTGTCTCCCGAATAATTGTTGCTTGCGTATTCATCACCCCACTTGGCGCTATGCAAGAGCGTAGCTAGTTAATTCGAAATTAATTATAAAAAATATAAAATAAATAAAATATATATTTTTTATTTTTTAAATTTATTAAAAAAATATGATTTAAAAAAATTGATTTGCTAATTATTTAGATATAGGACTTATACGAAAATTATACGTTCGTCAATTAAAAATTTAGAATAAAAAATTTAGCCACTTAAATTTTTTTCTAGATTTATGCTACTGATATAAATAATTATAATTCTTAAAAAATATAAAAATAAACAGCTATAAAATAAAGTAGATTAAGTAAAAGAATAATAACAAACTATATTATACACCACGATATATAAACGATTAAGTAAGAAAAAGACTAAAATAGTTTGTAATTAAATATAAAATATTTAAGATTTTTTTTAGGGCAAATAGAGAATTTATACTTAAACATAAAATATAAGATAGTTTATATTTCAACATAAAAACTATAAGATTTTTTATTTTAGTTTTTTAATAATTCAGCTAATTAATCCAAGAAAAAAATCGTGTTTTATTCCGTATTGTTTTAGAAGAGCTTTTTAATAAAATCTTATTAAAAAACATCTGATTTGCTATCGTCTTTATTCAAAGGTCAATATAATTTTTTGTTCCACGTAAATTGAGTCCAACTAAATTTTATTTTTATTTTATTACGCAGTGAAAAATGAGATTTTATTTTTTAATATATTTACCTTTTGTAATTTATTAATATTTATTTTTAGAGAGAGCTAAATTTAATTTTTTAAATTTTTTTAGATACAATTTTTTTTAAAAAATTGCTTATTTATTTATTTATTTATTTCTGTCACTTTCTATGCTATTCTTTTGGGTCTATATATGTCCATATCACAACACCAAATTAAACAACAACAGCCAATGGATTGTTGACGCGTGTACATTTTCATGTGGGGGTGATGTGGAGTTTTGGATTGCAAATTTGCAATCGGTAAAAATGTAAACAGACCCCTCAACTATTATTCTTTCTGAAATAACCCCTTCAAACACAGTTTTTAATTTAGTTGCTAATTGACTGGTTCTATTTGCTAAATTGTGATTTAAAATAGTTAAATTTGATAGAATTATCGATGAATTTGATGAAAGTTTTAATTTATTTGACTAAAATTATTTATTATCGACCAATAAAATATATATCTGAGGGGGCTATTTCAGAATAGCTTATAATTGAGGGGGTCTTTGTATATTTTCACCACACATTCATTTATTAGAGGAGAATTTAGGTGCTTGTTTTTGTATGATGGTGAAGTTGCCCCCCAAAATTCTCCATCTCTTAATCATGTAATCTGTGTGCTCAGGTTCATGATTGATGCAAGAATTAATTTGTTTTTATTGAACAAACAATTTTTTTCAACACAAAATATTTAAATACCGCTCTCCCGCGTCACGGCACTTTTCGGGGCCGTTGGTTTGCATATAATTATGATTGAATTACAGTTATAATTTGTTAAATATAAAAATATTTAAACATTGTTTTAATAAACTTAAATTTTTAGAAGTCTGACGGTTATTTGCGTGGTATTAAGCTTTTAGAATCTGACGGTTGTTTCACATGGTATCAGAGCAAGAGGTCCTGAGTTCGAGTCACGCCAAGCTCCTAGTACATATTAATTTCCTCCGATTTAATTCAAGCCCACGTCATGGGCCGACCAAGAAGTCTCGAGCGCAGACGTGAGGGGAGAGTGTTAAATATAAAAATATTTAAACACCGTTTTCTAACAGCTTAAGCTTTTAGAGTACAACACGCTACTCGTTTCGCTTATTTTATTGAGAAATAAACTTGGCTGAAAATGTGAATCAAGTAGAATTCGAACTTGGGTCTCGGGTACCATCGGTGTTGTAAAAAAAAGAGAAAAGAAAAAGTTGTATTTAACTGTTACAGTTACAATTGCACATGAAGGCTCAACTGTCTCAGTTGGAAACTGAAACTACGTCCGGATTGGCCAAAGTTTCAAGTATAATTGTTTTTTTTTTTTTTTTTGAGAGATAGGTAGCACACTACCCGTTTCGTTTATTTCATTTAGAAATAAAATTAGCTGAAAATATGCATTAATTAGGATTCGAACTTGGGTCTCGGGTACCAACCATCAAGCCCTTTGCAACTTGCTCTAGGGACGGTTGGTTTTCAACTATAATTGTTACTGAGAATAATTTGTAATAGAAGATAAGTTTATAACACCTTAAATTGAAGGTAATCTCATCATGCTATATATTAAGGCTAAAATACTGAAAACTTTTATATAAATACCTGCTTTTCTATCTTTCCGCCGTGACTTTAAAAAATCTATATTTTATCTCTTTAAAATTTTTAAGTTAATGCATTTAACTCCCCTTCGTTAGGATCCTGCTACTATTTCATTCATTTTTATAATTTATTCTGAAAATATTCTTAAAAATGATACAGATACATTAAAATTTATTTTTTCTTATAAAATAAGTAAATACAATTTTGTTATTTCGCCCTTTTCATTAATTACCCTTTAAAAAAAAAAATAAAATTTTGAGGGAACTAAATGTAAGCTTTGAAAGTCATAAGAAAAAATTGAAAAAACAAACAAATATATATATACACACACACACACACACACACACACACACACACACACACACACACACACACACATAAGAGTTTTCTTTATTTTAGCCATGTATTAATTATAGAATAATAAAAAATTAAAAAGAGATTTCTCAACTAATGTGTAGCTACAACATTTTTTACAGCGATCAAACAAACAAGATGCATGTACTTATAACTATTGTATTTTTATTTTGTATTCTAATTATCGTATTTATAATTATATCCAAATTGTTCTATGTGTTTAGCAAAAAATAATTTTTTAACCTAACTATAGCTATTAATGGCATCTTAGGCTCTTAGCCAAGTTAATTAATTGTTTAATTAATAAACTTTCCTGTTGAAAGGTTTTAATTCCTCTTATATTGCTCTTGCTTAGTTTGGACTCATAAATAAACTATCCCTTTAGTAAATAAATATTTTTGGGCTTAATTTGTTTAGGATTGTAGTGAGAATGTGTTGTATACGGGCGAGAAAGTAAAGTAATTAAAATAATATTCTATTTATTTTCACTAAATATATTATAAGTAGAAAACTTATAGAATTTACCAGAATTATAGATCATTTCGAGTTAACTATTCAATCTTTCAAAATTTCGACTTTATTACTCAACATTTCAATTTGTTTAATTTGGATCAATTAATGGCATTTTGACTTTAAAATTTTAATAAGCCATTTATCTTTACCGTTCTCATTCGTTTCCTTCATGTAATTGTCGTAATAATAAATTTACTTAACTGAGTGATTAGATTAAATTTTCAAGTCGAGTATATTGTTGACCGACTCAAACCAAATAAATTTATCACTTGGGTAGTAAAATTAAAATTTTAAAATATTGCGTAGCTAATTCAAAATGACATGTAGTTCAAGTAAATGTCGTATATTTTTGTACCTATATTAGTATATTACACTGAGTAGATCACAATAATTTAATTAAAATAAGATTAATATTTTTGGCAAAACATAGAACAATATAATAAAACATTTTACCATATCCTTTAAGCTACACTTTACTATCATGTAGTTTTTAAAAAATATTATCTTACTGTTCGTAGAAAATACATTAAACCATAAGGGGTAAACTGAAATTTACCCAAAAATATAATAGCAAGGATATGCATGAATTGTCTCAAATCCTTAAGCCAAAATTTCTAAGAAAATGAGATTCTAATTTTTCTCAAATTCCTTGTTTGAAATTATTATTTAGCATTTTTGTTAATTTCATGCTAGGAAAAAAGATGCTAAAAGCCAAGAGAGGATTTTTTTTTATTATTATTCTTTTATTTCATTCATGGACATTTTTAAATCCAGTTTTAGTTGTACTAAAGTTTAAATAAAAATTTATGATTTTTTTTTCATAATTAATTTTGTCATCATCTGAGATCACCAGCGTAAAAAACAAACGATAAAAGTGAATATTTACGGTCGACAAAAATCTTCGGCCTCCTCCACTTTTTGAGAAACAAATATGTTGTATATAGAGGGCAAAATTAGAATCTTAACCGTTTGGTTCCGAGTTAAGAAAAAATTAGTTATTTCATAAATAGAGTTAAGTTCAGGATTAAGGTAGGGTTAAAATATTTTTATGTTTGATTGAGAATTGAAGTTAGTCCAGGATTAAGAAAAATAGTATTTGGTTGGAGTATGTAGGATAAAAAGAATAGTAAATTATTATAAATAAAAAATAGTGATAGCCCATTTGGGATAAGAGATTAGTTAACCCTAACCCTTAAATTGAGTGTTTGGAAATAATTTTTAAGGGTTATTCCACTCCTTAATTCCGAACTAAACGGTGAAGAAAGTAACTAATTTTTAAAGTCACTTGGACAAAATTGGAGTCAATTGGTGGAAACTTCTTGTATATTTCTAGTAAAATAAAGTACAACATTTGTCTTTGACTTTACCTGTGATTTTACCCAATTTTCTTTACACTCCAATTTTTCTTTGTCTTTGACTTTACCCAATTTTCTTTACTCTCCAATTTTTATTTGTTTAATATAATTATTAAGCTCTTTAAATCTATTAATTAATTATTTTATATTACTTTAACACGACCGTTATATTTAAGAAAAAAAAAAAAAAATAGTGGAGCTCAGGGCGCCAACAAATTGTTGGAGGCCAGGAGAGAGCACACGTAGTACTATATTACAATCCACTCATTACGATATATGTAATGTGACATTACGCTAGAAAATAAAGAAAATATTTTTGTATTTATGACGCATAATACTGTCATGCTCCAGATCCAAATGCTCAGATCTAAATCACAACAACTAGCCACGAATTCAGAATAAATTTTTTTGAAAAACAGAAGGCCTTAAATTGATTCAAAGTCACTATTTCAGTTAAAGGCTAAATAATTTATTAATTAAAATAAAATTAAACAATAACTATTAGATGTTCGATTAATCAACCTCAAATCGAAATAAATCATACGCCCAAAATTTAAAATATATTTAACGAGTTCTCGCCGGCCAATTATCTTACACGTCCTGACTCTTGGTACCTGAAACGGTAAATGACAAAAAGAAGCGCACTACTTAGCAAGAAATCTACTTCAAGATTAACGATAAATTTTAAATTTGAAATTACAACGGTTATAATTTAGAGCAACTCTACTCCGTCGCTCTAACGATGAAAGCTACAATTACGTGTCGTTCCTCCTCGGAAATCACGTACAGGAGGAATCCCTCTTCTCCGAGAAATCCGTCTGCATCATTTATAAACAACAATAAATTATGATAATAATAATAATGTGTAAAATAAATAAATCATACTAGCCAATAATAATTATAAATTCACTCGAAAGTATCAACAACTAGTAAACAAAATAGATAATAATCGTATTCCGAGCCCACTCGGATCCGTATATTTTCTACCATTTGTACAAAAGTAGTTATTTACTTACCTCTATTAGTGCTCATAAATTCGTCATGTTTTAAAATTGAGGCTTTACAGTCGTCTCAACACCTATAACGACGAAAAGGCCAAAATAAAATATATTTTCAAATAAGCCTTTTAACCATTAAAAAATTTGCAAAAATTATATAGTAAATCAGGACAATTAGACCATACGATTTTATTTGTATTTTCAAAATGATTCCTATAGCACTTGAATCGCAAAATTCTGCCTTACAAACAAAACGTCATGCTTCTTTTACGGATCAGTCGTTAAAACCAAACTGGCATTTACAGATTGGTCCCTAACTGATATTTTAAGTCATTATAAGCACCAAAATTTTCTGCGATCGGTCCAACATCGACGTGCACTAAAAGCTTTTCTAGTTAATTATAATTCAATCGATAGAGGCAAAGCACCCTACTTAATAATTTAATCACGTCTAATATCGCTACGATAAATTGAAATCTAAACGTAAAAATAACGCATGCAAAAATTAACGTTATCCATCGTGAACTGGGTCCAGCCAGATCCAAAATAATTTCATCTTCTTTTTTCTTCTTCCCAACTCAATCAACGAAATTTTCTCACACTCCTCTCATGGCCAATCATAGTCACCCCATATGAGATTCACCCCAATCCGACTATAGGTGGTCGGCGATCACCCTGACGGCGGCGGTGGCGATATAACGAGAAGAGAGGATAACATAGGGAGGTAGAAGGGAAAAAAAAAAAGAGAGAAAAAAAACGAGAAAACTAATTATTGAAGATTCATCTTCACCTCGATTTCGCTCTTTTTCCCTCCCCCACGATCGTCGAATCTTTCTCCTGCCGGCAAGCGTGTAAAATGATTGTCGGATCTTTCTCCTGCCGACAGCCACGCTCGCACAAAAAATTCGGTGACAATATTTATTGTTATTATTATTATTTTGGTATGTACACCCTCCTTAAATTATCTATTTATAGCTGATTAAATTAAAAAAATATTAATAACGAATTTATTATAAAACTACAATCATACGCATATATTTAAATTTTAATTGCATGCGAGTATCTCAGTAATTTCAAATGGAGAGCATGACATAGACTCACACTTGAGATATAAATATACAGCCCAGCAGTTCCATCTGTATAAGTTGTGTTGTGCCGAGCTGTACTCTGGGCAAGTCCAATATTTTATTTATTATATTTTAAGTATTTTACTTTTTTTAAACTTAGTTCTCAATTTTCCCCTTAACTTTAATAATGAAAACTGCACATTTTTTATGGAAAATTATTTAAATTAAAATAATAGTTCAAAGTATATTTGAGAGAAAAAAATGTTAAAAAAATATATAAAAAATGTGACTCGTACAGCATGGATGTTAATAGGTATAGACACCCATAATTTTATCCGAAATAGAATCAGAATGGAACGGATTTAACGGAGACCTTTTTATTTTTTGCCAAAGGAGGAAGGAATGAAATGAATTTCGTGTTAGGATTTCCATATATTGTGGCCCAATTAATCATATTCAAATCTGGATTTACTATAAATAAAGGTCAATCCTAACAGATATAGAATTACTTGATATGGTATATTTTTATCCCTTTCCCATCTAATTAATTAAAATAGAATCCTAATCAGACTTTGATGGGAAGTCGATCTGGACTCTATATAAAGGGGTATTGGTCCTGCCACCTTCTCATACGCATTACGGTGAAGAATTACCATCGGTTCCACACCATACGGTAGAGTGCATGAGATAGGGGGAGAAACCAAATCACCCAAGTTCGGTTCGTGACTTTCAGATTATAGCCGGACTTTACGCTTCCGCTTATTGATCAAAGGATTTCTTCTCTACGGCGCTCTGTGAGTTATTTTGATCCTGGATTTAGGTATGTATTTAATTTCTGATTTGTTTTACATACCTTGAATTTCCATCAATTGGTATCAGAGCGAGATTGCTAAATTAAATATTGTATGTAATATGATAAAAGGGTTTTATAATTTTGAATCTGCATTACGATCTCCCAATTGAATCTCGTTTTAACAGGCTACAACTAATTATCAATTAAAGGGTACATGAATCGTCATCTTCGCTTTTATGACTTAAGCGTTAGGCTAATTCCTGTAGCCTTTGGTCTTGTCATGTTATAAGACCACTCAAAGGTACGGGACGAACCACCTTGGTTTTTGTAGCCTTAAAAGGGTGGTGGTCTTAGAGCACATAAAGTTTTATTGTTGCTGTTGAGAACCCGACCGTCACAAAAGACGAAGATGATGATTAGTTGTAGTCTAGCATGGATCTGGTTGGACTCCATTAATTAGATTTTTATATTTGGTGCCAAATATGGATCGGCTCTAATTTCACTGATTCTATTGGGGTTACATTAATTTTTGACCGGTTCCGGCAAAGAACTTGGTTTTGACGAGTTCTTTAATTAAACGGGTAATAAGGGAATCGATCGTGTTCATGCAATTCAAAAATTTTCTTCGGTTCCGCATCCGACATCAAGCATTATTAATTAATTTGCAAGTTTTTTTTTATTTTTTTGCAAATTAATTAATTCAGGTTTCGTTTGACTCTGTCGTTATATAACCTCTTTTATTCAATGGATTTTGTATACATCAATTTTAATCCTCATGTTTGTTAAAGTATCGTGAACATAGAAAATCCGTTCACATCAAGATTAAATTTTGCATACAATATTTAATTTATCATAAATTTATTCATCTTATTTTTGTGGTCAATTAGAATATATATAAAGTTTATTTTTATTGTGATATTATGTTTTAAATTATCGCATCTATATTCTTATTTTTGACCGAATAAACATGAAAAATTAAATAATCATAACGGTTTTCGATTATTTAATATTTGGCGCTAAGTTAAATTCATTTTTATTTCGATTAGTTAGGTGCAAAGCGGCCCTAATTAAAAGAAATAATAATTTAATTTACTTTAAAGTAGCGCTTAGGATAATTTTCATGTTAATCATGCAACACTAAGTCAGATTAATATATTGCTTCAACTGTTCGGGTGCAAGCCAAAGCGGCCCCGACCGGAAGAAAAGATAAATTAATTGCTTTAAAGAAGTGCATGCGAAAATTGCACCCTAATATTATGTTTAGTCTGCTCCCAAAGGAGGTCTAGACATGAAGGTAAATGGGTGGTGTAGGATGGTAATTCTCTTATAACTCGTTTGGAGAAATTTGCCTGGCCAAAGCTGACAATTTCTTCATACGGAAAATTTGAAATTATCACGACCTACAGAAAGTTTAAATTAGTCTCTGATAAAGAGATTGCGTATTTATGCTCATAACTCTGCTCCCAAAGGTGGGGTTGTGATGTCATATAAAGCATATGCATAAGGAATGAAAATACTTATGTTCATAACTCTGCTCCCAAAGGAGGGGTTGTGATGTCATATAAAGTGTATTTTTAATTTTGGTGTGGTAATTTTGATGTGGTATTTTATTGATAAAACATGCATTTTATTTTTCCAGCGATGAATTCATTTTTGTTCCTATTGGTGAATGCGTTCCTATACTTAATGGTTCTAATTATTCGGAGTGGAAAGAACAGATCATGTTTATTTTGGGCTATATGGATTTAGATTTGGCTCTGCGCGATGAGAAACCGCATGAAGTAGTGGGTCCAATGACTCCACAGCAGGAATCCGTGCAGGAAAAGTGGGAGCGATCCAATCGCTTAAGTTTGATGCTTATAAAGTCAAAAGTATCAAAAAGCATAAGGGGATCAATTCCAAAATGTGATAAAGCCAAAGATTATCTAAAGGCCATTGAGGAGCAGTTTATGCACTCAGGATAAAGCCTTGAGCGAGCACCTTAATGAACAAACATCTTTCATGAAGTACTCAGGAAATGGCTCGATTCGCGAGCATATTATGGAAATGCGAGATATTGCGGCGCAACTCACGCACTTGAAGTAACCATCTCGATTCATTCTTAGTGCATTTTATTACGAACTCTTTGCCGTACGAATACGGACCATTTCGGATCTCTTATAACACACATAAAGATAAATGGTCAATTAATGAATTGCGACCATGTGTGTGCAAGAGGAAGCGGATTAATACAGGAGAAACAAAATGGAGTTAACTTTGTTTCTCAAAAGAGACAAATAAAACGTGCTAAGAATGGTAAGGGTAAGAATGACTCAAAAAGAAAGAATATGGAGGATCCATCTGGTTCTCAAGACCAATCAAGTAATTGGACTCCCAAGTGCTTCTTTTGTAAGAAAAAGGGTCATGTAAAGAAGGACTGCCAAAAGTATCAGAAATGGCTCCAGAAGAAAGGTAAATTTCTAATTTTGATGCATGAGTTGCATTTTGTTTCTGTTCCGTCTAATACTTGGTGGATTGACTCTGGTGCCACATGCCACGTGGCGAATTCCGTGCAGGGATTTCAGAATCGCAGAAAACCCAGTAAAGCTGAAGCGACTATCTATACAGCTGAAGGAAATCCAACTAAAGTAGAATTTGTAGGGACATTTAGATTAGTTCTTTCTCTTTGGTCACATTTTGGATTTAGTTGATACATTTTATGTTCCAAATTTTTCTAAGAATTTAATTTCTATTTCGAAACTTGTTGGATTGGGATATAGTTTTAATTTTGATAATAAAGTTTTTTCATTATCCTATGAATCTCAGATAGTTGGCTCTGGTATTTTAGAAAATAATCTATATAAAGTATTTTTAGATGATTCATTTAGTGAAATCCTTCTCACCATGCACGGAAATGTTGGTTCAAAACGTGGCATTAATAATGAAAGGTCATCCATGTTATGGCATAAGAGGTTAGGACACATCTCGAAACAGAGAATTCAAAGATTAATCAGAGAAGGCATTTTAGATGATTTGGACTTCTCTGACTTTGAAATGTGTGTGGGTGCATAAAGGGAAACGGACCAAAACCTCTTCTAAAGGTGCTAAAAGATCTGATGGAACATTAAAGTTGATTCATACTGATATACGTGGACCTCTTCCTTTATCATTTACTGGCCATAAATATTTTATCACATTTACTGATGACTACTCTCGATATGGCTATCTCTACTTACTTAAAGAAAAATCTGAAGCATTAGATGCCTTTAAGGCATATAAGGCTGAAGTAGAGAATCAACTCGAGAAAAGGATAAAAGTAGTCAGATCAGATAGGGGTGGTGAATATTTTGGTAGACAAACAGATAAGGGCCAAATTCCTGGGCCTTTTGCTAAGTTTCTGGAGCAGTGCGGAATTGTTCCACAGTACACCATGCCCGGGACACCTGGTCAGAATGGTGTTGTTGAAAGAAGGAACCGCACATTAATTGATATGCTCGGGGAGTATGATCGGTAATTCTACCACTTAGATATCATTGTGGAGCGAGGCACTCAAAGCTGCTTTGTATATTCTTAATCGGGTCCCTACTAAAGGCATCACTAAGACTCCTTTTGAGCTTTGGACGGGTAGGAAACCCGATTTAAGACATTTTCATACATGGGGTTGTCAAGTGAGGCCAAATTGTATGATCCACAAATAAAGAAATTGGATCCTCGAACCATATCGGGATATTTTATTGGTTATTCGAGAAAGGTCCAAAGGGTATAAATTTTCTTGTCCATCACTTCCTATAAAGATTGCGAGAAACTAAAACAGCACGGTTTATTGAGGATGGTGCAATTAGTGGGAGCTCTGAACCTCGGTTCATTGAATTTGAGGAAATTCAAGAGCATTCGGATTCTGTACATGACAGGCCCACTATTGTCACTCACAATTTAATGGTTCCTGCTCCAGTAGAACAACAAGTCGTTTTGGAACCACAAAGTGATTGTGAACCTATCATTGATGATTCACATCAAGATGTACAAGTGGATAATTCACATCAAGATGTACAAGTGAACAATCCACATGAAGATGTGTGTGTGGATAATCAGATAGATTTAAGAAGATCCTCAAGACAGAGAAGACCGGCTATATCTAGTGATTATATTGTCTATCTTTATGAGAATGGTCAAAGTTTAGATGATCCTCTTAGTTTTTCCGAAGCCATAAATAGTAGTAATTCTACGGAATGGTACAATGCTATGAAGGATGAGATTGAATCCATGAACCACAATAAGGTATGGGATCTTGTTGAGTTACCTATTGGAGTTAACCGGTGGGATGCAAATGGGTTTATAAAATCAAATGGGACTCCAAAGGTAACATAGAAAGATACAAGGCCCGTCTTGTGGCAAAAGGATTTACTCAGAAAGAAGGCATTGACTATAAAGAGACTTTCTCTCCAGTATCAAGAAAGGAATCTTTCCGTATTATTATGGCTCTGGTTGCTCATTTTGATCTCGAGCTATATCAGATGGATGTTAAAACTGCTTTTTAAATGGGGATCTCTATGAAGAGGTGTATATGAATCAACTTTGAAGGATTCTTAAAGGAAAGGAGCGCTGGGTATGCAAATTAAAGAAATCAAGATAGGGACGAAAGCGGGCCTCCCGACAATAGTATTTAAAATTTAAACAAACTATTTTAACCTTTGGTTTTAAGGAAAACATTGTTGATCAATGTATTTATCTAAAGGTTTGTGGGAGTAAAATAATTTTCTTAGTCCTTTATGTTGATGATATTTTGCTTGCCAGTAATGATCTTGGGCTATTGCATAACACTAAAGAATTTCTTTTCCAAAATTTTGAAATGAAAGATTTAGGTGAGGCCTCATATGTTCTTGGTATTGAAATCAAAAGGGATAGACATAAAGGTTTACTCGGTCTATCTCAAAAGGCCTACATAAAGAAAGTTTTGGAAAGTTTTGAAATGCATAATTGTAAGCCCAGTGTTGCTCCTGTTCAGAAAGGGGATAAGCTTAATGCTTTTCAGTGTCCCAAGCACCAATTAGAACTTGACCAGATGCACGGTATACCATATGCCTCTGCAGTTGGTAGTCTTATGTATGCACAGACGTGCACACGTCCGGATATTGCTTTTGCTGTTGGATTACTTGGCAGGTATCAAAGTAATCCAGGTATGGAGCATTGGAAGGCTGCTAAGAAGGTTATGAGGTATTTGAAGGGAACTTTGGATTATATGCTGATTTACAGGAGATCGGATCATTTGGAGCTGATCGGGTACTCGGACTCAGATTTTGCCGGATGCCCAGATACCAGAAAGTCTACGACTGGGTATATTTTTCTGCTTGCTGGTGGAGCGGTATCATGGAAGAGCAGCAAACAAAGTGTTACTGCTCCTTCGACCATGGCTGCAGAGTACATTGCATGTTACGAGACCACATCTCAGGCTATTTGGCTTAGGAATTTTATCACAGACTTAAGCATTATGGACTCCGTTGCTCGTCCAATAAAGATTTTCTGTGATAGTTCAGCTGCGATTTCCTTTGCCAATAACAACAAGATTACGGCAGGGTGTAAACGCTTGGACACTAAATATCTTGTTGTGAGAGAAGATAAATGAAGGTTATGTTACAATTGAATACATCAGTACCAAGTGTATGATTGCAGACCCAATGACTAAGGGGCTGGCACCTGGGTCATATACAGATCATGTTAGAAATATGGGTTTGATTAGTTCTTTCGATGTATAAAATTGTAATACTTATTTTCTTTCAATAAAGTTAAAGTTTAATGCAGCTGTGTTGGACCTTTTAATAGGCATAAAGTTTCGCGCCTATGAACGAATGAATATACGGTTTAAGTTCATTCATAAAGTTGTGCCATATAAAGTACTCGGCTAGGAGATGAAAATGATACGGTAATTATGGAAGGAAAATTTCGTTATGAAGAAGTGGACCGCCATAGTTCCTATCATTGTAGTTTTTTAGTTTGGGCTAAAGATCAAGTGAGTTCTAAGGTATTTGACCATAAAGTTTCCAATAATGCGCAATAAAGTTTGGAGTATAGAAAATCCGTTCATGGAATATAATTAATATGAGCCAAGTGGGAGACTGTTAGGATTTCCATATATTGTGGCCCAATTAATCATATTCAAATCTGGATTTACTATAAATAAAGGTCAATCCTAAGATATAGAATTACTTGATATGGTATATTTTTATCCCTTTCCCATCTAATTAATTAAAATAGAATCCTAATCAGACTTTGATGGGAAGTCGATCTGGACTCTATATAAAGGGGTATTGGTCCTGCCACCTTCTCATACGCATTACGGTGAAGAATTACCATCGGTTCCACACCATACGGTAGAGTGCATGAGATAGGGGGAGAAACCAAATCACCCAAGTTCGGTTCGTGACTTTCAGATTATAGCCGGACTTTACGCTTCCGCTTATTGATCAAAGGATTTCTTCTCTACGGCGCTCTGTGAGTTATTTTGATCCTGGATTTAGGTATGTATTTAATTTCTGATTTGTTTTACATACCTTGAATTTCCATCATTTCGATCATAAACGCGCACTTGTAGTGTTGGCTCATTGTAAAAAAAATTAAGACCGAAATTTGAGTTTATATGATCGGATCGTAAACCAATCCTAGTTACGAAGTGCGTTGGAAGTGACGGCTGAAATTGAGATAGGATCTTGGGTGGTGAGTCTTCCGGTATGCCGGGCCTAAGTCCTACCGTTTCGGAGCTCAAAGATAGAATTTACCGGATTTAATGTAGGCCTTGGAGAGGACAGGATAAACTGGAGATGGGACAATAATGGTTTATTCTCAATCAAATCGATCGATCGAATGATGAATGATGGGAGGTACGAGGGACAGATGAGGTTTCTTGATTTGGAGGCTCCGTGTACAACTTAAGATCAAAGTGTTCTGCTGACTAGTTCTTAAGAAAAGAATACTTACAGCGGACAACCTCAGCAAGAAAGGGTGGTCTGGAGACACGGCTTGTGTGTTGTGTAGGGTTAATGATGAATCAATGGATCACCTGCTCACCCAATGCATTTTCATCAAGTTTATTATGGTTACGGGGATCAAGGATGTCCAGGTGGGGGAGTTGGGCGACGATGTACTCGACGTCTGGGATAAGTGGACGGAAAGGAACGGTGGATATGGAAGGAAAAAATGACTGACTGAATTAGCTGCATGCTGGTGGATCATCTGGAAGGTCATGAGCAATCTTATATTTCGTGGCATTCAGATAGACCCTGATTTAGTGGTGACAAGATTTAAACAGCTGATTAACTCTTAAAAAAACTTGATTTGAATGTTTTTTTTTTTTTTTTTTCCTTGAGAACTCACGGTTGTTTCATTTACGTGGCGCAATTCATATTTTCAATGAATGAAGCAGGTAGCATACTACGTATTCTCTAAAAAAAAAAGACTTAGTGCTATTAATAGCATAGTAGTCTAGTTATATATATATATATATATATATATATATATATATATATATATATATATATATATATATATATATATAGTGCGGCTAGGATGCTTCCATAAGCACGGAGGCCTCGTGCTTCCACTTTGTTTTCTATGTTCGGACTTTCGAATCGACGATCGGCTCGTTAGAGTTGATCTAGAGTATTGGAAGTACCTAGGAAATAAATTTTGTGATTGTTCGATATCATTTGCCTAGTAATCGAAAGGGCTCAAAATCAATAATTTTAACGGCCGTGGTGAGTCGGTTGCAAGTTTAACGGTGTAGAAATATCCAAATCACGTGAAATTTTGATAGAAAATTCATTATACTATATAAGACAAGATCAATAACTTTGATCTAAAATTTTAATGTCATATCATCATATTTTGTAAGATTTTTATTTTTAGCCGTTGATTTTGAGCCACTTCGATCACCAAATAATATCGAAAAATCGCAAAATTTATTTTATAGATACTTCAAATACTCTAGATCAAGTCTAACGCAGCCGATCGTCGATTCGAAAGTCCGAACATCGAAAACAAAGTGGAAACACGGAGACCTCCGTGCTTATGGAAGCATCCTAGCGCATATATATATATATATATATATATATATATATATATATATATATATATATATATATATATATATATAGTAGACTACTTATCTTATTATGAGTATAGAGCCCTTACTACTCATAAGTTGTTTTCGATGTTGGGGTTTCGAATCGGCGATCCACAGTTAAACATGATCTAGAGTATTTGAAACTTCTAGAAAATAAATTTCGTAATTTTTCGAAATCATTATAAAGTCCATCAAGCGGGTATAAAATGAACGGTCAAAATCGAACGACGCCCTAAAAATGGATGATCGGATCCTTCAATTTAAGATCAGAGTTATTGATCTTTGTCTAGGTAGTGAATATAATTTTCTATCAAAAGTTCAACCTATTTCGATTCTTTTACACCGTTAAACTAGCAAATATTTCATACAGCCATTAAAAATTGTCAATTTTGTGAGCTTTTGATCGTAGGGTAAATGATATCGAAAAATTATAAAATTTGTTTTCTAGAAGTTTTAAATGCTCTAGATAATATTTAACGGTGTAGATCGGCCATTCAAGCTCTATCATCGAAAACAACTTATGAGTACGAGCGATCGTACTCATAATAGTATAGTATTTGGACTCTATATATATATATATATATAGGGTTATTTACATCTGAGTCCCTATGGCAAACATAGTCAATTGCGGAAATATCCCTGCAAAAGCGAAACTAGGTGAGATGTCCCTGTAAAAGACCAAAAGTATGCAGATATGTCCCTGTCGCGCCTTTTGCAGGGACATATCTGAAAAAATATTTTTCGGATATGTCCTACAAAAGCGCGCATATCTCGTACTTTGGACTTTGCGAGACATCTCACTCAGTTCGCTTTATTTAATATTTCCGCAAATTTATGTCAACCCTATATATATATATATATGAAATTTATTATTTATTGGTCAGCTAGTCCTTTTGTGTTTAACTTATTTATTAACGAGTTCTAAATTTTTTAACTTAATATTTTAATAAGTCAGATTGTGTTCAGCTTATTCATTCAATGAGCCGCCTAGCTCGTTCGTGTTCACCTCGACGACACCACTAGCGCCAGTAGTCTCTACATTTCATGAAACAAACAAACGCACATGGAGTATGGAGTTGGAGAATGGAGAGACCCACTGTCGGCACATGGCGCCTGTCACGCGCAGAGAGCCGGTCAAACTTCTTATCTAACCACACTGACCGGCTGACACACGTCCCGCGCATCATGGCCTCAGCTCTCTGGAAAATTCTAGAATACAACGGATATATGTATATTAATAACATAACATAACAAATCAATTAGCCTCCGTTTAGTTCGGGATTAAAAAAAAACTAATTATTTCAGAATAGAGTTAAGTTTGGAATTAAGGTGGGATTAGAGTATTTTTGTATTTGGTTGCGGATTTGAGTTAGTCCAGAATATTGAAAAATAGTGTTTGGTTGGAGTAGATGGGATAAGAAGAATAGTGAGTTATTATGAATAGAAAATAATATTTGGTTGGGATTTGGTGAGGTTAGGTGGAATTAACTAAGCCGGAATAACTCATTTGAGGTGGGATTAGCTAACCCCACCCATTTTTGAAAATGTTTGGGAATAAAATGGGGGTTAAGGGATTATTCCACCCCTTAACCCCCAACCAAACGAGGGCTTAAATTTTTTTAAAAAAATATATATTTCATCATGATTATAAAAAATATTTTTATTTTATTTTTGTTTGAAAATAAAAAAAAAATGATTCCCCTCTTACTACAAGACGCTTACCTAGCCAACACTTAGATCCAGCTCTACCCAAACTTTTTTGGTTCACCCCAACATTACCCGCTTGTCCGACTGTTGCTAAGCAGTTTTTGGATATCAAACGGACCTCCCCAGATGGTAATCTGTCTGAATCCTGCTTCATTCACCATGGCCATATGGAATTTTTCAAACCGAGGTTGTTTGAGACCATATAAGGCTTTCTTCAATCGGCAAATAAGAAATGGATCGGAAGGAAGATAGGGCTTTAAGAGATAGGGCTATTGATGACGTGGTGTAACTTGTAAGACTGATAGTATAGAATTCCTCCACCTCTCTACACCCAAATAAATAAATAAATAAATAAATTTTAAAAAACCTTTTTATATATATATTTACGCTTTGTTGCTTTTAAAAATTTATAATTTATTTTTTAAATATTTTCATATAGGGTAATTGTTTGTATATTCTCACAATTTTTTTTTACTTTTAAATTTATTTTTTTTAAAGACTAATATTAAAAATATTTTTTTTTACCTTATAAGTCATTTTAAATATATTTTTAAAGTTAAATTTTATTAATGAACTGTTAGTAATTATCATTATCTCTATAAAATTATTATTTTATTCTTTTAAAAATATTTTTTACTATTACTATTTTTTTTTATTTATCCTTAAGTTAGGAACAAAATAAGTATTTTAATTTTTTATCTTTTAAAATATATCTTTCTATCGTCACTAATTTTTTTTTATTTGTACCTAAGTTAAGTACAAATGAGGTATTCTGATTTTTTGTAATTTTGATAGACATTTAATTCATGCTTAATTCGAGATAACTTAACGAATTGTTCAGAGAAACATATGTGGAATATATTAAAAATAAAAAAAGTATAGATAAATTAAATATTTTGAAAGTTTTGAGAGATATATAGATAATTATTCTTTTAAGTTATTTAATTTAGTTTCCTATGTAGTGGTTCCATCATTATTTTGTCCATTTTTTTACAATTTATGTTCAAAATATCCTTCAAATGATAAAAAAAATAATTTGGTCATTTATCAACTCCATTAACCCATATATTTTTTGAAAATATTTTTAAAATTTTAAGAAAACAAAATATAAACTTTTGAAAGTAGAAAGGAAAAGTAAAAAATAAATATTTATCAGAAATCTTTTTATATTTTAGTCAAAAAAAAAACTAAAAAGTCTAATTATATGGCAATGACACCACGTTATTTATATTCGACCAACTAATTTTTTTTTAAAATATAATAAAATATTTTTTTTCTAAATATTATGATAAAATTGGTGATCGCTAAATAACAAATATAATTAGTTGAAAATATTACGTCTTCTTCCTCTTTATTTTTTTTCTCTTCAATCCTCTCTACAGAGTCTGCGATTATCAACGACGGTAATAAATACATCGCTGCATCTTTTCTTCATCTTCCGACAACGCCTCGATGTCGGAGAAAGAGAACTCGAAGAAAATACTAATTATGCAGAAAATAAAAAAAATAAAAAAAATAGTTTTTCTACAAAAAAAAAAAAAAACGGAGAGAAAAGAAGAAGATAATAAATTTACACTATTTTAGAAGAATGTTTCATAATTTTAGAGAAGCTTTTTGAAAAAAATTATTCTTAGAAAAATATATTTTGTTAAATAAAAATTATACTCACTGAATAAAAACTGTTTGAAAAAAAATTATACTATTTAATAGAAAATTACATTATTTTGGGAGAAATTTTGATTTTTTTTTTTTTATTTTTTATCTTTACATAAGGAAAAGTAATCTTTCCCGTTTCAAACCTTAAACTTCGTGCACGTATTATTCATTGCCACGTATAGCAAGTAGTTTCCCCAAATAGCCCCTCAATTCTAATATATTCACATTGGTTGATTTTCTTAGATTAAGTTGCTGTTTTTTTCCCCAAATAATTATAAAAAAAAAATTTCCAGAAATTTTTTTATGAAAAATTTTTTTTAAAAATGTTTCATCCCTCTATTTAAAAAAAAAGCTTGAAAAAATTTCAAATTTTATGGAAAATTATTATTTTTATATTTTTAAAAAATTGAAAAAACTAAAATACTAGTTTTTATTTTAATAAAATTTGAACAAAGACTTTTAAAAAAAAATAGATTTTCTAGAAACCAAATGGGCAAAAAAAACGAAAACTTTTATAAGAAACCGAGTATATTCTAAAGTAAAAAATGTACTGAACTTTGTCAACGTTATGAAGTTTTATGTTGACTATGGAATTTTAAAAATTTTAATTTTCTCATATAATTTTTTATTCATTTGATCCGAACCAATCAACGGCAGTATAATTTTAAAATATGAATGTTCATTATCTTTGTTGATTTAATTATTTTTTTTTATGCAATTCTCATCAATAATTTAAAATTTAAAATTGTTACAATCCGAAAGCGTAGAAACATATCCCTATATATCTTTTCTACAACTCCATTTTATTTAATAGCATTAGATAGGTCTCAATACCAAACTAATTAAGCCTTATAAGAACTAGAAGAATTGCTATTTATTTTGTATTTCAATAATTAATTAAATATATGTATTAGTATTTTAATAATTTGCATTATAAATATATTTTAAAATATATTATAATATTTAAAAAATATTGTAGAATGTTATAGGTTAGAATATATTATAATATTTAAAAAATAATGTAGAATGTTATAGGTTAGAATATATTCTAATAATTAAATATTTATATCCTTATTTTGGTTTTATTTATCGAATTTTAAAACACTAACAAAAAATTGGATAATTAAACTTTAGCTCCAAGAAATATAAGAACAAAAACCAAAAAAAAAAAAAAAAAGGAGTAAAGTGTAAAAATAGATAGCCTAAGGAATAATAATGAAATTAATCCTTTTTTTTTTGACACGTAGACAGATTCAGGGCTATGTGAAATATATAAAAGTACAGGGGCATATTCGTAAATATACCCACTCACTCTGCACCATCACGCGCATTTATTAAGCGGCGCCATTTCCAAACACACCAACGTACCAACGACGACGAGGACGACGACGACGAAGAAGAAGAAGAGGACGAAGACGAAGAGATGGGCTCCGGCAATTGTTGCACCTTCTTCGAGATCCTCCTCGCCATCGTCCTCCCCCCTCTCGGCGTCTTCCTCCGCTACGGATGCTGCAGCGTAAGCTCTCTCGATAGACCCCCGGATCGCCCTAGATCTCTCTAGATCTTCGCTAAACCCTAGATCTCACCTTGTAGTGCGAGTTCCTGATCGCCCTGCTCCTCACGATCCTCGGCTACATCCCCGGGATCATCTACGCCGTCTACGTCATCGTCTCCGTCCAACCCGATCGCCGCTCCCGCGACCTCGAGGAGCCGCTCGCCTAGGGTTTGCCCTCTCCGTCCCTCGATCCCCACTGCTTCTTTGTTGATTCGGTGATGATGACGCTTCTTCTCTACTTGAGATCTTATCTGTGTTTTCTGGATCCGATCGTTCTGTTCTGATATGATGATTCTGAGTTGATTTCGTGATGTTGTAGTGTGGAGATGCAATGGGTTGTTAGCTTGTGAGCATCTAATTTGGTTTTTGTTTGAAGAATTAATTGTCATAAATTAGCGGCATTATATTATTATTATTGGTTATCTATGCTTGGATTTGAATTGATTTCATGTGGATTGATGGAATATGTGATCTGATCGTACTAGCGATGTGGAAATCTTGTTTTATTATTGTGGATATATAATATAATGCTGTGAATGGGTCCCTGATTTGTTACATCATATGCATATAATGTGTGTTTTTTGTCTAATTTTTGGTTAAAAAACTTGCAAACAAACTTCAGTTGCCTCTGATTTGCTATTGATAATATTTGTGATTATATATGTTTCTGGCTTGAATTCTCTGATTGAAACCTGTGATTTGGGTCTTTGTTATGAATACTTATATTTGACTTAAACTTCCTGGTTTGCGGTAATTTACTGTGATCTTATTGTTATTTGGTTTTATGTAGTTTGATGATTATGGTGATATGGGAAGATTATTGAGATTCGATATTGTGAATGCATGCTTGATTTGTTATCCTGTAAGCATCTACTGTTCTTCTTTTCCAAAATGTTCTTGGCTAATTACATGAGAATCATTTTTTGCTGAATTGGTGTTATTAGTACTTGTTAATATCTAATCATCTTTTTGTTGAATTGATGCGCTTTGCGAATGTATGTTGCTTATTATTGGGCTTAGTAGACAAGTAATTAAGAGGTCTTTACTTTTGATTTTTGAGCCAATATTATCTATTGGAAAATATCCTTGTTCTAAAAGAGTTTACTTATTCATTCTTCTAAAAATATACAAGTTGCAAAAGTTACATGTACATCCCTCCTGTTTGATTGTGTCAATTGAGACATACTCTTTTACATATATCCCTCTGCAATATTTTAACTGTCATTTTTCCTTGCAATCTTTTCTTAATCCCATCTCAACGACAAATCTAAAACACTTTGTTCTCACTGAATTTCCCCCCGAAACGTTTTTGAGGACATATTCGAAAAGGTATAGCACAAATAGTAAAATGTCAAATTTTCACTGGCAATTAACACTGGTTTAATGGGAGGGGTGTTATGTGTAAATTCTTTAAAAATAGAAAATTTATATGTTTGCGTGCGCATATGGATATTACATATGTTATAAGAATAAAAATGCATTGCTCTCAAATTATGCGGAAAAATATGTATTATGTTTGTGGACATTCCTTCTCCTGTTCTAGATTCACCAGAATAAATGTCTCTTTTAGAAATGAGTGAGTTTTTTTTTTTTAAAAAAAAAAGCTAAGAAAGGAAAGTGCAGTGGTTGCATTGTCTCTTTTAGAGATGAGTGAGTTCTTTTTTTTTAAAAAAAATGCTAAGAAAAGTAAGTGCAGTGGTTTGCAGGCTACTTTATTATTATTTTCTCAATTATGACCATTGAGTTGAAGAGTATATGTCCCTTTAGGCATTTGGCTTTTTAACTGTTCTTTTAATTGAAGAATATTCCTTTATTAGAATGTGTTTGCAAAAAGGTATCTATTATTAAGAACAATATGTTGAATTCTACATTGAAAAGAAAAGCCAAATATAAATCCAAGATATACTATTCAGTTCTAAAATGAATCAGTTTTAGGAGTACAAAATACTTATTTAGCGTCAGAGAGTTTCAACCAAACAGTTTGTCATGAATTTTTCTACTACAGAAGGTAGATAATAGATAAAAGATACACTTGTCGATAAGAGAGAGTTTTAACCGTGAAATTAAACATTATTTCTCTTGGCGACTCTTGAATATCTGTATTAACACCATGTAAAATCCAATCTAAAACTCTATTCATATCCACATCGACAAAATTATTAATGAGGGGGGGGGGGGATATGTTCTCGAATACGAGAATCACACGGAAAATGTATAAATTTTGTACTCCGTCGACTGTAATGTTGGAACAGGAAATGCAGGTGGTGACACAAGGGTTCCTCGGGGCATATCAGGAGCAACACAACCTCAATGGTCCCTTCTCAAACCCTACACTTTGTTCACCATGCACGTCAACTGCAAACCACTCCCTTGATCTCCGGACCGCGCCCTTCATTCCATCAATGCTTGATACGGTATTTTTCATATTTGCAAGTTATTCTTTCTAATTAGTAAAGTGATTAGCAACTAAGATTGAGTCATATGTAAATAAGTTTTTGACGGTAAGTAAAGATAGGACAAATGACAGATCACGTAGGGGCCTATCGGTGATTTGGCGAACCATGTGTAGGAAATAATTTATTGCTGGGGCATCAACGTCAAAGGTGCATCCCTCACCGATCGTGCACAATTAATATGCACATGGCTTGATAGAACGGTGGACCGTGACTGGGCCCTCTCTTATTACTGCTCTTTTTTTGCAACCATGCACCCCTACGTGCCAAACACACTTGTGAAAACTAAGGACGCTCCCATGTATAAAAAAAAATGTATCTTCCTCAAATATTTGTAAAGGTAAACAGAGAAACTCGGAACATGGTTGGTCCAGGAAGCAACATCTTTTTGAGTTTTGAATAGAAGTGAGTCAAAACTAATTGAGTGTAAATGTCAATTATGAAGGTTCTAAACATTTTAAGTTTTTTTACTTATTATAGAACAAGCACATTTTAGCTATAGCCGGAACTTAACTCCATATCTACCTTGCCGTGTAATTGTCAACAGATATTATGATCCATAAGCTTAGTAGGATGTTGCCGTATACACAAGTTTTATGTTCTCTTCCTTTTATGAAGGTTCTAAACATTTTATGAAGGTTCAATTATGAAGGTTCTAAACATTTTATGAAGGTTCTAAACATTTTATGAAGGTTCAATTATGAAGGTTCAATTACGAAGGTTCTAAACATTTTAAGTTTTTTACTTATTATAGCACAAGCCCATTTTAGCTATAGCCGGAACTTAACTCCATATCCACCTTGCCGTGTAAATTGTCAACAGATATTATGATCCATAAGCTTAGTAGGATGTTGCCATATACACAAGTTTTATGTTCTCTTCTTTTATCCTTTTATTTTCTCTTTCTATTTTGACATGCAAAGTTTAACAAAACTGCTTCATACATTGTAACTCTGTATCATTCGTCTACATGGACGAAAAAGACTAATTTGCGCATAAAAAAGAGTTATTGAAGCTTTGAGTTTTATATTTCGCTTGACTAAGCTAATGTTTCTGTATTATATGTTGGTTGATATTAGGACAATTGGCATCGATTTCTTAAGAACTCGGTTAATTGAATCGTTCAGCGTATTTATAAACCCTATTTCTTAGTGGCACCACTCACTTTAATGCAAAAGTTGTTTCATATCAGTATCCAGTACTTCATTAATATACTATTTATCACTTCTCTGTCTACAGCTGATTCACTATTTTTCATATAGTTTGTTGCTTCTCTGTATTTGATGGTCTCATAGCTTTGTAGCCATTAACTAATCTTTGTTACTGATTATTTGTTCTTTTGGACCCCACCAAGATCTGGTCCGGACCAGGACATAAAATGGTTAAGATCCAGATCCAAATTCCCACATCCGGTCCGACCCGACCTGACACAGTGGTGACATTATCTTATGTTTTTGTACACTGATTTCCCATTGAACAGCTCAAATCTGGTATATGCATTTATGCAAGATGCAATTAGTTAAGATATATACAGGGTCCGGCTGCTATACTATTATGAGTATGATCGCCCTCGTACTCACAAGTCGTTTTCGATAATAGAGCTTTCGAATCGACGATCCATACCGTTAAACGTTATTTACAGCATTTAAAACTTTTAGAAATCAAATTTTATAATTTTTCGACATCATTTACCTTACGATCAAGATGTCACAAATTTGATAATTTTTAACGGCCGGTATGGAATACTTGCTAGTTTAACGATGTAAAAAAATCAGAATTTGTTGAATTTTTGATAGAAAATTTTATTCACTATTTAAATAAAGATCAATAACTCCGATCTTGAATTGGAGGATCCGATCATCCTTTTTTAGGACGTCGTTCGATTTTAACTGTTTATTTTATGCTCGCTTGATGGATTTTATTATGATTTCAAAAAATTATGAAATTTATTTTCTAGAAGTTTCAAATACTCTAGATCATATTTAACCGAGTGGATCGTCGATTCGGAAGCTTCATCATCGAAAATAATTTATAAGTACGAGGGTTCAATACTCATAATAGTACCATGGCCTATATATATATATATATCCTACCTGGACCAGGCCCTTTGTGTATATTAAATTAGGGATTTATTAGGTAGTATATTGAATTAGGCATTTATTACGCAATTGGGGGATCTGCATGTTGAGTTAGGGATTTACGTCCTGTTTCGGTGCACATTAAGAAAAATTTCATATAGGGTTCATATTTTATGATTTAGGCCCCACTAAAATAGAAAATCTTGTAATTCTACGGCATTCCATACCTTTAATTTTGAACTGTTTGCATATATATTGTGTAATTCCATAGGATTTCTATGAGTTTAAAAATTTAGTGTTAGATAGCATCAAATTTGAAAGTTTAAATTATTAAATATTTCTCAAATATAGATAGAAAGCTCTAATTCTAAAAAATTCGGCCATTAAAACTGTAGTGTTCGAAATTTGGAAAAAAATTAGCTGTTCGAAAACTTCGGTACCAAAAGTTAGCCGTTGAATCAAACCATAACAGAGCTCGAAATTTTTTTAAAAAAACTAGCCGTAGGAGACTTCTTGTATAGGCTGAATAGGTCTATTTAGAAGCATCAATTTTTCAGAAGCACACAACTAGTATTCCTTATATTCTCTTTTCTATATATCTCAATAACCGTAAATAGAATTTGAGATCATAAACTTCGTTCTTCCAATAGTAAATGTGGTATTCCAATAGTCCCAGATCGAATAATGTGGGATAGTCTGATGGATTTATAAGTAGCGGACACACTAGACATAATAATTGAACTTAAAAATTTTGGGCTGGTGGTTTGGGCCCAACAAATTATTATTGCTGGCAGGTTGGGCGTTACATTTGGTATCCTAATAACTAGCTGGAAGTGTGAGATAGATTTCACATCGTCTGGTAAATCTGAATCTGGGACTATATATAATTGAATAGTTTTAGATTTTGGGCGATGGTTGAAACGAGTTATTGTTCTTTAGCAGTCAAAGCGATGAAATATTGGTAATGTAATGGAAGCGTTTTTCAGTTTTCCATCCTTTTAGTTTCAACAAAAACTAACTTTTTTTGGAAAGTATTCTTTTCAAATTTAATAAATTATTAGAATTTTCGTGTTTCAAATTTTTGTAAGAAAAATGAAAAATGTTAATATTTCATAAAATCTTTTTTTTTTTTTTTCAAAATTATTAGTTTTCCGTAGAACTAAATATGTAGAAAATTGAACCAAACAACACCCCAGGAGACGAAGGGAGAGAGATCGGAAAGAATGATTTTCTTTTTTAAAAATTTATTTTTAGGGGCTTGGCTTTATTTTTTGACTGATAATTTAACTATTTTTTATTTTTAAGATATTTTTCGAAGCATCTAAATATTTTATAATAAAGGTATTTTAGGAAGTACAATTTAGCTATGCTTTATTTTGTTTTAATGGTGCATCTAATTATTTAGGCTAAGCAAAGGCCTCTTTGCAATTTTGGTCTTGGAATTGGTTATTATTACAAAGAGTACATTCTCTGAGTCAAGTAAGAGATCTTTGCTGATGTGGAATATGCCCCAAAAAGCCCAAAATAGTAGTTTATCAAATAAATACATACACTCCTAATGGGATGTACATCTAGCATTACTCATATAATTAAAGATAAATTTCAAATGCCTCCTTATGGTTTCACACTTTTTTACTTTAGTATTATGTGATTTAAAGTATATCAAGTTAGTTCATGTGGTTTCGCACTTTCTCACCTTAATACACTGTGGTTTAAAGTGTATCAAGTTAGTTTCCTGTGATTTCATTTTTTTTTTATTATTATCTATTTCACTAATTTTTCTTATTTTCGGGAATAACCTAATTTTCATCCAAACGTTAATTTTTTTATCCTCATACTTGTACCTATCATTGTAATAAATAGCTTCGCTTATATCCGAACCAAACACATCCTAAGATCACCCACCACTTGAACACATTCAATCAAAAAAAAAAAAAAAAAAAAAAAAAGAAAAAAAAAAGAAGAAACCTCCTCAACTATATGCCATGATAACTTTTATATTTTATCATTGAGACTCCCTAACTTTTAGTTTTTAAAAATTAAATAATATTAATAAAAAAATGTTAAATTTATTGGAGATTTTATCAAATTTAATAAACTCACTCACTTTTCAACAAATAAAACTAAACCAAGAAATATTCAATAACTAATGAAGTCACAACCAATAATTAGTAACTAATAAAGTTATTAAATTTGAAAAAAATCTTAAGTAAGTATAAACACTTTGAGAAAAAAAGTAGTACCTCTAGTTTAATGTGTATCAATTTACTACCCAGGTAGTTTTATTTTTCTTCTTTTATTATCCCCTCTAATTTTTTTTTGTTAAATCGACAAAGTTAAAACTAAAATATATTAAAGTGAATATTTGATAAATCTAAGTGGGATGGCTGAGTCTTTTGTATATAATTTAATGAAATGTGGTGGTGTGAAAAAAGAAAAATAAAATCGTAGAATACTAAATTGATATATCTTAAACTACATGATGATATTAAAGTGAGAAAATATAAAATCACAGGTGTGGTATTTTTAAGTTTATTAAAAAAAAATGAACAATAAAAAAATAGTTTTGTTTTTGAGAAAGAACAATAAAAAAAAAAAAAAAAAAAAAAAAAAAGAGTTAAGGGTTCTATTTCAAGGTGTCCTATAGTCGAGGGGTTCTTTTTACATTCTATTCTCTCTCCTTTTCTTTCTTTTTTTCTTTTTTTTTTTTTTTTATTTTTGAAAAACTCTTACGTCTCCTTCCCCTCACTCCACTCCCATTTCCCTCTCGCGCGCACTATAAAACCCCATCCTCCCCAACCCAAACCCACGCCCATCGCCATGGCTCCCTCGACCCCGAGCTCTCCCTCCCTCAAGGTCGCCCTCGCCCTCGCGCTTCTCCGCCATCGTCGCCACCCTCTCTCTCCTCCCCCCTCCTCCTCCGCCGCCGATCCCGACCCCCTCCTCCATTGGAAGCGCAAGGTACACCCTACCCCTCTCCCCCCCACTACCCCGCTCCAAAACCCTAACCCTAACCCTAACCCCACGATCGTCCTCCTCTCCCAGGCGAAGGATCGGAAGCGGGAGCTAATGAGGCTCCGGGAGGAGCTCAAGCTACTCCAAGGTGCCCCCTCGCTCTCTCCTCTCTCCCTCTTGTTCCGTTCAATGCATCGTGTGATTGGGATTTGGGGATTGATTAGACGGGGTTCGTTGTGAGGACGAGCCGCCGCCGATCGCCTCGTGCCGGTGCCACTTCTTCGACGGGTGCGGAGATGGGGCCGGCGGCGGGCATTGGATTGATGAGGTGCTCCGGAGGCGGTTCCTGAGGCTGGGTATGTGCTGTTTGATTCGTTTCCTGCTAGGGTTTTGATTGTAGTATATGTTGCTCCTCTTTTATAGCGTTTGTTGGTGGTTTGAGATGAGATAAGATGTTTGTGCTTGTTGTGTGTGTGTGGATTGCAGTTCGATGGAAAGAGAGTAGGAAAAGGGTCGATGGTTCGATTCGTCGGAGAAGCTTTATAGGTAAATAGCACTACATCCCTAAAGTGCTGTAGTTAGTTTTTGTTTGTGGGGAAGAGATCAATTGTATTAATATTAACTCTTATATCTGGTATTTTGGGCATTGAAAATGATATTAGACTCTTTACTTTTGTTTTTTTTATTTTTTTTATTTTTTTCTGTTCTGTGCATGTGTATGTAATGTGGATCTAGCAGTATAGTGACATTGTGCAAGAACTCTTATTTCCGATCATTTAAAATCTTTCAGCGAGCAATCTGATTACGTTACTTACTAACAACACTACTAACAAAAATTTCTAGCAGCAAAGTAAGATAACTAAGTAGATATGCATCAGAGATGAAATATTAATAGGAAGATAGTTAAGTAGCAAGTGGTTGGTTTATTAGGCTTCCTATCTACAAACAATTGGCTTTGTCGGCTCATGATGTTACGTAGGAGATATTGATCCAAATCAAAGTGTGTAATAGTTAGCTTTTGCTGCCTTACATATTTAGGCGAAAAGGAACATGCATGCGTTATGTGGATATCGTAGGAACCTTAATGACACTCTTTTTTTGATTTATGCAGAGTTCAATAACGAAAATGAGATAGAGCGGCTTGGCACATCAATTGAATTTCTGGTGGAGCTATCTGATAATATTATGGGGAAGGTAGATCTTCGCAGTCGGATCTATTTCGGATTTTCACTTTTACTGCTTCTTAACATCTAAATTTATTTTACAGGGAGAATATGATTCCTCTTTCTCTACATTCTCTCATCAAGCTGTAGATTTTATTTTGGGTAAGGATGATATGTTTGGTCACTAAAGTTGATTGTTTTAATGATTTTGTTTGTCATGTTTCCTTTCTTCATTCTGCATTCTGTTTGTAAAATATTAAAACATGCTGTTTATATGTGCCCCTTTTCATTCTGTGGATCATATATTCCTCCTAACGCATCAACAATATTGTGAGGTACCACAAAGTGGCGTACCCAAAGCATTTATCTTGTCAAAAACCTAATTGTTATTCCCACTCTTGTTATTTTCCAATCATGTGATGGCATATAGGTAGCCAGTGGTAATAAGATAATTCTATCTTCCCAAATCATCTAGATGAGATAAACAAATTTACAAACGAGAAACGATAATCGTTTAAGGTCAAATAAGATCTTATAATCTTCATTAAAACTCAATTATGCAGGCCTTACTTTGGATTGTTGTACAAGTTCGATTATAAGGTCCAAGTGCCTGCTAAAATCTCTTGCTTATCTACATGAATATTTTGGTACTTTTATTGACATATCTGCTTGACATTTCTATATTAAAATCTGCACTTAAAACTTGAAAGCTTGATTTTACTCTTCCATGCATATTTGCATGTGACATCTGTGGCTTTCCTTCGTACCTTCTAGCTAGCTATTTCTGGTCACTGCATGGTCTTGTGATATCTCATAATTCAATTAAATCAGGAGTAGCTATTTTCTCAATTGCACAAGTTCTTTCTATTCTTATCTAATCTAATTGAGTGCATAGTAAGGTTTTGTAACTGTTGTCTCTGAAAGCCTCGTTGAAGAATATAATATCATCACAAAAGGAGAGTGAGCTTCTTGAAGAGATGGCCAATGGATTGATCATGCGTCTGATGAAAAGAATGTGCACCATGAATGATAGCAAGCTGAGTTCAGGTGATAATTCTGTTCTTATCTGTGTCTGTTGGACTTGGTCAGTTTCAATGCATGATGAATAATATGGCTGTGGGTGGAACGGAGTAGTCGACTCTGAAAGGCCACTGTATGTAGTATAATTGCTTGGAAATACATAAGAAGTAAGCTTCAAATTTCGAATATATATATCTTTCCTCATGTTTTGGATGATCAAATAAGTTGCTCTTTTTTCTTTTATTTGTGAAAAGCATGAATTGCTCTTATTCTGGATTTCTGGTATTACAGAATAATGTCTTCCGACTTTTCGATATGATCAGTACCTGTAATATCTACCATTTTTCCTATGGTGTTACTTTGATCTTTTGTTAAATTATTTCATACAATTTGTCCTCAATTCTTTTGCTATGCAATTTAACCTGCAGTTTGGTTACTTTGGTTGACTTGTTTGTGTTCCAATGTCTTTTACTTCTTTCTGTGTTCTTTAGCATGCAGTTCATTCCAACTATGTATAAATTCCTTCTATCAATTTTGGAGAGAAATAATAGAATATTCCAGAACTTGGGAAATGAAATAGAGTATCAATTTGGGAAGATTACTGTAATAGCTGAAGGCAGTTGATGTATCATATTCCGTAAACTATAGTTTTTATTTTTATTTTTTGTTTTTTGTTTTCGTTTTTTGTTTTTTGAGGCCCCGTTGTCTCATTGTTGTAGCCTAGTGCGTACACTTATTGAATGAAGCAGGTAGCACCGCAGCACGCCACCTTTTTCTCAAAAAAAAAAGAAGAAGAAACTTTGCAGCTACCTCTTTTGTTAACCTTATAAATTGTTTCACCTCAATAGAATTATGGCTGGGAAGATATATTAAGAAGCGGGCAAATATGTATTTTGCACCTTGTGATGCTTACTTTCTGATTCTGTAGTTAACATCTGGCATTTAACTTTAGGGTTTTTACATGTATATCCCTGCAAAATCATCAATTAACCTATATAATGTTGTAAATTAAGCTAAACGTATGCCCCTTGAAAGTGCAATGTGTGGTTTCTTAACAAAGTACCCTTAAGTTGTGAAGTCATCGGGATCCATGGGGGATGCTAGCTTTGCAACAGCAAAGCTGTTTTTCTTTTTCACAGGATAATGTTGGAATACATGTTATGAAAGAAATTAAGCTTTTGAAGCATAGTATGCAATGTCAGATTTTGCTGGGAGATAAATATAATAACTACTTTATAGTGTTATGTTTGTAATATCTCTAGATTTCTCGCAATAAATATTGGGACCTGCAGATTCTTTTTCAGATTCCCAGTTCTGCATTCAACACTTAATTCGCAAGCTAGGAAATGAAGCGTATTTTGGCCAGCGAATATTGCTTTCGGTTTCACAAAAAATCTCCATTGTAGCTGAGAGCTTTCTCTTCACCGATCCATTTGATGATACTTTCCCTGGAATGCATGACAGCATGTTCATGATGTAAGCATCTCCTTCAACTCTTAAAAATAACATCATCATAATCTGTGCTTATGCTGTCGCACTATTATATAATCTACGACTGACTTTCATCAGGAATAATGCATCTCTTTTTATTCACTCTTTCAACTATTGTGTTACTCTATATCTTTTTCCGATGAAACAGGATTCAACTTATTGAGTTCTTGATTTCAGACTATATAAAAAGCTGGATGAGCGATGAACGCTTTGACAAGAGTAAGCATCCATCTTTGCCTGATAGGTATTGTAACTGGTATTCCAGTGCTCGGTTTTCTAGGAGTTTTCTTTTATGGTTCATATTTTGGGCTGACCTGTGTGACATATTTGAAGAAGAATATGAACAGGCTTCCACTGCACATTCATAGGTTCTTTGAGAGAGGTTGTATACATGAATATGACTCTAGACTTTCCTCCTTTCGTACCATCGTTGGTACGCTCTTTAGGCGTGGTAGCCACCACTCTTGGACCCGGGGTTAGTAGAGCGTATGTGTCGCCTCTACTATGAATGAGGGGATAGCACCACCTCTAACTCGAATATTTTCTTCTCGATGATCGTGAACGTATCATCAATTTTTCCATCTTTGACTCCACAATGGACACATCAACCTGATTTCTCTATTTACCATGTACTACTACTTCGTGTGGCGCTAATACCTCTAATATTTCCTTAGAGACCTTTTTGTTCATCCTCTATGTGTTACACTGTTTTTAGTCCATTGATTAAAACTTTTCTCCAGACATGCATTGTAAATGTTAGTACAAATGTTATAAAAAGTGTATATTCGTCGATAAATTACGAATCCTCTGAAACCAACTACTTATAATATTTACTTAACATCTTTCTTTATTTCTTTGCGGTTGCCTTTACTCCTACAACTTGTTTTCGGAACGAAAGTAGTACAATGATCAAGTTCGATGTGAGTCATGACGTGTTATGATGCAGAGCTTTTCGAAGAATGGGTGAGATCGATTCTCAAAGCGTGCAAGGATTTGGAACTCCTCGAGAACATGAACGGGCTCTATACGCTCTACATGGAGCGAGCCGTTGGTGAGCTGGCGAAGGAGTTGGAACCCGTCGCTACCCAAGGGATGCTCGACATACAAGTTCTTTCTAAACTCTTCTCCTGAATATACATATGCATGTTGTTCATAGCCCTCTCTATTCTAAATTTGCTGAATATATATGCATCTTAATTGGATTACAAGAACATTTTATATCTCTAAACATGCATAAGGTTCTTCATTTCTGATATTTGTAGATAAAACTATATAAGATTTTCGAAAACTATATGTAGATCACTCTATAAAGCATTTTATATTAGATAATAAAGAAATTTTTTCTAGTAGTAAAGGTCTTCTTAGTCTTTGTTTGGATTCTCTAATTTAGCTTTTTGCCTCTCTCTCTCTCTCTCTCTTTTCCTCACTACGAATCTCTATGGTGTATTGTGTGGAATGTGTGCCAAATATTGCACAGGTTTGGATCTTCTAATATAACTTGAGGGGCCAAAATTGTAAGGTAAAATGTACGCATAGTCCCTGTACCATCTTTATATTGCTACATGGTCCCTTTGCTTTTAAGTTGAACAAGTTTGCCCCCAAATTTCTCAATTGTTATGTAGATATGTTGCACTTTGGACCCTCACAGTGAATAAAGCGAACATTTATTAGCTTTCACTGTAAAATTGGTCTTTTCAACTAGCCTGAATAAAACTGAAAAAGCATGTCATCGTATAGAATAGACAAAATGATTAGTTTATAAAAATAAAAAGAATTATTATTACTACTATTGTTTTCTTTCTATTTAAGTACTAAAGTGTAATATATGTGAAGATTTTGTGCAAGTAAGCAGGGACTAAAGTTGCAATATGGGTAGTACAGGAACTTTTCATACATTTTTCCCTAAATCATATTCTTCTCTTAATAAATTATATATTATAAAACAGGGTTAATTTCATACAAGTTTTTGAAAATATAGTGAATGACAAATATATTCCTACAAAGTTCAACTTTTATATGTTGTTTTTGAAAAAGTTTTAATGTTTTCAAATATTGTCCTCTGGTTTATTACTGTTAGAGAATTGTTTATATTTTTAATTTTGCCATCGCAAATATATTTCTTCAAAAGTTATAACAGTATAATATAAGAGGGGTAAAAATATCAAAAACATACAAGGGTTAAGTATTTAACTTATGATTAACTAAATTTTGCTAACAGATTTTAACGATAGGAATATATTTGAAAATATCAAAATTTTTGTAGAATATATGAAAGTTGAACTTTATAAGAATATATTTATCATTCATTATATTTGTAGAAATCTATATGAAATTAATTTTATAAAATACGTGAATCTATACATTTAAACATAGTTTTAATATGCCCCGTTCGACTCTCACTTCTGAGAGCAGCGAAGGGAAAAAATCAAAATTGCATTGCATAACCATTTGGCGATTGCGGATCCAAAAAGTACATGTTGCATTTTTCTCAACCTTTTATTTTATCACAGTTACCATTACTTAATAGAAAATCTCCTTACAATACCCACACACATTTTACACCTCAGCTAAATAATCTTCTATCTTCTATCTTCTATCAACATGATTTGTAAGTTTCGGAGTAGGTGTGTTGCGCGCGCAAAACGTTTTATAGAAGATGTACGTAGTTATTTATTACTTTTGTTACTTCATGTAGTTATGAGATAGTAAAATCACCACCAATAGAAGAAAAAAAAAATTAAGAATCAAAATAAAAATTAGAAATAAAATGTACAAAGACTTTCTAAACTTATTAGCATTCCTGCAAACTGACTCCTAAATTTTTAATTTTGGCGATTGAATTTTCTAAATTTTAGCAAATAATTTTAATATCATCTCTCCTCAATCCATGTTACTAATTGTAATGTTATTTTCTAAGCTTATATTGTAATAATCTTGTAAAGTTTTAAAACAAAACAAAAAAAAATAACTTGAAAAAAAAAAAGATTATTTTTTGTCGTCCGAAGTTACATAAAATTTTGTGCAAAATATGCGGTAAGAAAAGTAGCTGTTCAATCAGTAATGTTGCCCTAAAAGAGATGGTTATTATATTATTTGATGAAGCTTAGAAACTTTAAAATTTTTTAAATTAGCAAAAATTTATAAAATTTTGGTAATTTTTTGCAAATTTACCATCCACATGCCATGTGGGAGTCTGGCACGGTATTCTTAGTAGTGGTTAGCAAGTATGGACCCACCACCAACTAAAGTAATAATTAAAATGTGCAAAAAAAGATTGCAAATTTTTGTCATTTTGATGCCCATCCTTATCTCCTTGTTGTCTACTCATCGTAATCTAAAGGGAAAACTTCAAAAATATTCCCCCACGTGGTTTCACTTTTTTTCACTTTAGTATTTTAGTATCCTTTGATTTTACACTTTTTTTATTTTAATACTCTATGATTTAAAGTGTATCAAATTAGTACCATATGGTTTCGCATTTTCTCACTTTACTATCTTGTGGTTTCGCACTTTAGTATCCTGTGGTTTAAAAACTACATGGTACTAACTTGATACAAAAATAAAACTACATGATATTAACTTGATACAAAAATAAAATTATAGAGTACTAATTTGATACACTTTAAACCACAGGGTACTCAAGTGAGAAAGTACGAAACCACGGAATACTAACTTGATACACTTTAAACCGTAGGGTACTAAAGTGAAAAAATACAAAACTATAGGGTTTTGCTCAAAGTTTTCCCTCTAAAGGAACCTCCTTTGCCCTTTAATAAGAAAAGATTATACTTTGCCGCATATTTTCCTAGAAGCCACTGTGTATACTTTTATTTGCCTTCCTTTATAAGTATTCTCTAGTGTAATCTAGTTCTTTATATTCTTGCTTCTTTTTTTTCTTTTTTTATTTCTTTTGACAATACTCGTAGATCTTGTTGATGGAAATTCAAGATATGTAAAACAAATAGCAAATTAAA
This sequence comes from Aechmea fasciata, assembly GCA_025177825.1. Lineage (NCBI taxonomy): Eukaryota > Viridiplantae > Streptophyta > Magnoliopsida > Poales > Bromeliaceae > Aechmea > Aechmea fasciata. The sequence continues at coordinate 10,310,632 of CM045935.1, read as the reverse complement.
TACATACCTAAATCCAGGATCAAATAAATAAAATAACTCACAGAGCGCCGTAGAGAAGAAATTCTTGATCAATCTGCGGAAGCGTAAAGTCCGGCTATGATCTGGAAGTCATGAACCTTGAACTTGGGTGTCTGTCTGCTCTAATCTGCCTGCCAATCAGCCCTGCACAGACATAGACCCTCCTCCTAGAGCTTCCCATAACCTATCACATCAAACCTGAAGATGGCGGGACCAATATTCGCTTTATATAGCCAGTTCGTGACGACTTCGTCAGATTTTGACAGATTCTATTTAAATTTAAAATAGATGTGGATAAAAATATATATATCAAGTAGTTCTATATCTGTTAGAATTGATCTTTATCTATAGTAAATCCAGATTTGAATATGATTAATTGGGCCATAATATATGGAAATTCTAACACTCGTATCTGAAATATCCTCTCTATATTTAAATCATGCAACCCTCTGATTTTTAGGCAGGTATGAAGATACAAATTCTTGATCTCTAGAATGAACTACTAGACACTTTACCACTAAGCTTACTAGTGATTTTCTAGTTTGGCAGGAGACTATCCAAAAAAAAAAACACCAACAGTATTTTAATAGCAATCTTCTAATAGTTTCTGGCAGTAGCAGAAGTAAAAATTCCAAACTGAAACTTTTGACTTTGAAGCAGAAAAGCTCAGCTCAACTATCGACTACAGTAAAATCTCCGAACATTCAAGTTTATCATGTGGCTAATTGTTATTTCTCGTAATTGAGAAGTTAAGCACATAATATATCTTTGTGGTGTGCTACAAGCAAAGGCAGAGAAGTCATTCTATTTCTGCAGCTGTCTGCTCTAATCTGCCTGCCAATCAGCCCTGCACACTGCACAGACATAAGCCCTCCTGGAGCTTCCACCAACCTATCACATCAAATTAGTGGGCAGCCAGCCAGCCAGCCAGCCAGTCAAAACCTTTCAGATGAAGATCTGTCTTCTCCAGTGCTGTCTCCTCATCCTCATGCTCCAGCTGCTCACTTCAACCATGGCTGATGGGACTTCTCATAATGGAACAATTCATCAACTGCCACAACACCCAAGCCAAGAACTCCCAGGTTTGGAGCCTCCCTCTCTCTGTGTCAGCTTTGTAGGTTCATCAATTACTACCTGCTTCCCCTGGCCTGTCTTTCGAACAACTTCTTTACTCGAGAAACAGTAATTATCAAGAAATCGCCCAAAAGAAACGTTCTGGAGCAGAAAGCTAAAACGAGCTTTTAAACTCCTTCTACGATAGGAGTTCTAGAGAAGATTCGTCAAGTAGGATTTTTTGTTAGCTTCTTTGCCATAACACTATCAAAATAATGTTTCTACATAAGCTTCAGCGCGGCCAAACAGATTATTTATTGTGTTCTTTGATGGGCTTTTCCACTTTGCCATACCTCCTGAGCTTTTTTCCTCTGGGAGAATGAAGCAGAAACTATAGTTTTAGGCCTAAAACTAGATGCTCTTTTGAGTTTTCGACTCTCGCGCATGGCGAACCTATACTGAATTCCATAATAGGTCTCCTCCGAATGGCGCCGTTTAAAACAACACTTTATCGAACATCACTACACCCTTACTACGATAGGGCCCATAAAAAGAAAAAAACTAATCTAGTATTGTAAAATTGTGTTTGTAGAAACAAATGAAAATACCGAAGCCGGGAAAATGTTGAGCAACTCGCACAAGATTGGTGGTCACGGGATGGGCGGGAGGGCGGTCGGCGGTAAGGGGATCGGAGGCGGTGCCGCGCAAATCGCTCGTCGAAAGCACCACCACCATCGTAGCAATGCGCCACCTCCAATTTCTACCCTTAAACGACTTGCCGTCGATGCAATCCTCACTTCCCTTCTAATCCTCTGATCACGTAGTTTAGGCCGTGTTTGTCGCCGCTAGTTATCTGACTTTCACCACCAACTGCTAGATTAGCTGGCTCGCTACTTCTATCCAGGGTAATTAGTTTGTACCTTGAATCATGTTCTAAGTACGAATACGGTGTGCATATTTGGGTGCCTACATAGAATTTTGATGCGCACGTTGATGAACAAAAAAAAATTTGGTGGGTAAATTGCGCGTTTGGTATAAGCGGATGATATTTGGTTCTCAAAGTTTAATTTGTTATAATTTTTTATTCGAATTTTTAGAATTATTACAATCAAGTTCTATAACTCAATTTATTTGATTAAATATTAATGTATCGTTAATGTCTATGTAGTAGACTAGTAGTGTTGCGATTAATGACGTGCTAATATTAAGATGCTGTATCATTTTTATACCAGTGATGCGTCAATATTTAGTAGATTAAATTAGATTGTGAAACTTAGTTATAATAATATTGAAAATTCTAGTTAGAAATTATAATAAACTAAAGTTTGAGGACCGAAATATCACCCGTCTCATAGTTTAAGAACTAAACATGCAATTTACCCTATTTTATGTCACCTTTATCTCTTGCCATCTATGTAATCTTTGTTTTTGGATCTCTAATTATTTTGATAAAAATGTATGGAGTCCCCCAACTGTGTTTTTTTTTTTCTTTCTTTTTTTATTTTATTTTTATTATTAAGACATCTTTGAACTAACAACTTTTTACTGTAAATTATACTTTGTCACTTTTGTAAACATTTTTGTTAAATATAATAAATGACTCTATTAGCTGGAGTTGAGCTGGCATATTATTAATAATATTTTGGGCTCTGGCTAATCAATTCCGTCCTTTAGATAATACTATTCAATTAATCACCCACTCAATAATAAAGGATCACTACTAAGCCCTAGGAGATCATTATCATCTTAATTCTATAATTTTTTATTTAAGAGTTAAAAACTCGATAGTAAAATGGTCCAGATACTATTAATAGTATTTCAGCCCAATTCTTACTTATTAGCTGTTATTTGTTGCATTCTTCTGTGAGTCTTGCTAAGTTTCTCCCATAACTAGTTAGTGGTTGGCAAAGTGGCTAAAACTAGATGCTCTTTTGAGTTTTCCACTCTTGCGCACGGCGAAATAGGTCTCTTTTAATAACACTGCTTAAAACAGCACTTCATCGAACAGCACTGCACCCTACAATAAGGCCAAGAAGAGCTCTAACCAATCTAATATTCTAAAATCGTGTTTGTAGAAGCAAATGAAAATGCGGAATCAAATCGCAGCAAAATCTTGAGAGGAAACCGACATTCCGCCGAGAAAATGTCGAGCAACAACTCGCGCAAGATCGGCGGTCGCATGCTGGGGGGGAGGGTGATCGGCGGAAGGGGGGTCGGAGGCGCCATCGCCGAAATTGCTAGTCGTCACCACCATGGCAGCAATGCGCCACGTCCCGTTTCTATCCCTAAACGACTTACCTTCGATGCGATCCTTATTTTCCTTTTAATCCTCTGATCGTTTGTCACCGTAACTAACTTTCAAATTGTTCGTTCGTTCGCTCTTATTTTTTTTAGGAAATACGTTGTCATGCTAGTAAAACTATATAATTTTCACCACCAACTGCTAGATTAGCTGGCTTGTTGCCTTTATTTTGGACAATTCGTCTGTAGCTTGGATCATGTTTGAGAATGGCAAATGGTGTGCATGTTCGGGTGCCTACATAGGATTTTTTTTTTTTTTCCCTCTTATTTTAGGGGTTAAATTACACGTTTGGTTCTCAAAGTATAAAGTATGTGGTCCTTAGATTTTAATTTATTTTATTTTCTGTCTCAAATTTTAATAATTATTACAATCAAGCTAATATATCAGTAATGTAGAAGTAATGTAACAGTATTGCGATTGATAATGCGCCAATAATTAAAATATTATATATCACTTTAACATCAACAATACGTTAGAATTTAGTCAACTAAATTGGATTGTAGAACTTGATTGCAATAATTTTTAATTAAGACAGCTCTTAATTTTCAATTTTTTACAGTAAATTATTCTAGTCATTTTTGTTAAAAATCTTATTAAATTTAATGGCTCTATTAGCAGTTAAAAACTCTACTAAGCTATTCACTAAAAGTAATTTAAACATGCAATTTGGTAAAATTATTAATGAATTTGATAAAATTCCTAATTTATTTGACTAAATCACTCGATACTTTTGAGGTTCTCAACTAATAAAAAAGTAAAAGAAAAAAAAAAAAAGTTGAAAGGGCGATTTCAAAATGGGCTATAATTAATGTGGTATACATACACTTTTACCAATTATTTTAGGCTGTTTTTGGTGTTGCTAGTTTTTCTTTTTCTTTTTTTTTCCAACTCAAAAACAAAAAAAAAAAAAACAAAAAAACAATAGTCAAATTAAAAAAAGGCACCTCAATCCAATCTCAAATACTCGCAAATGTTAATCCATTGAGCCATGCATGCCAACATTCAGTCATCGTTACCGATCGTCCCTAGAGCAAGTTGCAAAAGACTTGATGGTTGGTATTCGAAATTCAAATTTGAATTCTAATTGATTCACATTTTCAGCTAAGTTTATTTTTAAATAAAATAAACGAAGCAGATAGCGTGCTACCTATTTCTCAAAAGAAAAAAAAATAAACATTCAGTCATCATTATTGCTGGATCATCATAACCAATACGTTCGAGTGAAGCAAGAATACTTCTAAAACCAGCCATCACCGTTTACAACTGGTGTCATCTTCGACAACAAAACATCCAAATTGATGATCCAAACTTGTATCACTGATACTTTTATAAGACTTGCATGTCGGTGTCGGACATTTGTCCGATGTGGACATTTTTTGAATGTGTATTTAACACCTATCTATAGCGCATACAACTAAAAAAATATATACATATTCTTATTTTACTCTTTTATGTATATATAATATAAGAAGATGATAAATATTTTAACTTTTTAATGAGTACGCATAATTTTTTTTTGACAATATAAATAAATTATGCACGGTGGACAATTTTGGTTTTAAAATATATTAACTCTCAATAAAAATTTTACTAACTTTCATTCATATAATATAATATTATATTTTATTAGTGTCTATGTTATATTCGTGTTCTAATTTTTTTAAAAATGCCGAATTACGGTGTCCAAGTCATGTCATGTCTCGTGTCCCGTGTTAGAATCCGTGATGCCTAGATAGGCAGCATTAAATTTGATCTAAATTACTCGAACTACCTTAAAATCATATTCCCTGATTTTAGTCAATTTTGAGAGCACTTAAATTTAAAATTGCAAAATTTAGAGCCTACAAAGTTCAATTAGTTTAATCAAATTTAAAGGTACCAAATCAATTTACATGTCCCATCAAATCGTAAACAACTCCATTAATTTCCAATAAAACTAATAATTTGGGTGAAAATTGAAATCAAGTGGAAAGTGTAGGGACCGAATTGCAATAAGAGGATAGTGCAGGGACTACACGCAAAATTTTACACATGGCCCCTTAAAACCACTGAATCACCCAAGTAATAATAAAATTTTATGACAAATTCCAGTAAGTTTCAATGCAACAACAACCACCCAGAAAAATACATTCCAAGCATTTTACACAACAATTCGGATTGCGCCGGCCGAGTTTATAAACATTTTTCACTCTTAGAAGTGCGACGGCGTGCGCCCAAGGGAGGCGCGTTTTACGCAAGCGCAAGAGAATAGTTCACATATTTCGGCCGACGAGTGAACGAACAAGATGAGATCACGCACCTCAGTAGTAGCTCAAAGAACCGTACCGTCGACGGGCACCAAATCACCTCCGGCTCTCTCTCGATGTGATCTTATGAGCTTCTTCTCCTGATCAAGATCTCCCTCGGTCGTTCGACAACCTGTTTGGCGTGACCGGAGCTTCTACAGAAATACTATTTGAGTAGAGCTTTTCAAAGCACCGACAATTTTCCATTAAAATCCCCTCTCTGCAGCTTCTGTCGCCGATGGCCAGAAGCTCGCATCGAGAGCTTTCTAGACTTTTTATTAGCCGAAAGATTGGTTTTTAAGAAGTTTCTGCTTTCTCGACTGGAAAAGCCATTTCCAAACACCCGAGGCCAAAAGAGCGCTTGATTCCTCTCCTCTCGCAAATAACTGCTGCCACCCAATTCTTCGGTCTTTTAAGAATGATCGGTTTCGCCTTCCTGAGTCGATAAATATTGGAATCGATTCTTTTGATAATACAGAAGCATCATCAATACTAGTGGCCTTCACTAAGTATAAGTAGAAACTTCAAGTTAGAGCTTCTACTTCTGACTACTTCTCAAGTGAAGAAGGCGTCCAAAGAAATGGGTCAAACAAACCCTAATTCCTCTCCTTCTGCACGTAATAGATCAGGTAACATTGCGAAGCCCTAACGACACCTTCAGTCACCCTAGTAATCCAAGCATCGTCGCACTTGTACCATTCCTCCCCAAACCGAATATAGGTCACGTAATGGCCCGACTCCAACCTCCCACTATGTGCGACCACAGCGAAAACCTCAAATTCTGAGGACAGCTCGCTAGGCATATCAACTTCGTCCTCCTCAACTGTGAATATCCTATTCCCGAACCGGCCCCTTATTATCGAAGATGATAAATAAGGCGTCATATCCAATGAGAAAGGGAACTGCAAGTACTCATCGATCTTTCTCGAAGTTCCTCGAGTCAGGGAGTGCTCGAACCGTTTGATGTGGAAGCAGAGGACCAACGGCAGCCTTCGGATCGACATCTGCTTCACGGAGTCGCGCCGCACCTCGCATTGCTGGCAAAAGAGCTTTTGGTCGGGGCCCAGCTTCTCGGGCCTCGTGAAGAGGTCTAAACATCCCACGAGAGTAGAGATTCGATGATTATTATTCGCTTTATCCGACTGTTCTAAGTTGAGGGACAGATCGACGCAAGGGTCACAAGTTGTGGATGTGAACCCACAAATAGTGCAGGTGACATCTGACTGTAAAACCCCGGAGAACACCCTGTGGGCAACGCAGTGGCATTCTCCACTCCCTGCTGCAAAAGTAAGCCCTTTCTGAGAATCTCTATTTCAAATTTCGGGGAAAATCCCATAATTAAATCTCTGAACTTCACATTTTGTTGAAATTTTACTCCGTTTAATTAAATGGCAACATGTCGATTACACATGGATATTTCTGTCAAATTGGATTAAGACGAGTTTAATGCAGAACTAAAATTACAGACCCAAACGTAACAAATCAATGATTGCGGAAAGAAAAGCAAAATATGGTTAACAGCTGACCTCTGATGCAATTTAGCCGTTAGCTAAATAATCACTGCTAAAATTAGATAAACTTATCAATTAGAACATATGCGGCAAAATCTAGAGAATATATGCAGCAAAATCTAGAGGTACTATAAATAATAAGAAGCATAAGTACCTTTATTTAAGAAGTAGGACTGATCCATTTCATGAATCCTGTCGAGCACCGAGATGAAGAACTCGTGAGCATCCTGCTGCTCGTAACCAGCTAGGTTTGATGAATGCTGCCACCAACTTAAAAACAAAGAGAAAGAAAAGAAACATAAATGTTCAAAACCCAAAAGCCTTGAATTATAAATGAACACTAACAGGAAAAACCCCTGCAAATATCACGAATTTCCTACGCCCCTGAAAGTAGGGAAATCGATACATTAGGGGGCAATCTGAAAATCGTGATATTTATACCGGTTTTCCTGCATTTAATCCATAGAATAAGCAAATACAAGCACACCATCCGGCGACACAGGTACTGAATTGTTTGATAAAGTTACAATTTCTGTATGAAAAACACACTCAAGTGGTTAGGAATTGCATAAATTTGGGACTTCAAATAAGCGACATTCAGCTACATTGTCCGACGGCCAAAGCAGCTAATATGTGCCGATCATGCGAAAAAGTACATTAGAAAACAAAAATTACTAGTAGAAGAATAAACTTACCAGCTCTAAGTTAATTGAATTAGTCTGATATTTATATCTGCTGGAGAAATAATGACAATCATTTAAACAACTTTCTTGGAAAATATTAAAGGATCAATGGCCATATTAATTAATACCAACAAAAATGTAAATAAATTTGGTTGGGAGGCATACCCCTATTTCTTTTTTGGTTTTTGGATGCTGTAAGAGAGAGAGAGAGAGAGAGTTGAGCTGTGATGCTTTTAGAAGCACCATGGCCACATTACATGCATCAAGATTCCAGCAAGTTGGGCTCACATCACCAAAATATATAGGTTTTAAGGCGCCGATTAGCACCTAGAATTGGATTAGATAGGATAAAACGAGAGAATGATGCTGGGAAAGAGGAAGGGTTCAACAACTCGGAGCTGTTGGGATCCACAATGAGTAACAATATGTTGTCAAGTGGGAAACACAAGGATTGTTTTGAATCCGATATTGTTAAATCCAAAACTCTCAACTAGGGTTCGATAATCAATCAAGCAATCCCCCGGCCAGATTTGATGGTCCCAACCTCTTGCAACCCTAGCACCACCTACTCGCTAAACCCGTCTTCTCACCCAACCTCGCTCTCTCTAAATTTGTCTAATCCAATCCAATCCAATCGTGAATGTCAAGCAGGCCCTAAGGAGAGAACCAATGTGGATCCACAATCCAAGATTGCATTATACAACACCTACTTAGCAGTAAAAATTGGCATCAAATGAGTCCATCACACTAAATTCCTCTGCCTACAAGGTGTTCGATCGAATGCCGCTAAATGAATGCATAAAGCAAATCCAATTTCAGAGCTGATGATAACATTATATATATTTACATATATATATATACCTGTACAGAAACCGGGCAGGGCTATACGGCGCCACCTCCCCGGAAAACACCTCCGCGAAAACACCGCCGACCTCGCAACACAAGCACGAGGGCTCTCCGGTGCCGCCGCCACCGCTAACAATACCGCCTCTACCCTCCGCCTCCCTCCGCCGCCGCCCGCTCCTCCTCCGCTTCTTCCGACACGACTCCGCGCCGTGCCGGGCACTCAAAAAGTAGCTCCGCAGCGGCGGCGCGTGCAACAAAGCTTGTAGAACCGAGTTCATGAAACAGGTGCTGCCCAAATTGTTCAAACCCCTCAATCCCCACATAGGGGCCCCCTCCTTTTCCCCAACCAAAACCCTCTCCTCCGAAACCCTAGCCCTCCGCCTCCCCGCCGCCGCCGCAGCTTCGGGAGCGCGCCGCGCGGCGCCGGCGCGGGGGCCGCCGCCGCGGCGATCCGGGCCGCGACCACGGCGGCGTCGAAGTCGGGGTCGTAGACCTGATCGCCGCATCCGCCGCAGAAGAGCTCGGCGCGGTCGACGTCGACGGCGATGGCGTGATCGCCGCACGACTCCCCGGAGCACTCGAGGCAGATGAGCCTGCGCCGTCCTCCGCCGCCGCCGCCGGCGACGGCGATCGCCGGAACCCTAATTAGGGATTGGACGGATCGGAACCGGAGGGTCCCGTGGCCCCGCTTGTACTCGGCGAGGTGGGAGCAGGGATCGGGAGCGGCGAAGTAACAGGGACTCATTTGGATCGAAAAATTTATAGCAAAAAATTCCCCAAAAAAATTCAAAAAAGGAAAAGAAAAAAAAATTGGTGAATGAGAAAATGGGCGGAAAAAGATGGTGAAAATTTGGAAAAGAAAAAGAAAAATGGAGAACAAATTTGAGGGTTTGAGGGGGAATTTAATGGGTTAATAATAAAGCAAGCTCTAATATTTAGAGAGAGAGAGAGAGAGAGGATTGATTTAGAGAGAGAAAATAGAGGGAGAGAGGAGACCGTGACTTCTACATTCATATACATATATCACACATATGGTTTTGGTACTTAATCATTTATGTATCCTATAATTTAAAATATATCGATTCAATATCCCTAGTGACAAAGTTAAAACTAAAAAATATTAAAATAAATATTATTTAATTTTATTAGATTATATTATAAATTAAAATTTTTTAAGGTTTCTTGCGAGCTCAATAATTATTAATGAGTCTTGCTTGGAAGTCCGACTAAAATTTTCAAGTGTGATGTTTAGTTTCACATTCGAAATCAAAAGGGTGTTTGTGGTTTTTATATATATATATTTTTATTCTCAAGCTAGTTGTTTGGAAAAAAAATGAGAGTTATGCTCTAGTTTAAACACATGCATACACGAGCGGCTGCAGGCGGCGCACGCGAGTTGAAACAAGATTCTTGTCCCGATTATAAATATGAGGCGATGTTGCACGAGTTGAGTAATTGTAATAACCTTAGCATATCTAAAATATTTCGTCTTTTTCTGCTCTCTAAGTTTTTGTCAAGTTTTTTCTTTAGATACGAAGCTTGTTGGGTTCGTCTTTCCACCTTAAAAGCATGTCGACGGGGTGGAACGTGATCATTATATCACTAGGAGTATTTGCCGGAAAGACTCGCACGTGGAAGGACAATTTCGCTTTTAAGACAGTGCTCCGCACATCTTGATCCACAGACCTTATCTAAATTTTTTATTTACAGTATTTATTATTTAATTTTGCTTCCGAAATTTCTCTAAATTTGAAATTAAATTTTCGAATTGTTTTTAAATAACATTATAATAAAAGATCAGAAAAAAAAATTTCAACAAATATTCGATGTAGCTAGATAGGATATTGAAGTTTTTTTTTGTATATAATTTAACGAAATATTAACGGAGTAGCTGATTAAAAAATAAAATAAAATCACATGGTACTAAATTGATATATGTGGAACCACGCGCTACTAAAATGAGAAAGTGTGAAACCACAAGGGTGGTATTTGACGTTTCCCCCTTTTTTTTTTATTAATTTAGATACGAATATGTGTGTATTTTAAATTGCATTTCACGCGCAATTATAAAGAAATTTGAAAAAAAAAATTGCATTTATATCTACATATATCTGTTTGTTTCACCGAAAATAAATTTAGATTTTTGAATAAATTAAAATTTAGATAAAAATTATTTTTTTCACCGACTGTTTTTAGCGTAAGTAGCAAAAGATTTGTTGATTGGTGGTTGAACTTTAAAGTTCGAAATTTAGTTGCTCCACACTTTCAACTAAATTTAATTAAAAGAATAAAAAATACTTTTCTTCTATTGTGTTTATTTTTGATAAAAGTGAACAAAATGAATAGCATATTATTTTTTTTTTAAAATAATTACATTTTAGCTGTTTTTTTCTGGACGAAGCAGATAAAATGTTTTTTTTTTCGAAAAAAAAACTTTTTTTATTGTTTGATTAATTATATAGTTGTTGTTAGGAGCCGATTTTTCCGATCCTTGACTCGGTTAAAGATCTTTCGGGGGAAGAGTGTCGGGGTGTGAAACGGCTTTGAAATATGACCCTCGAAGTTTGCGCCCCTTCGACTGATCAAGCGATTCGGCTGACAAGGGATCAGACCAGCCGGGTTCGGAAACTCTATTCTACCATCGGTTCGGCCGAATGAGCCGAATGTACAGAAAAGAATGAAAACTAAGTCGGAAGATGAGCCAAATGACTACTACTGCACAAAATCTGGTCAGCCTAAACAGCCGAAGACGATTTTCTATTAAATAAAATAGGGGAAGTACGGGGTAAAATCAATTTAGTACCCTGTGTTTTCATTTTTTTTCTTTTCGTCGGCTCCTTTGTTTATATTTCATTCAACTATATGCAAAAAACTTCAGATATATATACCTCACCTAGGTTTATCGAATATTTACTTTAATACCCTATAGTTTTAACTTTGCCAGATTTTTTTCCGTTAACATTTCATTAAATTATATACAAAAAAACTTCGGATAACTTACCTAGGTTTATTAAATATTTAATTTAGTATTCTTTAATTTTAACTTTGTCACTGATTTAATAAAAAAAGAATTAGTGAAATAAATAATAAAAAGAAAAAAATGAAAACATATGGTACTAACATGATACACGATAAACCAAAAGGTACTAAAGTGAGAAATGCGAAACCACGGACTAACTTGATACTCTTTAAACCACACGATACGAAAGTGAGAAAGTTTAAAACCACAGGGGGTATTTGAAGTTTACCCATTATTATATACATGTAAGTTGCAGTGTAAATTCAAATCTAAAAGATCTAAAATTAAGATGTGAACAATGAAATGTGATCAAAGCTATTTAAAAAATGCACACTCATAAAGTTTCACAAATTTTGAAAATTGATTTTTCTATGAATCCAATGATGTTAAGGTCAATAATTCAAAACATTAAAGAAAGGATAATATTAAAAGCTCATGATATAAATTTTAAAAAATTATAAATTTTTATGTATAGTTTTTTTTATTATGTTGAAAATAAAAAATTATAATAAATAAAAGGAAAAACTTTAAAAAACCCCTGTGGTTTGACACTTTTTCACTTTAGTACCCGGTCGTTTAGAGTGTATTAATTTGCCCTTATATGGTTTCGTTTTTATCTTTTCGGTATCTTTTTCGTTAATATTTCGTTAAATTATATAGAAAAAACTTCAGATACCCATATAGATTTATCGAATATTCACTTTAGTATCCTTTAATTTTAACTTTGTTACTGATTTAAGAAAAAAAATAAAAAAATTGATAATAAAAAGAGAAAAACGAAACCACAGGGAAGCAAATTGATACACTTTAAACCAAATGATACTAAAGTAAAAAAATGCCAAACCACGGGATTTTTTTTAAAGATTTCCCTAAATAACCAAAGTAATATATTTAATTTTCAGTTTGCATTTAAATTAACGTATTATAAAGATAAAGTTAGTATATTAATTTGATTAGTTTTTTTATATCTACCGAAACCAAACACCGATCGGAATAATTTATTTCGATTTCGATTCGAATGATGAACCAAACATAATTAGATAATAAGTCATTCCGATTACGATTACATTTCGATTGCGATTCTAATTTCAATTTCGAGTTCGAACCAAACACGCTCTGTGAGCAGAAGGGACATTTTTGGTACATAAAAAAAGTTTTGTCACATTTAAGGAACTTTAATTATTAAACATCATGATGTTGTAACACTAAAGCAAAACCAGTTCACAAGAATCATAAGAGATGGTACCAATCATCATAACTAATAATTAAAACTTCGCAAACACTTCTTTATAATATAGAGCTTTTATAGTTAGGTTAAATGCACCAAAATTACCTGAGTTTTGGCGCATTTGGAAATAGTTAGCTAAATTTTTTAAGTTTTAATTTTCTTTTAAAAGCTAAATTATAGAACTTTTTTTTTATATAAATATCTATTTTTCTAATTTTTCTTCTTAACTTTCAAAAGTTTATATTTTGTCTTTTTAAAATTTTAGAAATATTTTCGTAAACGCACAATGTTAATCGAGAGAGCAAAATAACCAAATTATTCATACTATTTATAGTCTTGTTTTCGATCTTAGAGTGTTCAAATTAACGATCCACACCATTAAACATAATCTAGAGTATATGAAGTTCTTAGGAATAAAATTTTAGTCTTTTTCGACATCGTTTACTTAGTAAATAAATTAAGTCAAAATAGACGATGAAAGTTGGATAATTTTTAAAAGTTGAGCATAAAGCTTTTAAATTCCAGATCAAGAATATTAATCTTAATCTAGATAGTTTAAAATATTTTCTATCAAAATTTGAAAAAATTTAGATTCTTCTCGCATTAAACTCCAAACTCCCTATAGTAGCCATTGAAAATTGACAATTTTGAAATGGTTTGATCATAAAGTAAACTATGTCGAAAAAAATATAAAATTTTATTTCTAAAACTTTAAATACCTTAGATCAATTTTAATGGTGTGGATCATTTATTTAAACATCCTAAAATCGAAAACGAGACTATACTACTAAAACTCCGGTACTATAGATAGTATAGGAGACTATCTCTCTCTTTCTCTCTCTCTCTCTCTCTCTATATATATATATATATATATATATATATATATATATATATATATATATATATATATATATATATATATATATATATATAGAGAGAGAGAGAGAGAGAGAGAGAGAGAGTTGGTAGAATACTCTCAAAAGCACTATGAAGGTGGTGCTTTTGAGTTTTTAAGCCATTGGATGGATAAATGTGAGGTTGAGATGATGGTAGTATGTGGAATAATATTTGATCCAAGAGGTATTAATAATCAAAGAGTAGATCCAAGGGCTAGAAACCTAGAAGCCCCAATAGGTTGGTGCTTAAAAGTATTCTAGCTCAATTATATATATATATATATATAGAGTAGGGCTCTTTGTGCTATTAATAGCAGTGGCTCTTGTGCTTCTAAGTTTTTAACCATTCATGATTTTGATGGGTGGTTAAGATGAGAGAGAAGAGAAATTGATGAGATATTCAAAAAGATGAGAAATTGAGAACCTTAATTTCTCTCCAATTTCTCTTCTCTCTCACCTTAACCACCCTCAAAATTGATTAAAAATTTAGGATACGAGTCTACTCTCTCTCTCTCTCTCTCTCTCTCTATATATATATATATATATATATATATATATATATATATATATATATAGAGTTGAGCTAAAATACTCTCAAAAGCACCACGTAGTGGTGCTTTTAGTGGTGCTTTTGAGTTTTTAGCCATTAGATGGAGAAATGTGAGGTTGAGATGATGGTAGTAGGTGGTGGTAGGTGAAATAGTATTTAATCAAAAGGCTATTAGTAATCAAAGAGTAAATCTAAGGGCTAGAAACTTAGAAGCACCAACCCATTGGTGCTTCTAAAAGTGTCCGGCTATGGTGCTTGTAAAAGCACCAAGCACTTGGTCTTTGTGAATATTTTACCGTTAGATCTACAACTTTGATCATTTTCATCCGTTAGATTATGCTATTCAACCAACCACCCACTTAACCCAAAGCCCACATCATCTAACCTCACATCTTTTTATAAATCAATTTAGCTACAATATGGTGAAACATGCTAAAACGCGAGAACAATTATATATATATATATATATATATATATATATATATATATATATATATATATATATATATATATATATATATATATATATATATATATTCTAATCCACATTCATGTTAAGATTAGGGATACAAATGGTCCAAGTTGGTGGAGCTTCCGCTCCAATCTCTCTCCGGATGGGACGGTAGGGGCCTGTTTGTTTGGGTGAAAGTGGAAAGGAGGGTGAATTCATTTTCAGCCGTAAATGAGCACTTCCGCTGTTTGTTTCGCCGTAATAAAGAAATATTTAAAAAATGAAAAGGACATTTTGGTTAGCCAAGGGTATATTAGATATTTTTAAAGTTTTAAAAATAAGTATATTAGATATTATCCCGAATCCGAAATACCATAATTCAAATAAATTGATGCATAAAAAAGAAAAAAAAAAAACTATTTTCATTCTCAACAAAATATTTTGCTACAGAGAGAGATTGATGAGTCACTCAATCAAATTCTCTTTCACAATCTACTCAGAAAAGCACTTCCACAAAGAAAAAGAAGGGAGAAAGAAAAAGAAACAAACAACAGTGAAGAAGAAGATACCCTTTTGTCATATGATCTTGAGCTCCTTGAGCCAAGCTGTGTGGAGTGGGCATGGATCCGGCTTTCCTTGCGAAAGCGCCTTCTCGGAAAGTGAATAAAACCATCCATTCCTCCACTTGAACTGTTACATTTTGACATGTTTTGTTAAGATTAACCGAAGTTTCCGACACAATAAACTCACAACTAGGTTTCTTTCGCATGTTTATATCCCTGCAGAATCATCAATTACAAGTTGATATGTTTCATTAAGATTAACCGAAGTTTCCGACACAATAAACTCACAACTAGGTTCTTTCGCATGTTTATATCCCTGCAGAAACATCCGTTACAAGTTGATATGTTTTATTAAGATTAACCGAAGTTTCCGACACAATAAACTCACAACTAGGTTTCTTTCGCATGTTTATATCCCTGCAGAATCATCAGTTACAAGTTGATATGTTTTATTAAGATTAACCGAAGTTTCCGACACAATAAACTCACAACTAGGTTTCTTTCGCATGTTTATATCCCTGCAGAATCATCAGTTACAAGTTGATATGTTTCATTAAGATTAACCGAAGTTTCCGACACAACAAACTCACAACTAGGTTTCTTTTGTGTGTTTATATCCCTGCAGAATCATCAGTTACAAGTTGATATGTTTTATTAAGATTAACCGAAGTTTCCGACACAATAAACTCACAACTAGCTTTCTTTCGCATGTTTATATCCCTGCAGAACCATCAGTTACAAGTTGATATGTTTTATTAAGATTAACCGAAGTTTCCGACACAATAAACTCACAACTAGGTTTCTTTCGCATGTTTATATCCCTGCAGAATCATCAGTTACAAGTTGATATGTTTCATTAAGATTAACCGAAGTTTCCGACACAACAAACTCACAACTAGGTTTCTTTTGTGTGTTTATATCCCTGCAGAATCATCAATTTCCACAAATTTCCCGACAAAATCCGTATTTTCCTTATCGCCTCTCGACAGTGATCCAATTTGGTTTTGTATTAGACGAGGTTTTTCTTGCGAGAGAAATTGAGGTTTCGCAGGTTTTCTGTTTTTGCAATTTGGAAGGACATGTAGAATTACCTCTTTCACAGCAGTTGGGAAGTGGGAAACAGCCCTCGAATAAGCGCATAGCCGCTCTTCCACGCCTTCGTCAAACGCAATCCCTTTCTCCGCAGCTGCGGCAGATGCTAATTCTGCAATTAAACTAGAAACCTGTGATAAAAATAGCCATGTGAATTATTGTTTTATAACAAAAATGTTCAAATGAGAGGAAACAAACTAGGAGTAATGTTAAGAGCCGCACACACACACACGTGGAACTGCGCAAGGTGAGATTTTAACCAATAAAATACCGGTCGCGGAAATTCGAACCCACAACCTCAAACGATTGAGGGAGCTTAATCTGGCTACGATATAGCGATCGGCCCAAAGATAGCCTCAACAGAACTATCAATTTATGCAAACAAAGCCCTATGAAGAGCTGGTTATCAAAAGTGCATATCGGTACATACACCGAAACAAATGGAGGGTCACATAGACACACACAATCAGGTAGCTTCATACGTGACATGCGGCTAATACATGAGATTTCCAACAACATTATTCAAGACCATTTCCGTGATAAATAAACCACATTTTTGTGTCACATATAATCGATAAATACCAGAAACGTAATGTAATATAACAACATATGGAAGAATGTGGCATTGAAAAATGGCTTTGGAAAAGCAATCACCTCCGACCGATAATCTTTCTCGACAACACCGACAGTAGCCCCCGGATGACGAGCTCCGACAAGCATGAACGCTGCAATCCATATCAGTTTCTCCAGCATTTGTTTCTGGAAAGGCTCCTTTTCAAGGACCTAAAGTAAATTAAAACAGAAGAGGTAATCAATCTGAAATCTGAAACTCTGCTTCTATATTTGCATAAACAAACCAAGGATTTAAGAGCCCATCGGTACAAGTCGCATCTAACATGCCGTATCGTGCTAATAAAATATCGGCACGATACAGTCCCTGTACCGATGGCACAACTTAAAACTCTCTTTTCTTTAAATTAGTAAGTAATTTTCTCAATAAAGTTCAAATGATTTGATAAAACTACATAATAAGCAATTAGAATATTTTGTTGCTAAAGAAAATAAATATTTTATACAATTATGTGCCGGCACACGCATTCTTCGTGATCGGCACGCATCGGTATAGTCCAGCACGCACTGTGCCGGCAAGTTTTTGGCACGATCCCTTGCCACGGCACTTAAATTCTTGAAACAAACTACCAGAAACAAAGGGTGATTGTAGGGACAATAATAAAATGCAGCAGAGATCCTCAACTTTCTAGTCAAACTGCATTTCGCTCGGTAACCTTTCAATTATTACGATGGGATCCTTAACCTTCGATTATATTACATGCTTAGTGAGTTTCTTTGTTAAATGGTTGGAGATATCCATGTAATTGCCTTTTTAAGCAATAGTTGTTCGTTCTTTTATTTTATTTATTAGGATCGATATTTCTTATGACGGTTGTACAAACATACGCACAAGCACTTCAACCAACGCTAACAATCGTAGAAAATGAATGCTTCGAGGGCAAAAGCTGAAGCTTTGCTGAAATGTTGAGAGTCATCCTGGTGCATGAGAGTAACACCATATAAGACTTGTTTGCTTCGGCTCAAGCTAAGCTTTTGCATAGGTGTTGTTTGAGTAGCCATCTGAATAAACACTAACAGATTTTCTCACTATCACAAACCCAACAACTTCCGGTTGCAGCAGAAGCTAACGCTTCAAAGTAGAGATTTCTGTTTTCGAGGTAGAAGTTCATTTCAGCGTCGCAACACATTAAAAGCTTGAAATTTTTTTGTTTCACCAAACAATTGACTACTGCTGCTTGGAATGGAGAAGTTGTATTTTAAGCCAAGCCAAGTAAGTACCTTGCATGATAGCCCTCCACTATGCAGCCGTGCCGCCACCGCCTCCGCCCATTTCCCATACGCCGCAGTCAACCCTTCTGGATTTGTATCCGTCTTCCCATCCACCGGTGGCTCCCCGACCTTCGACACCGCAAAGTAAGCCAAAACTTGATCAGCGTCGCCCAAACCCTTGCTCTCAAACCAGGGTTCGAGCATCCCGTTCTGGAAGAACACCAAATCTGCTCCAATGTCAGAACAGGATAAGCACACTAGACGCAAAACTTGATCTCTGGTAAAGTTTTACTTGTTCTCGGTACGAATTTTATTTTTTCTGAGGTAAGGATTACACCTTGTTTTGCAACACCCATATCATTAAAATCGACAGGATTACAATTCAGTTCTCGATACTTCACTTGATCAGAAGCTTATTAGTACTACAATTTGGATTAATTCCCACTTATTTGGATGGATTTCGATAAGTGTAAGCGTAAGCAAATCCGAGAATTTGGGGTCAAATTTACACTCTTTCGAGCTTCGCAAACACATCTATCAAAACAGCTAAACAATTCTCATGGAATCTAGCCACCAATTCCTTGTGCATCACAAATGAACTCCATTCCTATCATTTAGCATCAAACACTGTTTATGATTTGGCCCAAATTAACACCTATTTTACTTCTTTTTGTGTAATTCCTAATGATCTCCACCCCCAAATTCCATCTAATTGCTACTTTGTTCACTTTTTGGCCTTTTTGCCCTCAAATTGATCATCTATACCTTGTAGTTCCTATATGACAAAGATCCTAATAGAATTAGGGTTCCTCGCCTTACTTCGCCATCAAAGATCCTACCCAGAATTAGGGTTTAGGGGGGCGTTACCGCTCCACCTCGACCGGGGCGTAGCGTCGAGCACGGCGTCGAGGTCGTCGTTGCGGGTGCACACGAAGATCGGCCACGCGGGGCTCGCCGGAACCGCCTCGCCGCGGCCGACCAGGACGTCGCCGCCGCCTCCTCCGCCCAGCGACTGCAGCATTCTCCCGACCCTCCCTCCCCCAACGATCACCGCCGGAACCACCGCGGTCGCCATTGTCGCCGAAACCCTAACCCTAACCCTAACCCTAATCGAGGCGGGGGAGGGAAGGAGAGGGAGAGGGGATAACGGAGAGGGGCGGAGGATAACGGCGGAAGTAACGGCGGCGGCCATTTGAATGGGTGTTAGTGCGGAGGCATAACGGCGTTAAGCGATCGTGCCTGTATAAGTTTTTAGTCGGCGCCGTTAAACGAGAGCCATACGTTTCCGTTTGAGGGTCTATCTCTTCGGATACGGATTATTGCGTGCGCCCGGTGTATACGCACTCTCCATACACCGCACTCATAATAATGCTTTTTAAAGGATAATATCTAGGGATAACTTCAAAAAAACCCCTTTGGTTTCGCACTTTCTCACTTCAGTACCCTATGATTTAAAGTGTATGAATTTGCCCCCGTGTGATTTTGTTTTTCTCCTTTTTTTTATCAATTTTATTATTTTTTTCTTAAATCAGTGACAAAGTTAAAATTAAAGAGTACTAAAGTAAATATTCGATAAATGTATGGTTTAAAGTGTATGAATTTGCTATGGTTTAAAGTGTATGAATTTGCCCTCGTGTGGTTTTATTTTTATTATTTTTTTAATCAATTTTATTATTTTTTTTCTTAAATCAGCGACAAAGTTAAAATTAAAGGATACTAAAGTAAATATTCGATAAATCTATGTGTGAAGTTTTTTGTATATAATTTAGCAAAATATTAAGAAAAAAGCTGGCGAAAAAATAAAAACAAAACCACAGAGAGGCAAATTGATACATTTTAAGCCACATGGTACTAAAGTGAGAAAGTGCGAAACCACAGGGAGGTTTTCGAAGTTTTTCCTAATATCTAATATACCCTTGAAAACTTCAAAAATATCTAATAAATCTCTGATTGACGAAAAATATCGACACTTCTCGAGAAAAAAAAATCTTATTAAAAAAAAAACTAAAACACAAAAAAAAAAAAAATTATGTAAATACTCTATATTTTGCTCACGTAAAATTTTAGAAATATTTTCAAAAAGTTACAGCATAATAAAGAAGGTGAAATGATCAAATTGTCTTTACTTACTCTATAAAAAATAATTTTTTAGTATATTTATATAATTTTTATGGATATTTTTAATATAAATTACAAAAAATAGACAGAATATTGACGAAACCTAACGAAAGGGGACTAAATACATCAACTTAAAATTTTAAGAGATCAAAAATATAAATTTTTGGAAGTCAAAATGAAAAAATAAAAAAATAAATATTTATAAAAATATTTTCAATAATTTAGACTTAAAAAAATAAAATAAAGTGCTTCTTTGAATGGTTATGGAAGTGTTTTTTTTTTTTTGAGAATAAGATAGACGTCTTTCTTCATTCGTTGAAAGGGTGAATTAGGTTAAACTGTTGTCAAATCTGTGAAAATAATTTCTTTCGGTTATGGAAGTGTTGTCCACTTAATTTTTATGGATAATTTAGGGAGATCCCTTCCTCATTACTCACCACATCCTTTCCAACTAATTGGTCAATCCCTTATCCAAATTGTTGAACAACACCACCTACATTTGAAACCAAACCTAACAAGGATCAAAGTTTGATTCAACTTGCATAAATTTCCAAACTTTCTAAAATCAAAAAAAATTTCAAAAATTTCAAATCATAATCCTTACTCTTTGATTGAGACAGAAATATACAGAACTCACGTGCCATTTTGATTGGCTACCAAATCTTTTAAAATTTTGATTTTACTGCCCGACCATTTAGTTTATTCAATGTAAGTGAATCAAAAGTATTTTGCCTTTAAGATTTGAATGTGCAGTTTATCTGTATGGATTTAGTTAGTATACTTTACATAATTCTGACAACGCTAAATTTATTAAAGTAAGTAATTAGCTTAAAATTTAAAATTAAAATATCATTGACCAGCTCAGATGGAATAAATTGAACGGTTGGATAGTAAAATTAAAATTTTGAAACATTAGATAGTCGAATAAAAAGATTCATAGTTTAAATAAGTTATATACATTTTTATATATATATATTTTTTTCATTTAGTGATAAGGATGACCTTTACCTTTTCAATGGACCAACAAATGGTTACTTTGTTATTGGCTACACAAAATTATTCTTGGCTTGTTTAGTCTTTCTGTATTTAGTAACTGTTTTGGAGCTCAACATTGTTCACCCTAAGATAAAGGATTGATTAAATTCCATGTATATACATTGAGATTTAATCGGATTTGATTTAAATTAAACTCTAATTAGATGCATTACGACGGAATGTTAACTCACCTTAGGGTCGGTTATGCGTAACAATTTCGATTGCTTCTCGAGATATGATTAAGCTCTAACACATAAGCTTAGAGCCTAATTACACTAGACTCTAAGATATAAAATTAGAGTCTAATTCAAAATATTTAGACTAATCCTAACACATAAATCATGAATACTACCTCACGAAAAATCAAAATAAAATTAACCGTACGAGGTACGTCATTCGTGGTCGCAGACAGTAACAAAGAGAGTCTTTTTAAGTTTCTGACAAATAAGAAAATTTAAAGCTTCCCCTATCTAAGGGAGAAACACAAATTGGATACAAAGTTTTAAAAAAAGCAACTTCAATTCAGTGCTTCTAATTCTACTGCAAAAGTAAGCTGCTGAGATGTATTTTTTACAGTGTTTCTTTAAATTGCACCACTTTGAAAGTAATACTTTGTTAAGGGCATGATTTTGTTGAGGAAAAGTAAATGAGAACAAAATGAAACTTCTATAATGGTATCTCACTTTTTTTTTTAGGGCATGATTAGGTACAATTATTTGATTAAAATAAAGTTAATGGTATCTCACTTTTTTTTTTTTTTTTTTCAAAAAAGTGGTATCTTTTTTTATAATAGAATAAGATACCACTTCTAGAAATGAACTTCTAGAAACATCAACTTTTTTTTCTCGCTCTCAAGCATTAACTTCTTTTCGCCTCCACATCTAATCCAAATTTTCTCTCTATCTACACCAACACCACACCACATACATGCAATTTTTTTTTTCGATCAACTTTTTTTTTTTATTATGTAATAATAATTTGGGATAATTGCCTATATACCCCTCATGCGTATGAAAATATTCGATCTACCTCTATTTTTTTTTTCTTTCTAAAATGCCCTTCATACGTTCCACTATTATTGCAAAATACCTCCGCAGTTATCTCCTGTTAAGTTAATTTGGGTTAAACGTGAGTTAAATATCTACCACAGTGAAAAAAAATTAAAATACCAATTTTGCCCTTAACTTAAGGGCAAATAAGAAAGGTTGGTGACGGTAGAGGGGTATATTGAAAAAGGCCAAAAGTCGAAATACTTTTTGTGCCCCTGACTTTAAGGGCAAATAAGAAAGACAGTGATAGTAGAAGGGTATATTTGAAAAGGGCAAAATAGTAATTTTACAGAGATAACAGAGTTAATTAACAGATTTTAACTCTAAGGGTATATTAGAAATAGGTTGGAACGTAGGAGGGGTATTTTCAATATTAGCCTTCTAAGAGGGGTAAATCGAAAAATCAAAAACTTTTCAGGAGTATATAAGCAATTGCCCCTAATAATTTATAGGGAACCAAACGTAAGGCGTAAGAAGTCAAAAAAATTTGTAACAAAAAGTGACATTCACTTTCTAAATAATGCTTTCTCAAAAATAAAACTTCAGAAAAATCTCATTTTTAATTTTTTTTTTTACAACCTAACATGTCCTAAATAGAATTACAGCTAAAAATAGAGCCAAACAAATTCTTTATCAAAATACCAAAAAATTTAGAAAGCATTTTTTTTTTTGTAGAAGCTGTTGAAACTTTATGAGAAATTAGAATCGTATCTTCTGTCATGATTTCGATTTCAAATTTGAATTGTTGACGGTGATTCTTGCTCGTCGTTCGTCCGCGATCTGCAAGAAGACGGAACGTTTCGAGTCTAATTCCCTTATCCCCAGAAATGGAGCCGTATGTGCCTTATCCCCGGAGATGGAGCCGTCACATACAATTGGATTAGGGTTAGATCGGGACTAACGTATGTTACATATTTATATATAATTTGATATAAGAATGTTAAATCACGTCCGTCCATCAAGGATGTGTCCGGATACATCTTAACCATAAGATCTACCATATTTTTATAGATTGACTTAATTAGATTGACCGTATCTTTATGAATCGTCTTAAATATATATCATGTGGGCCAAATCCAACAGTAGCTTCATGTGAAACAAATAGATTCCTACATTTGTAGGACCAAAAATGTGAGAGACACAACAAACCCAACGTGCTCACCTAAGAGAGAGAGAGAGAGAGACCCCCCCCAAAAAAAAAAAAAAAAAAAAAAAAAAAAAAAAGGGAAAAACCCAAATACACACTTTTTAGGATTGTGGTCTACATATAATTGCTGCCTACACCTAGCGTATCTCTATTGTCAGAAACGACGCAGAAATAAAAGGCCTTGTTTGCTTCTAGATACAGATAAAATAAGGCGCGGTGCATAAAATGTATGCATACACTTGCTGCAGAACATAAAATTTACAACTTACGAAGTTCAAATACTCTAGATCTCGTTTAATTATACCGATTGTCAACTCAGGTGCTCAATTCTCAGAAATAACAACGTAGAAGTAAATGGCCTTGTTTGCTTCTAAAAATATTCTAGCCTGGCTCTAGATACAGATAAAAAAAGAGCGATGCATAAAGCGCATGCATACACCTGGTGCGGGAAATAAAATTTAGAACTTAAGAAGTTCAAATACTCTTAGATCTTGTTTAATAATACCAATCGTCGATTCGGATGCTAAATGATGCATAAATAAATTGCACTGTTAACTTCTGAAAATATTCTAGCCTGACTCTAGATATAGATAAAATAAGATGCAGTGCGAAAAGTTTAGTGCAGAGAATAAAATTTAAAATCTAAGAAGTTTAATAGTTTAGATTTTGTTTACTGGTATTAATTATCGATTCGGGTGCTTCATTGTCAGAAATGATGCTAAAATCACTGACCTTGTTTACTTCTAAATATCTTCTAATTAATCTGACTCTAGATACAGATAAAAAAAAATGTGCTGCAAAGAGTTTTTCTGTATACGTAGAGTAGGAAATAAAATTTAAAACTTGAGAAGTTCAAATATTCTAGATCTCTCATTTAATTATACTGATCGTCGATTTGGGTGCGTCATTGTCAGAAACTATGTAAATGGCTTTGTATACTTCCTCTCGCCTGGCTCTAGATACAGATTAAAAAAAAGGTGTGGTGCATAAAGTGTATGCATACACCTGGTGCAGGGAATAATTTCTCATGGACTAGTGCTTGTGTGAATGCTTGGACAAACCTTGTTGGAAAAGGAAGATGGGTTCAAGATTTGGTACAAGGGAATCCAAGGGCTTTTTTTGCATTTAGGTCCTTGGCAAATTTTTATTTTAAAAATACTTCTATTAAAATTTAATTTATAAAAATGGTTCTGGTCTGCTACGTAGGCGTCGTGTCAGCGCCACACGAGCGGGCGGAGCTGATGTGTTAAGTTGAATATGGGGAACCATTCACCACCGTGTTTCATATTTGTATTTTCTTTTTCAAAAATTTGAACCTCAAAATCAAATTAAAATTTAAATCCGGATCCGAATCCGATGAATTTTAAAATTCATACCCATATCGATATTCGACCAAAAATTCGAAATCCGAATCTGAATCCAACGAGTTTTAAAAATCTATACCGTTAGATAAAGATCTAAGAAATAAAAATTATTAAATATTTTATATATTATATAAATAAATAAAAATAAATTATTTATATATATATATATATATATATATATATATATAGAGAGAGAGAGAGAGAGAGAGAGAGAGAGAGAGAGAGAGTAAGGCTATGCT